>JAQQZS010000036.1:30300074-30312870 GCA_030068045.1 Platyallabes tihoni
AAGATTTGATATTTAATGTTATTGTTCAAATCATCCCGCGGGCCGTACTGGACGCCTTAGTGGGCCGTATTCGGCCCGCGGGCCGTATGTTTGACACCCCTGTTTTAGGGTGTAAAGGTACTGTCATTATAAACCTGAGCACGTTTTGCTAAAATCAGTTCTATGTAGCATTTTTAGTTCAGTTCAGGTGTATTTAAATATGCTTACATTTAATAACAATATAACATTTAATAATAGTACAAGTTTTAATAACAGCTTACATTCACATATTTTACACACACACACACACACCACCCTGATTCTTCATGACATTTCACCGCATAAAGTGCTTTTCTTAGATATTTCAAAAACCTTGTTCTTGTTTACATAAGCATGAGAGATTTTACATCTCGGAACCTCTGTTGTCAGGGTCCATGGAGTCCAATAATGACCATTGTATTTATTCCCATTACACCATGGTAGGACCTCTGATCAACATTCACATGCTCATTCTCACACTATGGGCAATGTTGGAACGACAGTTTAGCCTAATCTGCATGTCTTTGGACTGTGGGACGAAACTCGGACCACCCAGAGGACATCCGCCAAGCACGGAAAGAATATGCAGACCCCAAGGCGAGGATCGAGCCCAGATCCTGGAGGTGCAAGGCAACAGTGCTAACCACTAAGCCACCATGCCACCACAATACCATATTATTTGGGAAATTACCATGGTATGTACAGCCATGGCAAATGTTTTGAGAACGACACAAATATTAATTTTCACAAAGTCTGCTGCTTCAGTGTTTTTAGATATTTTGCCACATGTTAACACGCATTTAATACTGTAAGTGTCAAAGGCTTTATTGTCAATAACATTAAGTTTATGAAAATAGTCAATGTTTACAGTCTGCAATTTGCCATGGCATCCTGTCAATTAACTTCTCGGCCACATACTGACTGATGCCACTCCATTCTTGCATAATCAATGCTTGGAGTTTGTCAGAATTTCTGGATTTTTGTTTTCCGCCCGCCTCTTGAGAAATGACCAAGTTCTTAATGGGATTAAGGTCTGGGGACTTTCCTGGCCATGGACCCAAAGTTTCAATATTTTGTTCCCTGAGCCACTTAGTTATCACTTTTGCCTTATGACAAAGTACTCCATCAAACTGGAAAAGGCATTCTTTGACACCAAACTGTTCTTGGATGGTTGGGAGACGTTGCCCTCTGAGGATGTTTTTGGACTATTCTATGTGTTCTTAGGCAAAATTGTGAGTGAGCCCACTCCACTGGCTGAGAAGCAACCCCACACATGAATGGTCACAGGATGCTTTACTGTTGGCATGAAACAGGATTGATGATAGCTGAACCGGGTGCTCCAGTTTCATCACACAGTCCAAAGACATGCAGATTTGGCTAAGTGGCGTTCACAAATTGTCCGTTGTGTGTATTGTCCGTAGCATGTGTAGTGTGTGTGTGTCCTCCAGGACTAAGGTTGATAATCACTGAACTATGGAACTCGTACCATGATACTGTCAAAAATATGTTATAAATGTTTGTTTGCCATAACAGTAATATTCAAGTAGTATGGTACCATTGTATGCATTTAACATTAGAAAAACACAATAGTGTATGTTGAAACTCTTAATTGCATACAACGTTCAGCAGGTATCGTCCTTTGCCTTTTAGCAAACAGCTGTGGTGAACATCTGCGAGAGTAGCCGCAAATATGCACAAGTTAATTTTTCCACATGCAAATTAGGTTTGTGGAAAACTTGTGGTAGACTGCTTACTAACTCTGTGGTAAACCTACAGTGACCAATTAATTCTACATTCTATTATTTACCACAGGGTTGCCAGAATGTATACAGTTTGCGACAAATTTACAGCAAGTTTATTTTTTCACATCTTATCAGTAGTATTGTATGTACTAACATATCTAATATGGTACACTATGTATAAATATACAATAATGTTTTTATTTTGTGACTATCTTTATACAGACAGTCATCAGAGGCGACCGTTCTAAAACTTGAAGTAATCATAATCCTGTTGTAGATTCTCCTCTGCTGCGTCTGCATGTCCATAACAAGAGTACAGGAGCGAACATGATAGTGGAGCAGGGCTGTGTTTAATAACAAACATAAGACAGTTAATCAGACCATTCGACTATCGGCTCTTGACCTGTTTTCAAGTTCACACATGATTGGTGAAGTGAACTGCAAAACAATAGAAGAAATTAACTTAACACTTAATTTGGTAGTGTTTTCTGATTATCTGATAATTCTGATTATTATTAGATAATGCTAGAAAAGTACAGCCAACTAAGTTCCTTGTACCCAGGGCTATTAAGGTGTAGGGCAGGGGTGTCAAACAGAAAGGGCTATGTTGGTGCAGGCTTTCATTCTAACTAAGCAGAAGCCATGCCTGATTAATTAGTTGTTTTTGCCTTTCAATAGATTATCAGGTATAGCCTCTGCTACAGGATCCACATGGATCCAGTTTGACAGCACTGGTGTCGAGGCTTCCCAGCAATAATTTCACCTAAATGTTATTTACCTGAAGCTTCATTTACAAGTTTGGTGTACTGACATCTAGTGGACAAATTGTGTGTTGCAAATAGGTCCTAACATTGCAATCAGTGTAATTACTGTAATATGGACATGTGCAAGTAATATTGCATCATTTGTCAGTTGTGTATGTAAATGTTTTTATTTAAAATCCACTGTGCAAAGGAAATGTTTGCACACATCTCTGACTCCCACTGATTAAATTCTAGCAATTTATTAGAGTAAATTAAAGTAAAACCGTATTGGGAGAAATTACTTAAAAATGTCCACAAGTAGGAAGGTGCTTCTTTTTCTTACTTATTTTCTAAATTAACATCATGAACAAGGGTACAATTAATAAGCCACTGTTTGGACTATTTGCCTGGAATATATAAATTCACCAGTCAGTTTTAAAGATTTAATACACAGATCAATTGATTAAAACTTTAAGAAAAAAGACATGTACAATAGACACAATAACACTAGGGTTTAAAAGAAAAAATTGAGGACATTAATGTAAACCAACAGTTTACATTAATACAGTACATGCTAAGTTTATTGTGTAATGCAACAAGTGTTGGTTTTCCTGAATCTTGATTTATGAATAATAATAATAATAATAATAATAATAATATAATGATAGAATTCACAACAGTGAGACATTCATATGAACATGCCTTCACTTAAGTTGAACGAATCAGTCACGTGATTTCAGCAACCGCAAGGCCACATTTGTCATTACTCACTTAGAGAAACAAAGCTGTATTTGGAACCTCCTCTTCTTCTTGACACAAGCTTCTACGTCAATACTCAAAGCAGAGTTAAAATCAAAGTGGCTACATGAGTTCATTTATGAAAAGGGTTAAATTTTGGATCCTAAAATTTTCTTTGGCTCCTAAATATTTCGGATTGAGGAGTCAAAGTCTCTTAATGAAGTATGTTTGTCTGGAAACCTGCTGAACTTTGGCATTCACTGTGGTATCCAATAATTACCATGGTATTTACACACCACAGTACTACCAAGAACTACCAAGTGCCACAGTACTAACCATGGTATTTACAGAAGCACCTTGGTACCTACCATAAGTACTACCATGGTACCCACAGAAGTGCCACAGTTCCTTCCCTGGTGCTCTATAAAGTCCTATAAAGTACCACATACCATAGTAAGATGGAGTGATGGGGAAGAAAGAAATCGATTCAGATACGTATGGTGATTCTTTTGTATGGCAATTCATTTATTACCACACTGACTCCAAAAGTGTCCCCATAATTTTTAGAAAAAAATTTATATTTTTTGCATTTGAGGCGGTAAAATGTTCCCATTCTTCTATAATCCTGCAGGTGGTAACTATTTGCACATTGGCAGGTAGCACAGCATCATGTGTGGTTGGAGGAAATGATTTGTTTAGAATCGTAACAAAAAAAAATTATATTGAATCGGCATATTTATAAAATCTTAATACATTAATTGCCTATTGTTGTATGTTTAGTGTAGCCCATTTGTCCTGTTCTGGTCTTTACTACTCCCTTGAGTTTAGGGGGAATTGAGCCCTGCCCCAATGTGCCTCTATTAGCAGTTCCCATTTAGACTAGGTGAAAAAAGAACACTATGGATCTAAAGGAGCAAAACAGAAAATACTTTACAACTTTGGTGACAATAGGAATATTTTTAAAGTAACAGTGACAGATTTAAATACAAAATACCGTATATGGAGTTGTGAATAAGGACTTTATGAAGATAAACAATAGTTCAACATGTTATATATACTGTAGTTGTATGCAAAAATTTGAGAATCCTTCGCCAAAATATACTTAGAATATTAATTATGTAAGTATATTTAGTTGATTGTTCTAGTGAAAAGAATACTACGGAGCTCCTAAAGGGACATGGATGAGGGGGGAAATTTTGTTAAACTTATTTTGTTTTGATCTCGCAAACAAATTTTTTTTTCAAGGTGTATTTTTTTTTCCTCCAACGTTTATTTTTTCCACCCATGTCCCTTTAGGGGCTCAGTAGAATACAAACTCTATAACAAATAATCTAAAAAATCTGCAAATTCTGACAGTTACATTTTATTTGATAGACTTAGGGTGAAAAATAGATTACATTAAAATATGACTTGCATGTGCAAAAGTGTGGACACCCCACTAAGTCAGTACACACACTATGGCAGCTAGAAGCCGTTTTATTCTTGTTTAATGCGTTTTTAACCACTTCAATTTTATCTTTGCAAAGCGCTTTTAGCTCTGAGATATTTTTGCCCGTTCTTGAATGCACAGTATATTTAAGATCTTTACTGATTTAAGGGTTTAAGTTGAAATCAGGGGGATGTACTGTAAGTGACATTCCAAAAGCTTCTGTTGGGAATCTTAAAGTAGTTCATGCTGGATGTTGAGATACAGTGTCTTTGTGATCCTGGTATTCTCATAGACTCTCATGAAGCTTTTTTCTGCTTTGGTTTCTCAACTGACTGTGTTATATTTGCCACCAGAATTTCTACCTGTGCAGCACTTCCTGTGCCCCAGCTGTCACACAACACTATTCTAGTCTTAATCAGTAACCCCTCATCTTAGCAGATGCTGTTGGGCAAAGGTCCCCTTTCAAAATTTCTTGCGAAGAAAAAAAAAACAAAGGGGGTGTTCAAAATTTTTGCATCAAACTGTATATGGTAGACAGGAGATAAACGTTTCCAAAACAGGAAAGTCTTCAGAACTGTAGAACTTCAGCGTTTGCACTTTCAGTTTCCCATGAATGAATCAAGCTGCATAATTTTTTAGTCTTGCTAACTCTGAGTGAGGAAAAAAAGAGGCTGATGAAGCAGGAGGTGTTTTTAGCTGCTATAAAATAAGTGATAAAAAGAACGTATTTGTTTAAATGTAACAAAAAACGAAAGAACAATGTATGGTCATTGTGTACTTGGTAAGCAGTACTGTCTGGATGGAACTAGCTGGAATTTGAAACAAGCTCAACCTGATCTGTGTTATTTCTCACTATTTATTCAGGCTTTGCTCAATGACAGAACATAAGGAAACAGTCAGAAATAGTCTCTTTAATTTAATAAATGATGTTAGATGTTAGTTTCTTGTTTACTAATGAGTCATTTTCTCGAAAGAACCTGGCCCTCAAGATAACTGTAAAACAAACTCACTGTACTGGGAACACACTGCCGTCTAATGAACACTCAAGTGTCATAAACTCATTGCTACAAGCTGTGCAAAAGAAAAAAAAAAACGTACTTTGAGTTTTGCTTTGGAGGTTGACAGAGAGAGAAAGCGAGTGCTGCAAAAGTATCTGTGCGTTCTCCTCTGTGACGTAGTGACTAAAATCTGCGAAAGTGTTAAACATCACAGCAGGTCCTTCATCTCTAATAGTTTCTCCAGTTTAAGATTAGCATCAGTAAAGCCTTTGTTTCAGTTGAGTGGTGTGGTATATGTAAACTAACATTAAGAGTAAAATCTCTTTATTTTATATAATTTCTGCTTCTACTTGTCCAAAAAAAAAAAAACATATATATTTTTTCCTAATCATTCTCTGTTTGAGTGTTGAATGCACCATTGGTACCTAAAAAAAAAATCCAATACAGTACTGATATGAGTTAATGAATGCAATTCAATTATTATTTTATTGTCTTCCAGCTAGTAAAATAACCATATATAACAAACAATCTAAACAACAACAAAAAATCACTCATTCATCATCGTCGACCCCGCTTAATTCTGTATACAGGGTCGCGGGGGGCCTGGAGCCTATCCGAGGAGACTTAGGGCACGAGGTGGGGTACACCCTGGACAGGGTGCCAATCCATCACAGGGCACACACATACACATTACGGGCAATTAGCCTTGTTTTTGGTCTGTGGAAGGAAACCAGAGCACCCAGTGGAAACCAACCAATCCAAACTCTAACCACTAAGCCATCGTGCCGGCCTGCAAATGCTAATACACAGTTACGTTAAATTTGATGGACTTCGAAAATAAAACGGATTGCCAAACAACAGATACTTTTTCTAATCATTCCACTGTTACCTGAATGCACCATTGTCACATCTTTTAAAATTTCAATACAGTTAATTAATGATCCAATTTTGATTTTATTGTCTTTCAGCTAGTGAAAATAACGCAATACCCTATAAAACCAATTAAAAAAAAATATATCAGGAAATAAAGATCCTCAATAAACAACACTGCACTTCGGATCGGATGCAAAATTATGCCAAATCTGATCACAATGTATTGTTTTAAAGCGAAACAGCTCAACCGAATACACACGTCAACTCATTCATTATGGATTAAGCGATCTTAGATTGTCTACCATTTTTGGGTTATTAAGCAGCAGCAGCTTCATGTGAAGTATTTTCAAATGAATGAAAATTGAGAAATCTGTGAATTTATTTTAATTGGACATGATCTAGATCAACCTAGAACAGGAACATTCCCTGGAACATTAAATATGCTAATAAGCCACCTGTAGCACTCAAATACAGTTATATCAAGGTATATTAACACAGTCAGTCTTGACCGGTTTACACTTAATATGTTTAATAAAGCTGTAATTTAGAGTGCCATTAGATCAGGATTTTTTCCCCAGTTTTTAAATAAAAGAAAGTGAAAATGAAGTATTAAGTATTAGCGCATAATTATTAGCTTTTTAAATCTGCAGCACTAAAATGAAAACTCAATCTCTGATTAAAGATAAGGAAGTCCAAGTCTCCAAATCAGACAGAATATAAGTCTACTGTACAGTATGTCAATTTATTCAAAAGTTTAAATAGTATTTCTCAGAAAACAGCACGAAAATATTCACATTTTTATGATAATTTATCATAATAAACCAAAGACACATAATTGTGTTGTTTAAATAATACTGAATCAGGAATAACATCACCCATGCTTTATGTGTCCTCAACTTTCCTCATTAATTTCGTTCACACAGCAGTTTAAGAGAGAAAGCCAGGTCCACTGTGTATGCCAGTAAAGTGATGCTTGCCATCACGGTCTCACTCATTATAACAACAAGTTGACTTTTAGAATTCCCGAGTGCTTGTGTGAAGCAAACAACTGTGCTGACGGTATACATGATCAATCCCAGCAGACTGAAGCTAGCCAGAAGTCGGTCAAATGGTACAGGGCTGCGCGCCGCACAGTCCATTAACATCACTAGGACCGTGCCTAAGGACGGAAGCAAGCACACACTGTAGGTTACACCCAGCACGCAGGTCCTCCAAATGTCCTCTTCCTGTATGGAGATGCTGAGCAGCACCAGCCCGATGGTTCCTCCGAAGACCTGCAGCACCTTGAGAAGTCCAGGTACAGACGCCATGTAGCCTCGCTGGTGGCCATCGCTCTGTAATCGAATCAGTTGGAGCTCTGCAACGTAAGCCAGCGAAGTGAGACATGAGCTCACACTGGCCGCTATGCCTTTGGCGTCAACATGATTCCTTAAGGTCCATGCGAAGGCTAAAGAAGCCGAAAACGTCATGAGTGCACCAAGAGCTGCCACAGTGGCCGTGAGGTTCTTCCAGGAAAGGGGTAACAAGTTGTGGAACTGGATGAAATGGATGACCACAACAAGGAAGGTGAGGACAAAGAAAAGGCACCATGTAACCATGCAGAAGGTAAAAAAGGCATTCTGAACTTTTTCAGTTTGGTCCGACTGGTGGGCAAAACCCACAGAGGCCAGGCTGAACGTGAGGCAGCTGAGGAACCAAGCGCAGAGACGAGCCACTGACAGCGGAGTCCTGAGGGTGCTAAGTTCTCCAAACGTGACTGGCATGATGCCACCGGTGCACGAAATGTAGACGACGTACCGTGATTTATCCTTTTCTGCTCTTATTTATACACATAATCCATCTGATTGTTAAATGAAATCCCTGTTGTTGCAGAAATCCAAATCTAAAACATCCATCCAGTACTTTAGGGACTCCTTCACAGCGAGCCTTCGACTTGGTTATGATGATGATGCGTGTGCACTGCTCTCATTCTCATACACTCCTAGACACACACACACACACACACACACACACACACACAACAGGATATTTGCACGCCTACTCCCACTTCCTGAAGTTGCTTCTTCAGTACCGTTGTAGGCCTTGTGCAGCCGACCACATTAAAAGCTTCAGAGCGCTGCAGTCTTCCTCTTTCCCACTCACCCTCCTGCTTTCGGCTACAGAAAACAAACCCACAGGCTTTCCACAAGTCTATTATTTCTAAATGCCACACAATTGTCCTTTAAATACAATAGATGTGAACGGGACTTGTGTGAGTTCTCTACTGTAGGCCCCCTCTCACCTTCTAGTGGGTGCACAACATGATAAAGAACTTAACAAAGGTTAAATGACAGCTATGCAAACAAGGTTCTTCAGGCGTATTGGGGGACAGTTACTTTAAGGATCAGCAATTATGAAAATCAGAAACAGTAAGGTTTGAGAAAGGAAGGAGGCAAATTTAAACAATGTTATCTCACCATCAGAAACTAAACTGACGTTTCAAAGCTGTGGTTTAGAGTTTAGAGTTGGGGTGGGCACATATCCGAGCAGGTTTCTTCTTGTCGTTCTTGTTGATGTTCTTCTTCTGTACAGTACATAAACGATGAATTTGAATCAATGTGCGAAACATTCACCCATGACACATCACATACACAAAATATATGCTAAAAGCTTCTGTCACATCATAGGATGTTAAAATGACACTGCAGGAAGTAGATATAAAGCCCAGGGTCTTTTTTTATCCATTACACATATTCAGTGCGAAGACACAGATGACAAATTTAGGGAAAATAAAATGCCGCTGTGTCATCACAAACCACCGGACAGCTTCACTCTTCAAACCGTGAAATAGATTCTATGTACTGTAAAATGGTCCTGAGCAACATCCTTCCTCAACTGGTTCTTGGATTATGGTGCTGGTGGAGAGCTCCAAAATCTCACATAGTTCTGCTGACTGTGCAGGCCATAGCATATAATTTATGTTCTTTTCATCCTCTATAATCCATTCAGCGAGCCCTCGGAAACTGTGCATGGAGGCAAAGTTATCCTGGAAGAGATGTTTATAGAGAATGGACAGTTGATCCGTATCTAGGAACTCACTTACAAGTCTCTTGATGTATATTTATTTATTCTGATTGTTTCCATGCTAAAAGAAGGTGAATATACAGTATGAAAGACAGCGCTGCCTTACAGAAAACTTTTGACATTCCGTACTGTTAGAAGACAATCGAATGGACCATACACTTGTACTCAAGCATTGTTTTGTTTCAGAGGTTCTCAGTTCTGATTCTGCACCTCAGCCTGCTGCACATGCACACAATTCTGTTTAACTTCCTGCTTCCTGTACGATCATGAAGGACTTTCCAATCTTTTAATAGAGCTTAACAGATGTTTTTAACTTTTCTAAACGATCATTATAAGAAAATATCTGTATTACAAATATAAAGAATAAATACTCAGTTTTGATTGGTTAGAACAGCAGCATATTTTGCCAATTGTATGACATGCTCCACTTTAACAAAGATGTGCGTAATCGCTAATATGATTGGAGGCTCCAGTGTGAGCACTTTGTAACACTCAGTAGTAAAGGTGTTTCTTGAATTTTTATAACATGGGAAAGTCTTAGAGAGGAAACAAACATCATTTATAGCTTCGTTTTCTTCTTCTTCCTTGTAAGTTGCATTACCGCTACCTGTAAGTCTCACTCTCTCACATCTTCCCCGCCTTATAACGCTGATTTTCCAGTCCAACCTAACTTACAAAACTGTTAAATGCTTCCTTCCATGATCCCATCTTGTTTTGCTCTGTGTCTCAAACTCTTTGTCTGCTTCTATCCGGCACTTCCACACATTATCTTCTCTACATGTTCCTTCTTAGCACTGCCATTCGCCTTTTTGATTTTTTTTTTCTTGAAATACTAGAGTTAGTACCTGTCTTTAATGGTTACAGGGTTAAAAGATTTAAGCTAAAAATAAGCTGATGAGCTTTAATGTAATCAGTGATAGACATTAATGTTTCAGGTTGAAGCCCAACTACACATCTGTGAAATAAAATTTTGTAGGTTGAGTATCTTATGCCTTGTTTACACTAAGTTGTAATTCTTCCAAATAAACTCCCTGTTTAAAGTAGATTATTAGATCCGGCACACGACTAGTAAAAGTTATGACTAATTCATGACATCACTTTTACTCAACATTTTAATTTAAGCGCATAACACTCTCATTTCGGGTATTTTACACGCCCTGACCTTGGACTGCTGTGGATATGTTTGCTCCAACGGACCGTGTTTTATCTCATAGCTATCTCATAATCCACAGCTTTGGAACATATGAGACAAACTGGTTTAAAACTTTCTGCAGGAAGAATAAACATACCATGATCTGTCCATATGTCTTTGAAGATACAGTTTTCAAAAGTCACATGCCCTTATTATTTTTCGGCATTAGGGTAGTTTCTGTGTCTTTTGCATACTCTGTGTATTCGACTAAAGATAGCGATGGCTGCTGTGAGGTAATTTGGCACAAAACTGCTCATAACGTCCCTTCTACTCAACGTTTTGATTTAATTTATGGTGCAGATTTAACTTCAGGCAAATACCGAAAGACTGGGAAAGTTTCATTAAATTCTGTCGAGCCAGTTTTGCATGATGCTGTTACAAAATCAGTTGGACAGACACACAGATATACAGACATACAGACAGAAAGAATATTTTCTGAGACTGGTTTCTAGTCCTCCAATGTATGGAACGTAAATATATCATTGAAAGAGCGAGTTCTGACCAATGTACAGACAAAACCTTTCTTTTATTTACAGTCTATTGATTGTCATTCTGTACATTGAGGTCCCGAGTAGCTTTCTTTTAGTTTGACTGAAATAGTAATGATCTGGTTTCGAACTGATTTTAAAATGTCAGCTCTGTTTCCTGAAATGTGTTTAAACCATTGAACACCTGTGTGTTTATTTTTAGATATAATGTGAGCTTGTGTGTGTGTGCGTGTGTGTGTGAATATAAGTGTGTCTAAGTATTGCATACACAGAGGTTTGCGTGGGTGTCAAGTGCGAAGGCTGCAGAAAAAGAAAACTGCTATGAAGTTTTACATGTTATTTTTAGACAGCAATCCCCAGGTATAGGTTAAGTTGCTAAAAACAGGAAATCTCAAAGACACAACCTCAAGCATGAATATTGTTTCCATAGCAATAGCAAATTGAGAAGAAATAGAAGATTGACTAATCCACTTTGACATTATACACTAGGGTGGATTTTCCCAACCACAGTAAGCTCATTACCTGGTCTTTTTTATCACTTTTATCAAATTTTTACCTCCACATGGAACTGGATACACTGTATATATGATTGCATAAACCTTTTTGATAATGGTGCATGATGTAAAAGCTCCTTCTCCTACGGAATAAGATACAGTGATATAAAATGTTTCTTATTAAATGAGAACATGTGGATACAAATAGAAATAGGAGTACTGTACATCACAGGAGTGGTTTCCCCGGTTTGATTCTGAGCTCTTGGTAACACACTAGGTGAAGTTTCATGTGTTCTCCTTGTGGGCGTGGGAGGTTCCCCAGTTTCCATCCAACCCTCAAAAACATGCCAGTAGGTACACTGGTGATTGTAAATTCCCCTTACCCCTTAATGACTATTCTGATTTGTTATTTATAGTATAAATAACATGAATGTTCAACTGGGGAATTTAGAGGATGGATCAAAAAGCTTGATCTCTTTTCTTGCCCCAAGCCCCATACACAGCAGGCTGTGGTGCAGTGAGTGTTCTGATATCTTTCTTCCATGACCAGCATTGACTTTTTTCATCCATTTGTTCTGCATCGACTTTTCCGTGGGATCGGACAAGACGAGCTGGCCTTTGGTCCCCACAGGCATAGATGAGTCTTGGGTGTCCATGATCTTGCTGCCATTTTACTGGTACATAATTGATAATCAATGTCATTCACAATTCACCTCACATTGGTGTTTATGTTCTGGCTGATTGCTACATTACTACATACTACATTTTGGTACATTTATATTCCAATTTTGTGATATATTTAAGAATTTATTTTGATGCACATTGGTGCGATCCAACAGATAATAGATCTTACAGCTCCAGTAGTGTGACCCCGAGTTCTGGATAGCCTCCTATACAATGTTGCAAAAATTTCAAAATGAACGATGTTCAGTCATAATAATAAAACAATAGGTTACTTGCGTAACCCCGGTTCTCTGATAGCATTAAGTGAGGTGTCTCACTATGGGATACGCCCCTT
>JAQQZS010000036.1:30312970-30341922 GCA_030068045.1 Platyallabes tihoni
ATAGGGCTTCTGAGGAATACGCGGAAGGGGCGTATCCCATAGTGAGACACCGAAACGTATGCTTGAAAGAGAACCACCTGTTTATTTATGGCGCAGCTCCTCCTTGTGCCACCAAGGCAGCTTTGACCTGACCTCTAAAGATGTGCTGTGGTATTTGGGGGGAAGCAGATGGTTTACGGCCTGTAAGTTGCAAGATAGGGCCTGGGTGGATTATACGTATTGTCCAGCACATCCCACAGATGCTTGAGCAGATTGTCATGCTCCACAAAACCTGAAGCATTTTCACAGTGTGTCAAGGCACATTATTCTACTAAAGAGCTGAGACGCACTATGTGTTTTGACACCATTCTATTAGAGCCAGCATTAAGTGCTTGCTTCCCAAAGGTGGTCCTTGCGTGGATAATTTTTGGAAGACTGCATACCAGGAACTCCCTACAAGACCTGCTGTTCTGGGGTTGGTTCTCATACATTTCAAAAAGGAAGTAAAGAAGCTACTTCTCTCCAGGTACAGATTAATATTCTGCTGAGACTGCTGATGACTGGGGTAAAGTCATCCCCTTTCCGATTGTTTGGTGCATCCGGAGAAAGTTTGTCCGGAGAAGAACAGGTGAACGCTACCATCAGTCCTGTGTCATGCCAGCAGTAAAGGATCCTGAGACCATTCATGTGTGGGGTTGCTTCTCAGCCATAGGAAGTGGGCTCATTCACAATTTTGCCTAAGAACACAGTCATGAATAATGAATGGTACAAAAACATCCTCTGAGAGGCCTCCGAGTGGCGCAGTGGTAAAGTGCTCGCCCTATCATCCGGGGATCGCAGGTTCGAACCCCGGGTGATGCTGTTTTCCTCTCAGAGCCGGAGGCACAGAGAGAGCTGATTGGCCGAGCTCTCTCAGGGGGGGAGGGATGAGAGGTACTTGCGCTCCCACATTAATCACGGCTCTACAGCCAATCAGGGGCGTCTGTGAGCTTGCGCACGCGGAAGGAGCGGCTAGCGCTTTCCTCCGAGTGTGTTACTCCGCCCCTAATGGTGCGTACAGCAAGCAGTTCGAAAAGATGCGGTCGGCTGACGTCACGCGGTTCTGAGGAAACACGTGATAGTCTTCGGCCCTCCCGGCTGAGTGGTAGTGGTAGCCTTAATGAGGGGGCCCCCTAATGACGGGGAGGAATTGGCCACGACGAAATTGGGGAGAAAATTGGAAATACCCCCCAAAAAAAACATCCTCTGAGAGCAACTTTTCCCAAACATCCAAGAACAGTTTGGTGAAGAACAATGCCTTTTCCAGCATGATGGAGCACATTGTTATAAGGCAAAAGTGATAACTAAGTGACTGGGAACAAAGCATTGAAATTTTGGGTTCATGGACCGGAACTTAATCCCATTGAGAACTTGTGGTCAATCCTCAAGAGGCGAGTGGACAAACAAAAACCCAGAAATTCTGACAAATTCCCAGCATTGATTATTCAAGAATTAATTGACAGAATGCCAGAGCGATTGGCAGAGGTCTAGACTGAGAAATCAACACTGGAAATATTGACTCTTTGCATAAACTTAGTGTAATTGTCAATAAAAGCCTTTGACTCTTATGAAATGCCTGTAATTATACTTTAGTATACCCTAGTAACATCTGACAAAAAGATCTAAAAATACTGAACCAGCAGACTTTGTGTAAATTAATATTTCTTTAATTCTCAAAACTTTTGCCCACGGCTGTTTATATAAATGAAATCTAGGTTAAACATTATTTCATCACTTTTCCATTTCTGTCTTATTTTTGGTGATTCCTGTTGTTGCAGCAGCTCTTGTAGTGCTGATAACTTAATCAATGAATCATTGAATGACTGACTCACTCAGCCCTACCTGATTTGCAGATGTTGTGGGTGTACTGCCATCTAGAGGCACACACACAGAACAGCACTCAAAGGTTCATCTTCACAGTGAGGCATTTTCTCTATTCTGCAGGATGATTTAAGGATTTATTCTCTTAAATGCAGGACTCATTTAAGCTGGGAACACCTGATATAATTTTGTATTTTGTTTTACATACTGTAAAGTACATGTGATTGAAAAAAAAATTTTTTTTTCAAACATGATTTTATTTACAGTAATGATGTATTTATTATTATTATCCTTCTTAATGTCTCACAATGATCTTTCCATAAGTCATTTATAATGTGTGTATCACATAACAATGATTTTCTTTATAATCATATATGTATGTAAAAGGGGTGTTCAAGTCAAACCGAGACTATGGTGAAATTTCACTTCAAGCACGATACGGTGATGTAAAACATTAAAACGTTCCTGTGGACATTTGGCCAGTGGGACACCTGATCTGTTGACTTGTTGGCAACTTGCAGAAGAGACACATCTGTGAACTGTGCACGCAATCATTTATAAACACTACTTGCACATTACAGGAACTCGGTTGAGAGTTATTGCCACATCCCCTGTATAGTCCTGACCTCACTCCAAGCCATTTCCACATGTCTGGGCCATTAAAGGAGTTCCTGGGAGGCCAGTGTTTCAGGTGTAAAACAGGAAGTCCGATCAATCATGGCTCTGGCATACCGAGAAATTTTTCTTCCTTGATTGTATCCAAACACTAGTGGAATGCTGGGATACGTGCATTAGTGTATTATATTGAGAAATAAAGGGACATGTTTTTACTTTTATAACTTTGTTCCGTTATTCTGCACATCAAAAAACACCCATTGTTGATAAACACCAATATGTGTGTTTTCATGTGCAAAATACAACATACTAAACAGTTAGCAATGCAGCTCAGCAACTTCAGAACGTTACTGTATTTCACATAGACACACACTAACTCGTGCTTCTTTTGTAGACTGTCCTAATTATATTGAGATAATTAAGCAAAATAGGTAACAATATCAAATTTATTCAAATCTAAAAAGTGGCACCGTGGCTTAGTGGTTAGCACTGTCGCCTTGCACCGCCAGGGTCCAGGTTTGATTCCTGCACGGGTTCGATTCTCTGCCTCTGTGTGCATGGAGTTTACCTATTCTCCTCTTCTTATTACTGTGCTTGGTAGATTTCCTCTGGCTTTTCCGGTTTCCTCCCACAGTTGTTCCCAAATTGCCCATAAAGTGGGAATGCATATGTGTGTGTGAGTGCCCTGTGATGACTTGACCACCCTGTCCAGGATGTATCCCCACCTCGTTCCCCAAGTCTCCTGGAATAGACTCCAATCCTGTGACCCTGTATACAGACGATGAGTGACTGAGTAATAAAATCTCTGATCAATCGAGCTTCATGGTAATGAGTGTAAACACGCCTGTGGATAAATAAGACGCACATGATCAGTGCTCTGATTGGTTGATGTTGTGATTACTGATGATTGACACTCAGCAGTGCCAGTGTGTGTATGTGTATGTGTGATACAATCTGTTCAAAGTGTCCATAAACTGCGAAGAATACAACTGCTAGTAAGAAGCTTAAGACAAAGACCAAAGACACAACAAAAGAGAGCACCTTTGGAGAACAACAAAAAAAAATTGGCCCCAACAACAAATAGTACTGTTAGCAAAGGAAGGAAGGAGGTTAATAATCGACTCCTCTCACATTCTGTTGTCGTTTCCAGCGTTTCACAAAGGCATTTAGCGGCGACTGGGATCAAAGCGCTGGCGACCCCTTGCTGCTCAGCCCAAAGGCCCACCGGCCAATAGTCTTTCACCGGCCTAATAATATCGCCTTTATGCCGTTAATAAACTGCACACTTCAGTCAGTCCATGTCATTATGTGGAGCTTAGCGAGCTAATCGTTTAAAAAAAAAAAGAGAGAGAGAGAGAGAGAGAGAGACACGCACACACATACACGCAGGGCTTTGAACCAGAGCGACATTCTGTCACGCCGTGCAGGGGAGAGAGACGGCAGGGGTGTGTGGATGCAACATCAAAGAGTCGCCACTGTTTCAGGACGCAGTCACAGACAGACAGAACAGCCAGAGGAGCAACAAAAGGCACTAAGCTGGCAAAAGCTGCAAAAACGACCCTCGATGCCAGGGTCTGGTTCACGTGTAGTTTGTGTAATTAACCGTTCAACTTCCCTATTCTCTGTGTGCTTATGCAAGTAGCAAACAGCCTAGACTTGAAGAGCGCCATTGGCGGCGGTGCAGTTTGTACCGACCGTACATCGAGTTCAGGATTTCATGGTTTCGAGATGAAACATGGCAGCGCGGCTGGTTGGAATAAATTGCCGAATTCTCTTGCTTTGCACCCAGTTTTTCACCCAATAAACTCCAGTCCCAACTCAACCCTGACCGGGATGAGTTGGTGCAAGATAAACGAAATGAACATGGCAGAATATTTGAAACAAATATTCTGACCGGGATGAGTTGGTGCAAGATAAACGAAATGAACATGGCAGAATATTTGAAACAAATATCCACCCAATTACCCAAGCCAGCAACACTAAACAATGGACGGCCACAATGACCTACAGCTTCATGCCAGTGGTCACTGCTGTAAAAACAAAAGACAATTACGTTGCTAAGGCCCCTACCCTGGAAACCTATAGGTCCACACACACACAGAGAATTATACACTAATGTCTGTCTTTGGATTATAGGAGGAAACCATAGAAACTGAAGGAAACCCACCAAGCATGGGTAGAATTTGGGTAAACACCGACCGGAAGTGAGATCGGTGAAGATTTTTTTTTTTTTGGAGATCGGAAAAAAAAAAAGAAAAAAAAAACAGCAACAAAAGAACAAAAACCAACACACCACACCCATGGTCAGGGAGTTAAATTGGCTCAAGCTCCTGGGAAAATTGGCTAAACTAGTAGCCAAGTTATTCGCCTCCTTCTGTGGTGCGGTAGGAGAGCTTAAGCTCTCTTTCTCTCAACCACTCCATTATTCACACCGGCCCTCTGAACAGGGCAGATCTTTATTCACCCTCACTGCCTCCTGCTGGCCCTGGCTTCTTTGCGCTCGGTCTCTCCCCCTGTTGCTCTTTCTGCCTCTCTCCTTGAAGGAAAACAGAATAAGATGGACTGAGGAGGGGGGTCCAGACCATGCTGCTCCCTTCTTTTATGTGAAACAGATGAGAGAGAGAGAGAGAGGATGGAAAACAGGGAAAGTTAGAAAAAGAGAGAAAGAAAGTGAAGAGAGAGGACTAGAGAGTGGTGATAGAAGGACATGGTGTGTGTGTGTGTGTGTGTGTGTATTGAGGGATCTGTAGAAGCGTTGCCAGGAGCAGCAGGTCTTTAAGCCACAGAAGGATTGTGTTTTAGGTCTGGATTTACAGCACTGACTTCCCATGGAGCTGCACTGCATGGACCCAGGGCCTCTCTCTTATTGACCCTGCTCTCTTACATTCTTCCTTTCATTTTCCCCTCTCTTTTCTTTCTTCTTTCGCCCTCTTTCCCTCCATCCTTCTCTCTCTTTTCTTTTTTCTTTCTCTTTCTCATTCTTTCTTTCTTTCTCTCTCTGTCTTTTCTTTCTTCATCTCTCTTTCCTTCCTTAATTCTTTATCTCTGTTCCTTTTGCTCTTCCTTTCCTTCCTTCCCTCCTTCACTCTATCTCCTTCCTTCCTTCCATAAATTATTCCTTTCTCCTCCCTTTTTTCTTCGTACCTGCCTTATATCCATCTTATTTCCTTCATTCTTTTTCCTTCTTACCTTCTTTCTATCATTCTCCTTATTTTTTCATTTCTTCTTCCTTCCTTCCTTGCTTCTTTCTTCTGTTCTTCCTTCCTTCCTTTTCCTTCCTATCTTTTCTCTTTACTTCATTCTCTCACTCCATTTCCTTCCTTCTTTTTCTCCTTCCTTCCTTCCTTCCTTCCCTCCTTCTCTTTCTTACTTCCTATTTTCCTCCCTTCTGTATATTATTCCTTTCTCCTTCCTTTTTTCTTTCTAACTTCCTTATATCCATCCTTTTTTATTCTCCCTTCTTTCTTCCTACATTCCTTCCTTCCTACTATCTCTTTTCTCTCTTTAATTTTCCTTCTTTTTCCCCCTTCCTTTCTTCTTGCCTCCTATCCATCTTTTTTCCCTTTTCTCTCCTTATGTTCTTCCGTCTTTCTCCTGCTTTCCTACCTTACTTACTTATCAAGTAGCTATTAATATCAGTCGAGTCTGATCTTCCTAAATTAGGAGGAAGTAGGTAAAAGAGAAAATAAACTGGACTGAAATGATAAGAAAACAGAAAGTAGAAGTGAAAAAGAATGAGAGGATGATAAGGAGTTTTAGGACATGACCAAGAAAAAAAGATGAGGAGTACAGTAGGTGCAGGAAGTGATGCCGGAAGAACAGAAGGAGAATTAAAAGAAAACAGTAGAGTGATATAGTGGAGAGAAGAAGGAAGGTGATGATGAGAGGTAGATGAGAAGAATGGAGACAAGAGGGAAAAAACTCAGTGTGGTGGACACTGAGTGGACAGAGGAAACACTTTTAATTTTAGAATAGAAAGAGGAGGATAAAGAAGAAGAAAAAAGGAAAGAGGATACACAAAAAATGAGAACTAGGTTTGGGCATCGTGAAAAAGAGAAGGATGAGACAACTAAATAGGAATGGAGATGAGGGAAAATGAAAAAAAAAGAGGAACGAAGTGGAGGAGGAGGACGGAAGAGAATAAGATGGACGGGTAGACAGTCATGACAGAGGACAAGGATGGAAAATTAGAAAAGACAAAGCAGATTAAAAAGGTTTTCCTCAGACGTTTTGTATGTACGATGACCAACTGTTTCTCTCTCTCTCTCTCTCTCTCTCTCTCTCTCACACACACACACACACACACACACACACATCTTCCCATTCTCTGTTCTTTAATCCTGTCATTGAGTTTAGTTTGACAGCTGATCAAAGATGTAGCGCAGACACAGGACACCAGATGCCAAACTCTGCACTAAATCCCCCCCTCTCCCACACACACACACACACACACACACACACACACACACACAGTTTGTGGAAAAGTTTCTTTCTGCATGAGCGGTGCTGTCCTGTTGGTGCTGTCAGCAAATAAGAACTTTTGCAGACACACACACAGAGAAAAGGATCAGAACGAGGACACACCGCTGCAGGGGTTAATACACACACACACACACACACACACACACACACACAGGTATTGTTAGGATGACAAGCATCCAGCCCACAAAAGCTGACAGAAAATAAGGCATAGGAGTATATAAAAACCTAAATAAAACACACACCATCTGACACTGACGTCGTCTGGAGCATTCTTAAAAAAACAAAATGTAAATTTCATACTAGACATTTTCTATCTGTGGAGCCAAGACGCTACAGATTTTCTGAATGCTAATGTTTACCTGTACCTCATCCACAAATAAAGCTTCACTACATCTAAAAACAAGATAAGAATAATTACTCTTTTCAACTGTGGTGAGCAGAGAAGCATCTCAAATCTCAGGAATCCAGAACTACACTACAGCAGCTAGGAAGGGGTGCCATTTGGGGGGGTGGGTGGCACAATTCATCCAATTACTATTGTGGCATTTGGTAGACATGTTTATCCAGAATGACTTACAATTTATCTCATTTTACATGTGAGCCATTGACTGTCTTGCTCAAGGGCCCAACAGTGACAACTTGATGATGCTTGGGTTTGAACCTGGGACCTTCTGAACACTAGGTCCAAAATCGGAGACACTTTTCTGCTTACCAAGGATGTAAAAAGTGGTTATTTGACATAATGTTGCCTCCCTGTTGGCTCAAAACTTTCCCTGGGCATCATCTACTGTATCATGGACACAGCCACTAAGATCAGTCTGTTCTTCAGCCAAGAGGCTGGCACCAGAAGCCTCACTTTTTTCAAAGGGAAGTGATCTACACTCACAAAAGTTGCATACCACAAAAAATATGTCGGCCTTCCTGATTTTGGTAGTTTGTGTAAATTGACGTCCTCACATGTGGCTAGTCTGACTTGTTAATGATTGCTTTATCATCCTTGCACAACATAGTCATGTTGGACCTGGAGACTGTCCTTGGATAACTTGGTTTGAAGGGACACCATCATGCACACACTCCATGACACCAGTTCATAAACCGGCATGTTTTTTGGAAGTGTGAGAAAACCAAGAAACCAGAGAACCCTACATGAACATGTGTTGGACATTTAAACCCTTGCACAGTGAGATTTCAATCTCGTGAAAATGCAACCTTTTTCGTATGGGATTGTTGAGGGACAGCTCTGTCTGAGTAGTCACTAGCAGTCAGTAGTCAATAGTCCTTTTAAAATCTTGGTAAAAATCTGTCCGTTCTTGGTTGATTTTGATTGAAAGTAGGTTTGGTTAACCTTGTACATAGAATATGAGTGTTATAGCATTCAGATTTACCTTTTTCTAAATACCTTGATGAACTGGGTAAGGCATATCCTCTAAACATATTGATTTCTGGTGTTTTCTATAGTTCCCCCTGGTGGTGCAGAGTGGAAAAAAACACTGCAAAGCTGTGCAGTACAAAAAAAACCTTATGGAAGTTTGACAGCAATGTTTTTTTATTTTTATTTTTATTTTTTTACATAAATCTTATATAATGCCACAAGAAAGCCAACAGCTGTGCAAAATAACTCATTAAAAACTGTCTTCTTTAGATTTTGTTCATCTCTAGCCTACAGACACAAGAACATTAAATCTCACAGCTGCAACTAATTTATCATAAATTGACCACAGAGACTTTAAAATCATGACCTGGAATGAGTTGTTCAAGGGTTTATTATGGTAGAAGTATTGATGAAGGATGGACGTGAATGAGTGTACTTTTAACAGTAACCTCGTCACAGCATCCTTGCCTTCCAAGTACAGTATCCCCTTTGTGAATGTTAATTTAATATTTAGTTTAAGACACACTCGATTATTAGGATTAGCCTGCATTTCAAAGCGAAATCTTTTTCCTATCAGCAGAAGAGTTTCACTTATAGTTTTGTCCTCAGACCACAAAAAGAAAGAAAGAAAGAAAAAAGAACAGAGTTGCCCACAAGCACCTTATAATCAGGTGTGATTGGCAAACTTTTAATCCCAACCTCCAAAAAAGAGCCGGCAAAAGCTTTTAAGCAGTTCTGAAACTGTGATGTGCATTGTGAGGGAAAAGGAGGAAGATTCCCGCTGCTAAATTGGAGGAGAATGTGACAGATTTAAAAGACTGTCAGAGGAAAGAGAAAAGACGGAGGGAAAAAGATGAACGGCTCATAAGCGAACAGGTTCCTTTGAACAACCCTCTTCAAAACTGAGCCGGTTCAAAGAGTCACCAAACTCCCACTGATTCGGAAAGATAAGACAGAAGTGCAGCGGCTTTCTCTCTCTCGCTCTCTCTCTCTCTCTCTCTCGCTCTCTCTTCCTCCCTCTCATTGTATATTTACACACAATATGAACAAAGACATTAAACAGTGAACATAATTAACTTTAATCAAATACTGTGTTTTAAAACAAGCACTTCCAAGAAATGAAAGAAATGTAAAATTTACTTAATTAGTAATAAAGGACATTTGTAAATAGTGGTCATTTGGGTCACCATAGCTTTCTTGTCTGGTCAAAACATTTAGACCATTCTCCACTGTCCTTTTTTTTTCACCATCATGTATAAACTCTAGAAGTTATTGTGTATGAGGAGACCAGCAGTTTCAATAACACTCAAACTACCCCACATTTACATTTAGGCATTTGGCAGATGCTCTTATCCAGAGCGACTTACATTGTTATCTCATTATACTGTACATCTGAACAGTTGAGGGTTAAGGGCCTTGCTCAAGGCCCCAACAATGGCAACTTGGTGGTTGTGGGTTTTGAACCTGGGATCTTCCGAATCATAGTCCAATGCCTTAACCACTGACATGGTACCAACAATCTCCAGTGGTCACCTCTGGCCCCCTTGGTCTCTAGTTGGACTAGAGAGGTTCCTAGATGGGGAGGGTGTAAACAGTAGTTTAGCGACTGACCTGTATCTACATAGATTTGCAGCCACTTGATTGCCTGATTAAATAACTGATTTTATGTGCTAATGTTAAATGTGTCTGGTATCTCTAAATCACTAAATACAAATCACAAGATTTGAAGCACTGCCAATGGGTGTATTTTCTATATTGCTTATCTGGTATAGGGTCGCAGACTCGGGGCACTAGGCGGGTGTATACTCTGGCTGGGGGTGTGTGTGTGTGTGTGGTTATTATACTGTATTACTTATATTTTATAGTATACATACAGTAGTTGTTATAGAATTATATTTACAGTTCTTTTAATTGGCGGCACAGTGGCTTAGTTTTCAGCACTGTCTCCTTGCACCTTCAGGTTCTGGATTCAATTCCCGCCTCGGGTCTGTGTGCGTGATGTTTTCCCCATGATTGGTGGGATCCTCCAGATACTCTGGTTTCCTCCCACAGTCCAAAGACATGCAGAATAGGTTAATTGTCGTTCTCAAATTTAACATAGTGTGTGAGTGATTATGTGTATGTGTGTGTGCCAGTTGATGGATGTGCACGCCTCATGATCTAAGTCTCCGGGAATAAGCACCAGGCCCCCCGTGATCCTGGTCACAGGATAAAGTGCTACAGATGATGAGTGAGTGAGAGAGTGTTCTTTTAATTGTTATAAAGCACAATCCAAATAGTAAAAAAAATATATATTTAAAAAAATATATGACTATACACAAAATATTACTATACACATTTCCTACATGTTCAGGAAAATAAATATGTACAGACTAAAGCAATAGTGTGTAAATCTGGGATATGTGGGATTTTACTGCTCAAGTGTCCCTGGTTGCAGGGACTGCTTCAAGTTCTGCTTCATTTCCTATAACAACATACTCCGTCTTATTTTTGTAGAACAGCAAAATAATATTATTTATCCAGTCAAAATAGAAAGTGTTATAAACAAATATACATTTTTTGCACTATCTTTATAGTGAGGAAAAAAACATTGCATTTTTATTAATTGTAACAGTTAATGGAAGCATGTATAAGTTTTAATAATAAAGGGGCCCAGAATTGAGCCTTGGGGAATGCCTTATGATACAGAATGAAACTGTATAAACACTTGTGTAGCGTCTAAAGGCAAAACTAACAGCCCTTGTCTCAAATCACTGTTTTAGTTATATCAAGGATGATTAAACTCTCTAAGTGCTTCAAGATTGAATAGCTGAGAAAATGGACTCCTTGCCAGTTGGGAGTTGGGAGACTAACTGATCTACAAGGATCATTTGCTTTGTAAACCTTTTTATGCTTTTTCATCATATTCTCATCAGGCCTGTCTTTGTTTCCTCTCATGTGACACTTGCCCAAACAATGATGGCTGGAAACCATCTTGCAATAGATTTACTTGCAGACCATACACACTCCCTAAAATCTCCCCCCCTCCTCCCACTCCCTCGTGCACCTTAGCCCCGGACCCCTGCACTTCCCTGTTACGCCCCGCTGAGATCCACCGCCATCAAAGCTCCTGGATCGCTCTTTGCTTTCTCCTCCCGTTTCTTCTCCTCCGCTTCCACTTCGCTTCCATCCCGCTCCTGATTCATTCTCATTAAGAAACCTTCAAAGGCCCCCCGTAGATTTCAAGGCAAAACGCATGCGAATTGCTAATCACACTTTTATGGTGCTGCGCTCAGCTCTTTCTCGTCTTAGCGTGCTATCGCTCACTCCTCCTTCTTGCTCCTTTTAAGCTTTGCCAGATAAAGAAAAGGACACGAAAGAAGGAATTAGGCCAGCGGAGGTATTAATAAATCAAGAGATGCTTTATGCAGCTTATGTAAGAACCTTAAGAATTTCTAAACGACTAATAGTCAGAACATATGTCATAGAAAGATTGATATTTTTTTTACGGTGAAGAACATCCTGTAGGAAAATGGACATGCAGTAGATCTTTTATTTTTTTATTAATCTAAATATGCTAAAAGTTAGAAACTTGGCATAATGCTTAGTTGGAAATCTAATGACAAAAGTGTTGATGAGTCATTATGTCTTATATAAATGAGTGATTTCACACTTAAACTGCCATTTTCCACCTGAAACAAAAAATACATATTTTAACCCATCTTTGATCTTTGGCCAAAATATCTTATTTTTAACAAGGTTTCTTTGGCTGCATTTTTGCTCTTAAATGATGTTTCAAGAAGGCTTAATTTTTCATATTTTATTCATTATATTTGAAAGCAAAGTGTGGTTACAGTGGGCAATAACCATTAACAAAATTCTCAGTGCTGTAGATATTTGATTAATGTTTTCACACCGACAATGTCGTAAAGGATAAATTACCTGTTTTAAAATGTATTTTACTCTTAGTCTACATGCATATTTTGAAACAGTATACTGATATTTGCCCAAATATTGAGATTTTCATTTTATTTATATAGTGCTTTTAACAATGGTCATTGTCTCAAAGCAGCTTCACAAAATTAAAAGAAAATTATGGAAATGTGTAGGAGCAAGTAAAAATGAGTATAGATGATAATGATCAGATTGTCCCTAATGAGCAAGCCAAGGGCGACTGCGACGGTGGCAAAGAAAAAATCCCTGAGATGGCAATACGAAGAAACCTTGAGAGGAACCAGACTCAACAGGGAACCCATCCTCATTTGGGTCATAACAGATAGCAGAAATTTTATGCCTAACATACTGCGTATTAAGCAGCTGGAAGTTCAATATAACCGAAGATGTCTAAGTTAACATGGAATCCAGTTCAGTTCGGCACCAAGATGGGTCAGATAAGTGCAGAGGGCAGAGGAGGTCTGGATCACTGGGAACCCAGGAGCAGCATAGGTCCAAACCATCATGAAGCAGAATCCAGTTGGAGGTTGTCCTTCTCTGGATGCCACAGGATCCTTGCCGGGTTGGCCTCTGTCTACTGGAGTTGGTACAATCTCCAGATGGCTCGGGATGGATAGAAAAAGAAAAAAACAGGTGTAGTTGCCGTTCATTAAATAAGCAGCACTAGATGAGAATATGCATTTAAATGTACTGAAGTATGAGGTAATGGGATGAAGAGGCTAAAGAGATGCGTCTTGAGTCTGCTTTTAAGCTGGGAGACTGTGTCTAAGCCCGAAAATTATCAGGAAGGCTATTCCAAATCTTAGGGGCAAAATATGAAATTGCTATACCCCATTTTGTGGACTTTTGGAACTACCAGAAATCCAGAGTTTTGTGATCTTAAGGAGCACTGCAGATTGCAATGTGTCAGATGTGGCTAGATACGTGGTTGCTAAACCATTTAGGATCTTGTATGTACTGTACAGTAAGTCATGCTAGTTTGTAATCAATTCTAAATTTAACCGGTAGCCAGTGCAGGGATGTTAGTATTGGGGTTATATGAACATATTTTCTTGATCTGGTGAGACCTCGGGCGGCTGCATTTTGGACTTACCTGTAGCTTGTTTATTGAGGATGCAGGACAACCACCTAGTAATGCATTACAATAGTCCAGTCAGGAGGTCATGAATGCATGAACTAGCCTTTCTTCATCAGATATGGATAAAATGTTCCTAAGCTTGGCAATATTTGTATGGTGGAATTAGACTGTTTTTGTGATATTGGAAATATTATTTTTAAGGGAAAGTTGCTGTCTAATATTACTGTATGCCCAGGTCATTCAATGTCAAGCTGGTAGTAATAGTACATCCTTCTAACTGCAAGTTGAATTGCGAGAGCATTTGTGTACTGGTTTTTAGACCGATAAGTAATATTTCTGTCTTATCTGAATTTAGTAAGAGAAAATTATCGGTCATCCAATCTTTTATATCTTGGACACACTCAGTTAATCTAGATTAATCTGGATATTTCATCCGGTTTTGATGAGATGTATAACTGTGTATCATCAGCATAGCAGTGGAAACTAATCACCTGTATTTAAATGATGTTACCCAAAGGAAGCATGTATATAGAGAACAGCAGAGGTCCTAATATTGACCCTTGTGGGACCCCATATTTTACTGGCATTACACCAGACTGTTCTCCGTTTAGATCTACAAAATGGTATCGATCAAACAGGTAGGATCTAAACCATTTTAGTGCATGACCCTGAATACCTATGTGAGTTTGTTAGTGATCTACGAGAATATTATGATCTATAGTGTCGAATGCAGCATTAAGATCAAGTAAGACAAGTATTGAGATGCAGCCTTGGTCTGAAGCTAAGAACAAGTCATTTCTCATTTTATCTAGCGCAGTGTCTGTACTATGATGGGGCCTGAAACCTGACTGATATTCTTCGAAGATATTGTTTTCCTGTAAGAATGCGCACATTTGAGCTGTAATTTGTTATTTCATTATGGTCTAGGTTAGATTTTTTTTTTTATTTTAAAGAAGAGGCTTAATAACTGCCAACTTGAATGATTTAGGGACAAGACCTAAATA
This sequence comes from Platyallabes tihoni, assembly GCA_030068045.1. Lineage (NCBI taxonomy): Eukaryota > Metazoa > Chordata > Actinopteri > Siluriformes > Clariidae > Platyallabes > Platyallabes tihoni. The sequence goes on from JAQQZS010000036.1 coordinate 30,327,294, forward strand.
TAGTGTAGAATTTATAATGTTTAGAAGCGGCTCTCCAGCTGTATGTATCACTTCTTTTAGTAATATAGTTTGAATTGTATCTAATAAACATGTTGTTGATTTAGCTGTGGTGATAAGTTTGTACAGCTCTTCCTGTCCTATACCTGTAAAGCATTGAAAATCTAGATGTGGAGCTTTAGGCTGGACTGTATTATGAGATGCTGTCAAAGGTTGAACATCCATTATTTTCTTTCTGATACAATCGATTTTTTCCTTGAAGAAACTCATAAAGTCTTCACTACTAAACTGTGATGGAATACTCTCTGCAGATATCTTAGGTTTTGTTAGTCTAGCCACTGTACTAAATAAGAACCTGGGATTGTTCACTGCCTGTATTTAACTAAGCAAATAGCCTTCCATTTGATAATTACTGATAATAATTACTGATAATAACTGATACAGTGAGTAGCTTCTCATTTCTTTAAACAACCACATCAGAAAACATATCCTGAGGTTGTGGCAAAGATGTAACGCTGTTTCAGAAGGGTCAAATTGTTCTGCATCAAGCAAAAATAACAACTAAGGACATCACTGAAACTACAAAAATTGGGTTAAGAACAGATAAATGCATTATTTAACCCTGGAAGGATCGTAGTGAACCATTATCCATGAGGAAGAAATGTGGTCGGAAAAAACATCCTGAATGAACTTGATGGGAGAGCACTTAAATACTTAGTGAAATCAAATCATTAACAAAAACCACAGTAGAACCCAGGGCTATGTTTAATAGTGAAAATAAAAGTTTTTCTACAGACACAATGACAAGAGAGATTGGGACTAAACAGCTGCGTAGCCTTAAGAAAACCACTTATCGTTGAGGCTAACTGGGAAAAAGGTTTAAATTAGCTAGGGAACATTGAGAATGGACTGGGGAGCATTGGAATAAAGGTCATCTGGTTTGATGATGTTTGATGATCGGATTACCCTGTTCCAGAACGATGGGTGTGTCAGGGTGAGAAGAAATGTGGAGGAAGTGATTCACCCATCATGCCTAGTGCCTACCTTACAGGCCTGTGTGGGCAGCTGACTGAATATACTGAATGTCCTGTTTTTTCCATCAATGGATTTTCTCCCCTGATGCCACCGGCATATTCCAGGATAACGATGCCAGGATTTATCGGGATCATATTTTGAAAGAGTGGTTCAGGCATCATTTTCACACATGGATTGCCGACCACTTTAACCCCATTGAGAATATGTGGGATGTGCTGGAGAAGGCTTTATGTAGAGGTGTGACTGTTCTGGATGGAAATAAATGCTGGAACATTGCATAAGCGTATCAAAATAATGCCACGGCTTTAATCAAGGCAATAGGTGGTCCAATAAAATGTTGTAGTGTGTGACTTTTTAGGCCAGGCAGTGCATCTTCTTTAACAGAGAAATCTCTACTGTTCTTTTCAACTACCTCAGATATTAATCCACATGTTCTCCTCATGTCCTCATGGGTTTCCTTCACGCTCTATGGTTTCCTCCTACCGTCCAAAAGACATTCTGTAGGCATTAATGGTGCTCTGTGACAGACTGGTGAACTCTACTGCCTTGCAACCACTTTTTTTCGGGGCATCATGACCTGGAACAGGATACTGTAAAGTGGCTACTTATCAAAAGTCCTGGATTATAACTTCTGGATTTAATTTAGGATTCATACACATACACAGAGCATACTGAGCTCGAATGAGGCTTTGTCACTCTTGTGGTAACAACAGAGAAAGAGAGAGAGAGAGAGAGAGAGAGAGAGAGAGAGAGAGCGAGCATAGGAAGGAGGAAGGGAGGGAGGGAGGAAGGAAAGGAAAAAAATCCTCAGATCTTCTTCTAACAAGAAGAACCTTTCGAATCTGAATTTTCTTGCTGAGAAAAGAAGCGCTTTGAAATTCTAATGCATAAACATTATCCTCATTTTTTTCCCCCTTCCTCGCGCTCACCTAAAGCGCCGGCTTCTGAGACACTTTGGAAAAGTTGCCTCTTTTCCAGCAGGCTTCAGTAACTTAAATAGAAACTGGATGGGGATTTGGCTATTGTTACGTCTCATCAAAGCCAGAGATCTGCTTGCCTCGCCGTGTCTGTGTGCCTCCAGTCTGTCAAGCTGCTCGGCTTTAAGACACCACATCTTAAGACGAATGAGATCTGATTATTTCTTTATGTGTGTGTGTGTGTGTATGTATATATATATAAGTGATATATAAAGCCTGGTGATGTGGGCCGAGGGGACGTTTGTACTGTATATGCTGGGAGGGAAAATTCTTGCCTCTTTGCACCAGAATAATCAGATGAAATTATTAATTTTGTAACAAGTCCTCTGTGTCGTTTGCACATTTTTAAGTGAAGCTGCACTTTCAGGTTTAGCTGCTCTGGCTGAATGTTTCAATTCATTTCTGAGATGTTTAAAAAATGATTAATATACATATATACACATACATTAACAGCCACAATGATGACGCAGATGTATATACAGCAACTAGGATCTATTGCTCAAAGTATGCAATGCGTATGACCTATACACAAACACCATAAACCCATACACCTATGTTTTTAATCTGCACATACACACTAGAGCACCTGCTGCTGAGAACAGCTGGAGGCCACTGTTGATGTGTGTGAACATGGTTGCTTATGTGTGTGTGTGTGTGTGTGTGTGTGTGTGTGAGAGAGAGTGAGTGTACATATGTGTGTGGATGTGTGTTCAGTTTTCATCTGGTATCTCTCAGACCTTTTCTCCCACAGATCCTTTTATGTCTGCATGGCTGTGAGCCCCGGCACGCAGCGGCTGGCTCGTGCTTTCTTGTCTTTCCCACGGTTGCGCACACACTGCTGGCCTGCAGACCAACATAACCATAACAACGCTTACTTTCCCACACCTACAAGTGCAAAAGATGTTAGAAGCAAAAAATAATAATAAAATACACATACTACATAAAAGTCGAATACAATAATGACACAGAATAAAACTTTATTAAAATGCCTGGTACGTGGGCAGTTTGGTTTAAAAAGCAGAACACCCACACTATTTCTAAAATACTGACAGTTAGCACAGAGGATTTTTTTTTTGCATCAATGATAAATATTTTTCTATCCCTAATCAAGAATAAACCATGTGTATGTCCCTGTGAAAATCATGAGCTAATTTCGATAAGACATCACAGGAGCAAAAACACATCATCATGTTGTATTCACTCACTCACTCACTGCTCATCCCATACAGGGTCACAAAGCAGGGTACACCATGGACGGAGGGCCAATCCATTGCAGGGTGCCCAAGCACACACCCTATGGGGAATTTAGAAATGGCAGTTAGCCTAAACTGCTTGTCTTTGGTCTGTAAGAGGAAACCTGAGTACCCGAAGGAAACCCATAAAGCAAAGGGAAAACGTGCAAACTTCATGCACACAGACCCGAGGCCAGGGATTTAAACCCTTGACCCTGCAGGTGCAAGTCTACAGTGCTTAACCTCTACAACAGTGCCGCCACCATGTAGCGGTTTCACAGTAATTAAATTTAATCTGTTTTCCCACAAGTTTTCACATCATTTATTAAAAATGCATTTTAAAAAAAGGATATTTATGAAGTGGCCTCATGTCATGTCAGGCAATTATGCGCGTGATCAAAGAAAAAAAAAAAAAGATTAAAAAAAAAAGTTCTAGAATAAGTAATCTGATTGGATGAGAAACTTTCCATGAGTGATGATAATAAATGGTGACAGAACTGACATGTTTAACAGTATGTATCAATCACAATCAATACTACTAAGGCGAGAGCAGGTACCTACCAAAACCCATGTTCAAAACCAATCACGGAAGCACTTTCAACAAGAAAACAGATCCGAAAATGCTACGCCATCTTAAACAACACTTAAACAAGGCGAGCTACAAACTTAAATAGCTTCTAACACAAGGTTGAATCCCAAATAGCTCTTTAAAGGGTGTGTGAAACAAGGGATTGTACATCCTGGCACATCAGCTTTCAGTTTAATGCTATTTGGGAATTAAATCCGATATCAGAAAGTTTAACGGAGCTCATATTCTAAAGCAGAATAAGTGGAAATAAAAAGAGAAATATATACGAGATTAACAGGACTGTCCACCACCTATGTTTTATTCTAGGAACCTTTTGGCTACATAGTATTAATAGAAATTTAAATCTGCTTTCATCTGTTAATTGCACTAATAGTTGCTAACGGTCAGTCACCAGCTCCACCAGTTAGTTAGTTCTGCTGGGTGCGGAAGGATATGTAAACAAACAAGACATCGAAAAAAGTGTTTGTGGAATTGTTGTATAAAAGCAATATTACACTCGAGGTGGGGGAGTTATACTGAATATCAGCACGGCTGTGATGTGGCTGTAGGCGACAAGGGTCTACGCTGCATTAGACTTCATTTTCAAAATCAAGCTGAATATAGATAAAGAATATAGACAAAATATGGACAACTTCAGAAAAGAGAGCTAACTTTATTGATCATGAATTTATGATGTGTTTACTTTCTCCAAACAGCTAGTTTTATAGATTTTAATTATATCTCAGATTTAATCAACCAATGTGTCCATGTTGATTGACAGTGTTGTGCACACACATGCTAAAAAAGTGGCTGTTATTTTGTGGCAAAGGGTGAACTTTCGGATCAGTTTGCAACTAAAGAAGGTTGATCAGGTCAGCGTCATTAACATGCAGAATGATGAACTGCAGAGACTTCATCATACAGATATCCAATACAATACAAATAATATACAATATCGCAGAGAGTAGGGAACTCAAAGGTTCCAAAGGGAACCTATCACTTTTCTTAGTGGGTAGGGCTTTCAATGTATGGCAGTTTGGTTCGCTGTATTTTGCCCATTGTTGAGAGCGAAAATACACACACAAAAATGTGACAAATGGGGGGAGAAACACTCACACTCTAAGATTTCATCGAATCAGTATTAGCTTTGATTACAACATACACTGTGGTGTCCAGTTCATGTCCGAAAAGGAACATTTTATTGCCACATAATGTTGCTGAGCCTAGACCTGACCAACTGAAGCGACCCCAGATCTTAACACTGCCTCCAGAGGCTTGTACAATCAAAGTACAGTTTTGTACAGTATGCACTATGCATGATAAGTGCATCACTTCATGCGCTTCTCTTCTTTCTCTAACATGCGCATCCCCTGGAATGGGGTTAATCTGAACTCATCAGACCTTTTTCCATTGCTCCATAGTCCAATCTTCATGCTCCCTAGCAAACCCAAGCCTTCTTTCTGATTCGTCTCACTAACAAATGCTCTTACTTTTACAATCCTTCCAGATTTTGATGACGTATTCAAGGCTTCTTAACCCAGTTCCTGTAATTTTAAATCTCCTTAGTTGTTTTCTTGATGCAGCCCAATAACTTGGCCCTTCTGAAATGGCACCTTGTTTTTTGGCTGGACTGTGTATAAACATGAACTAGTTCATTGTATTGTGTGTGAACTGAACTTTGAGCTAGCTCTTGAGAAGTGAGAACTTGCACAGCACTTCTAATTGATCTACTAAAGTCATTGAAAGTATCTTAGTGATATAGGTGAAAGTTTCTGAAAGTATAGACTCTTCCACTGCTTCGGTCTGATGCCCAGCTCACCAAAATCACATGTCAGATGGAAGCTGTTATATATCTAGCAAAAAAGCCCTCAGTGGAAACAGAAGTAATAATAAAACAGACACAAGGAGCTTACACTTGTCAGAATCAGGATAACAGTGTTAATGTTTTCATTTGATTTTCAGCCCCAAGTCAAGCCCTCCTGTGGTACAGTAGGCCCGTAGGCCTCTACTTTCCTCCAAACATCAATTTGACTTCTTTTCCAAAGCATGAACTACTGAAGTAAGTTAGACAGAAAACTCATCTGAGGACGTTATGTTTTTCGCCCACCAGCTAAGAAAGAAGTGACAGAAGAATGTGATGGAAGGGGCGATTTCGCTTTGTTCCTCATACAGTACTCAAGCAGAAAAGAAGCGACGTCTCGAAATAGAACAATGCAGAGAAGCGCTAAGTATCTGACGCTGGCTCAAAAGGCCTCTAGCTTTGAGGTGGATAAAAGCATGCTCTGGTGTTTTTTCCCTTTTTCTTTCTTATTTTTCCTTCGTTGCATTCCTCTCTGGAATATGACAGACGAAAGCGGCGAGGGAGCCAAGGGGAGGATCATCATCTCCAGCTGTGAATGAATATGAAACTCACCCCCCCACCCCACCCCCTTCCTCTTTCCCCCCATAACGCGCTAGTAACATATGCCTGAACGACGCTAAACGCGACGGCGCGCCACCCGACGCCTGGCTTATTGCGGCTCGGAAACCTTTCTGTCGACAGTTTTGACAGGAAGATGACTGACCTCTTGTCTTTATGTTGCAGTTTGGTCGTAGACCAAAAACAGGTGTCAACTGATAGCATTGATATGCTAATACAGCAAATGGGAGACGTGAGTGCTGAACAATAGTGTTTCAGCCAGACAGATGTTACTCAGTGACCTAGACCTCTACCTTCAATTGGATTTATGAAGCCAATAAGCTTAATGCAAGCGTGATTAGCATTTCCACAGCACTGTTTAATCTAAAATATAATGAATGCTTACTCAGGATTAAGCAAGAAGTATGGAAGTATATTTGATGAGTTTCGTGCTACTTCTTCTGGTTCCCCTTGGGCCCTTGTGTTTTTTTTTTTCCTTCTCCCAAGACTCTAGTACTTTTAAATCTAGTTTTGCACCACTACTGTCCTTGTTTTTTCCCCCACTTTTAATCCTTTAGTGCCTAGTATAGCATGCATATCATTCGATCCCACAGTGTCCTTGTTTTTTTTTTTTTTTGCCAGTCTTTTCTACTTTTCTGTTTAGTTTTGCAGAAATTCTAGTTTCCCCTTGTGTCTTTGTGGTTTTACTAGTCTCTGTTCCTTTTGTGTCTAATTTTGCATGAGTTCCCCTAGTGTCCTTGTGTGTATGGGGTTTTCTTTTGTGTCTAGGTTTGCACTAGTTGTCCTGTCTATTAAGGTTGCTTGAATCTATATCTTATTCTCTCTGCACATTAATCAAAACCAGACCATGATTAATCACTGATTTCCCACTGTTCTCTTGTGCCCTGCTACAAACACACAGGATCATGCCAGACTATACGTCCATCATAAACACTATTGTGCACTTGACATCAAAGCGACTAGCACCATGTATTAGATTTAATAATGAAGGGTTGAAACACACAGATGCCCCGTCCCGGGGTGTCTTTCATCTGCTCCGGTAACCCCCCATCTCCAAACACACATTAAAAGGCCATTTTGTGGACTTTAGCATAAACTGATCAACACCCATCTGTCACTGGAGTTAACCATCAGCGTCGAAATTAATTTTTCCCATCAGCCTAAAATCATAATAATAGTAATAATAGTAATAGTAATAATAATAATAATAACAATAAAAGGCAAAGTGACTGAAATGAGATTGATAAATTGTCTAGACAGCACCATTCTGCACAATTTGTTTGACTGAGAGCTGCAATCAGATAAGAGGGAATTAATAATAGATCAATGACGAATTTGCAGTCTCAGAGCGAGCGCCGAGCTTCTCGCAGCCTTTCGCTGCATCTTTCGCTTTTTCTTCACGAGAGGAAAGCCTCCGGTAGCTAAGGAGAAATTTTGGCCCTCGTGTCAATGCAGAATGTTTTAGTGGATATGGAGGCTGACAGCGTTGCAAACACAAAGTTAAGGAAAGTTCGCATTCAATATTCAAAGCAAACTAAATGCAGGAGACAGGAGGCGGATGAGGGTAAAGAGAAGAAGGAGAAAACAAGAACGATGGTGAAAAAGGAATAGGGACATTTTTGAGGGGAAAAGACCCCCTCCCCTCCCCCATACACACACAAACACATAGACATTCCGCCAAAAATAAAGACACTCCATTCTTTCTAGGCAATCTGCATATCACCAGTTTGAACGTCTCACTCTGCCACACAATATCACATCAATGGTGACTTTTTAGCAAATGTGCTATGCTTACGCATTGTGTTCATCAGACAGCTTTTGAAAACGATATGCTAATTTGCCCGAGGAGCAAAGAACAACATCAAATGTGCGCCAGTGAATAGCCAAGGGACTTTCAAGTCTTAATATGGCTCAGAAGTGTTTTATCTCTCAACCACAACCTGCAAATGAAAAAAAAAAAAAAACTTAAACAACAACAGCAACAACAGGAAAGCAACAGCCAGAGCTTCAAAGAAAAGGTTGCGGCTTCAAAATTCAAGATTAATAAAGGTTATCTCTGGAGCATGGATGAAAACAAAGTATCCGAGGTCTCACGTGTCTTCGTGGTTTATTGCTTAGGGCGCATTTGATGATGTGACGTTTTAAAGTTCAAAGCCAAAAGAACTGCGATAGGACTGGAGCGTTGAACTTTCTCCTTTTTTTTTTGTCCTTCGCTCCTCAGCCTTGACTCATTCTCCTTCTCCACTTTCCGTTCTCTCCCTTGCGCTCCACATTTCATAGATTGATAGTCGTCGGTTTTGATGTAGTCCTTTGTGTTGCTCTGGAACAATATGAGATTAGAGATTAGAATAAAAAAAAAATAATTTGTCTCCCAAATTTTGCTTTCTTCTATCTCAAAGACCTTGGCACACAACTCGCGCTAAAACAAGGACTTTGGTTTTTGTTCTTTTGGCTGCAGCCTTGATGCAGTGACAAAAGCGGTGCAGATCAAGCCAAACTGTGACGGAACTTCCTGAAAGATTAAGAAGACAAATCTTCTGAGAAGTTTGGTGGACTGAGAAGAAAGTCTGTCCTGGATATACACAGAGATAAAAGATTCATTTCTTATCTGTACTTTGTTTGATCTCATTTAAATAGTTTTTTTTATATGCTTGTTTTATTAACTAAAATGGGAGTGGGTAGAATAAATCAGATGATTCATATAACCTTTTAAATGTAAAGGCCGGCCATAAATCATGGTTCAGAAACGCAGCTACAGTAAGAGGGACTCGTAAGAGGTGAAGGCACATGGCAATTCAATTACCGACCTGGGGCGCCACTCAGTAATATTATTCTTTGTGGCATCTTTCTATTTACAGAACATAGAAATGATATCTAGATAAGGTTGATAATATTTAAATGTGTTCATTCTGACTTAATTATGTTTCTTTCCATGTTACTATATTTACCCTCCATCCATGCATCGTCCTGGGATAGAATCCAAAAAACAGCATGTTTACAATTTATTTTATTTATAAATAATGTTAGATATCTAAAGAAAAAAATCAATTTCAATTTAAACATGCACAATATTTCAGCTATTTAAAAGATAAGATATACAAGATAAATCTTTATTAATATAGAAGGGAATTGCAGCTATTCATTGGAGCAAAAATTATTTTATTTGTGTGTTCCGGAACTTTCCATTTAACACAACACATCATGTCTAAGTTGACATAATTTAAACTTTGATAATAGCAAGTTGGGATCAAAAAAAACAAAAACAAAAACAAAAAAACACACCCATCATAGACATACAGTATGTATATGAAGTTCTTATAAAGCTTGATTGCTCAGATATTGATAATTAATCCTTTGTTAAAATTACCGACAGATTCGGTAGATAGAAAAATAACATAATCCTTAGAAAATGTTTCAGATGTTACCAAGATGATAGGTGGAAAGTTTCATCTTGTGACTACACAAGAAAAGTGTCCCACATGCAGTCACCCAGGTATATTAAATCCTGACCAGTTTAGAGACAAGATGACAGATCTGTCTCTCATCGCTTTCGCTCTCTGTGTGCTCCGTCAGTGTGTGCTGTGTTTTAGGTTTTAATGAGTTAAAGCTAGCTGTGGTGCGCAGCATGCCTCTGACAGGCCCCAATAAAGAGAAGAAGCTCCCACAGCTCTAGCGGCTAGCGTTCACTTCAAAGCCAGCCATCGTTCGGCCATATCAAGAGCGAGAAACGCCTTGTCAGATGTGGAGATGGCCCAAAAAAGTTAGCTTGGTCGCTGACCTGTTACCTTGGGTAACCTTTCTCTGAACTACCCCTCCTTGCGTGTTGCTAATTCTCAAACTTAGCAGCTAAAAAGCACACCACTCCGGTGTATCAGCTCGCCGCTAACCCAGTTTCTCAAAGCCAATGCTTTGAAGTGGCACCAAAGTCGCCTTCTGATCTCTTATCTCCTGCAATATTTTTTAACACCCAGTCCCGACATTTCAAACCTTTTTTTTCAAAAATCCTTTGATTTTCTTTACCCATCTGAGCTGCTAATTTCAACATTTTCAAGAGGGAAGGCTAGTTCGGCCTTTTGGCTTTTTTTGTCCACCATTGTTCCACGTTGTTTCTTCGCCTTTCTTTTTTGGACTTGCTCTAAGGCTTGATGCTGGGCCTAATGAAAAGATGACTCTCGTTCAGAAAGGAAGATGAATTATTTCTGAAAGATGTGGCGTGCTACATCACATAGAGGCTTTGCATCTGTGAAGAAAGCAAGCGCTTTCTGAAATTCGTGCTTTGCTTGTTTCACAAAGCACGCTGAAGGAGAACAGAAGATACCACGGAGTTCAAACAGTTCTAAATTGGTAATCCTTTGATACACTGCACATCAAAGAAACGTCTCTACTTGTGGCAACTGCGAGAGCCTTATATGTTCATCTCTCTCGTTTTACTGCTTGTTTTGCTCCTGGAAATAGGTCATGCTGTAGTTATTCTTTTACTGAAACTTAATAATGTTACGATCATGTGGGCTCCTAATATTTATAAACTTTTAAGGCCTTGCAGCATAATGAAAAACATGGCTATATAATTGTTTTCCCATGCAGCTTAAGTTATCCTATGGAAACATCTTCGAGTTTGGCACATGAACCTTAATACCTTTTCCCACGTCTTTGGTTTACGCGACGCGTCTCAACTGGCCGACGATTCTAGGAAATACACTATTACTGTGTGTTTATACGTACTGTATAACCTCAATTGTGGAACAAGCTATCTTTTAAACAGCATATTACCTCTTCTTATTAAAAAAAAATATATATAAAAAGGGAACCTAAAAGAATACAGTAATCTGTAAAATATAAATAATATATAAAAGAGAGTATGAAGAGCTTAAAAAGGGTGTGTATATATATATATATATATATATATATATATATAAAACCAATATATACTGTGTATCCTGATTAAACAGTGTATAATATATGTATATACTGACTGAATACCACACTATCGTCTCACATATTATACTCCTACTATTCCTGCCATACTGTAACAGTGTAACATTTCTCCAATGAAAAATAAAATCTTATTCATTTAAGTATTTATTACTTATAATAATAACTTACAAAAACCTATTTTTTATAATAGGAGTAAAAAAGGCTCAATTAATATACATGGGGTGTTCAAGTGAAAGTGAGAAAATTGATTGTGCAGAATAACAGAACCTTTATTTTTCTATCCCAGCATTTCACTATGCTAGCTAGCATATCACACAAAGATACAGAATAAAGTTTTCTCAGTATGCCTGAAAGATGATCAGACAGTTTGCTTCAGTGTCTGACACTTTGGCTTCCCAGGACCTTCTTTAACGGCCTAAACATGTGTAAAGTATTTGGAGTGAGATCAGGACTGCACGGGGGACTTCCAGCCGAGCTCCTCTAACGTGCAAGTGGTTTGGTGACTAATTGTGTGTACAGTTCCCACAGACAGATGCCTCCCTTCTGCAAGTTGGTGACAAGTTATCTTGTTTTATTTTCAACGATCAGGCGTTCCACTAACTTTATGTTCACGGGAACGACTGCAGTGGGCTCCGAGCCACCTCGGCCCGGGATCGCCATTCACATGTCTCATCCTCGAACTGACGGCCTGAAGTCGTCTGTACTGTAAATGTCAAGTGGTTTTACGCCTTCATTAACAAGAAATTGAATCACAACGGACTTGAACGCCTCTTGTATTTACCGTTCAAATCTACATTATAATTTTTTTATTTTATTTTTTTTGAAAAATGACATTTATAAGGGAATTTAGACATAAAAAGCAGTTACAAGAATCAACAGCATATTAGCGCCTGATAGCTCAACGCTTTACCATAGTTATCTTATAAACGCTTTACCATAGTTATCTTACATATGGAAAGCTGTATCTGTAAAGTCAGAACATGTAAAGTTCTCTTGTAATACTAGCAGCTGTCTGTAAAATCTGCTCAGAGGAAAAACTCTATTCCATGTGGACCCCAAGGTTCTATAAACAGGTGAAAGGAATCAGAAACTCTGCAGGGTTTGGCAAGTCTTAAACTCGTTAGCTATACCACCAGGGAACTAAAAGCTGCAATGTGCTGGCCGATCTTATGTTTTTAGCTGCCTGGAAACCTACATGACTAGGTTAAAAGGTGTTCAGTCAATTATCTCATTCATTCATTAAATGGTAATTTCCTCCCACAGTCCAAAAGATATGCAGGTTAGGCTAATTGGCGTTCCCAAATTGCCTGTCGAGTGTGTGACTGTGTGTATGTGTGTGCATGTCTCATCCTGCGATGGATTGGCACCCTGTCCAGGGTGTACCCTGCTTCGTGCCGTAAGCCTCCTGGGATCGGCTCCAGGTCCCTGCGACCCTGAATACAGGATTAAGCGGCATAGAAGATGAGTGAGTGAGTGAGAATTCTCATGGAGGGGATGAGTGTTTCCACTTCTCTGGTATCTCTTAATATGCTTAATCATGATGTGACTGTCCGTTGTGATTCTTAAAAAGTAAAAGTCTGTCATCTGTGAAGACTAATTTGCTCTGTGGCTGATGTGTGTAGTGCAGCGAGTGGTGGCTTAATGGTTAGCACTGTCGCCTTGCACCTCCAGAGTCCAGGGGTGTGTGTGCATGGAAATTGCATGTATTTTCTGTGCTTGGTGGGTTTCCTTTGTGTACTCTGCTTTCCTCCCACAGTCCAAAGACATGCAGATTAGACTAAATGGTGTTCCCAAATTGGCCGTAGTGTGTAAATGTGCATGTGAATGCCGACTGGAGATCCTGCCACGGTTGTAAAAATGGCAATAAATACAATGGTTACCAATGACTTCCATGATCCCTAGTTGGACTATATACTGTATGTTGCTAGATGGAGATTGATTGTTGGTATGGAAATTCTTTTGATGTGCAGAATATCAGAACATAGTTATGAGAATTAAAATCTCCTCTGCTACACTAATGCGTTTTTCCCAGGGTTCGACTAGTGCTTGGATACCATCAAGGTAGAAAGCTTTCTCAGAACACTGGAGCCATGATCAGACTGCTTGCTTCCCATCTGAAACTCCTAGCACAAATATGTGGAAATGGCTTGGAGTGAGGTCAGGACTGTACGGGGGATGTGGCAATAACTCCCATGCGAGTTCCTGTAATGTGTAAGTGGTGTTGGTGAATGATGGTGTGTATAGTTCCCACAGACAGGTGCGTCACTTCTGCAAGTTGGTGACAAGTTATCCATTAGTATTCATGGATCTAAAGTTCCACTTAATGACTCAATCTATATATCTATCTCACACATAGACCTGATTTAAAATGTCTAATCACTGTACTGTCCTTGAAGTACAGCCAGAACACTTCTGAAAGCCTCCTGCAGACACTCAGCAAACTCCCATTTCAGGTCCCCACAAGGAAGAGTGAGTTCTCAGTGAAGTTCAAATACATGGCTCTGGGGCTTGAGCTTCACAGGGGAGGCTTACTGAGAAAGAAAGACTGAGAAAGAGGGAATACCCCGACTTCCTCTATGCACAGTCACAATTGAGACAGGGCAAATAAAGTGCCCTTGCTGACAACTCAAACCCTTCATTTCTTTCTGTGACCTTATCATCTCTCTCATCTCTGCGGCATCACCAAGACACAATGGCGATAGCATTGTGTTGTAGAAGTTTGGACCGTGTTGAATATCACCCAACGGAGGGTTCACATCTACAGAAGGGTGGGTAGGGAAACACTACCAGACACTCTATAACAATAAACAGCATGGTAAAACTATGTTCTCCTTTCTGTTTAGCCTTTTTACAGGTGCTCAAGCACTGTAATCTAATTTTAGCAACTGTAAAGACAATGATAATAATAATAATAATGCATAATTATTTTCTGACGTCACAGTTACAGTTTTAATTTGCTTAGAGACGTGACCAACAAGAGTTTTATCTAATGATTTAATGTCCAGTATTCTTGATGGAATGCATAACAGTTTAACTTCACTACATATGGATTAAAAAGTAATAATTGATGTTATGTTATTAAGAACTTTAACAGTGCTGGTGCAACTCCCTGAACAAAGAAGTCTGAGATCAAGTTGCATGGACTTCATTTGTGGATAGCATTCCCCAAATCTCAGCAATAAAATTAGTGTTTGATATTGAAATCTGTGATCGATCATTTTGATTCAGTAGACATAAAGTCATAAAGTAAAAGGGCCGAAAACTTTTCCAGGCAGAATATACTATTTTTTGTTTTCTTAAAAAAATTTGGAGCAAAACATCAGTTATACTAATAATATTGATATTAGAAATATATTAAATATAATAATATAATAAAATCGTTTTCCCTCGCCCGGACGTGGGTCACCGGGGCCTCCCTCTGGAGCCAGGCCTGGAGGTGGGGCCCGATGGCGAGCGCCTGGTGGTC
>JAQQZS010000036.1:30343924-30356267 GCA_030068045.1 Platyallabes tihoni
CACATTGAATGAGTGAAGGTGTGTCCAAACTTTTGGCCTGTACTGTATATATATATATATATATATATATATATATACACATATCTATACACAGTACATGGGCATGGGCATGGGAAGGGTAATGAGTGTTTGTTTATTTCCTGTTTGTCAGAAAGAACATGCAAGCCTGCCTCTAATCATACCACCAAACCAGGACCATATGCCTTTCTGTTTCTTTTTCTTTTCCTTCACTCTCGATGTTATGTTTTCCCTGTAAAAGCTTAGCATACTATTCTATTATCATCATAAAGAACCACGGAGCCACATGTGGTGTAACAAAAGTATGAAAGTGGAAGCTTTATTTTTCCTCCTGTTGTTTTCCTGATCCAGTCCCTTGAAACAACCAATAAATACAGAATTATTGATGACAATACAAAGAATGCATTGAAACTAACTGTATATCAAAGACAAGACTTTTTAAAACTGTATACACTTATCATTTTATCAGTTACACTCCTGTGCATGTCACAAGATGGTCTATGAGAGAATAATCTCTAAATTATCTACTTTTAGCGGCATTTTGTGGCTTAGTGGTTTGCCTGTTTGCCTTGCACCTCCAGTGTCCAGGTTCGGTTCCTGCCTCGGGGTCTGTGTGCATGGAGTTTACATGTTCTCCCCATGCTTGGTGGGTTTCCTCCCACAGCCCAAAGACATGCAGATTAGTCTTATCTTCCCAAAGTGTTTGTGTGTGTGATCGTTGACCGGAGGTCCTACCATTGTTGTTAAAGTGGGAATATATGCAATGGTCACCATTGGCCTCCATGGTCCCTGGTTGGACTACAGAGGTTCCTAGATTGTTCAATGGATGGATCTAAATTTATTTATCAGCCACTTCAGCTGTTCAACTGCTTGCTAATGCAAAATATCTAATCAACCAATCACATGGCAGTAGTGTAATGGTTTTTGGCATGTAGACAAGACAAGGTCAAGTCTGCTGAAGTTCAACCCAAACATCAGGATGATGAAAAAAAGGTGATTTTAGTGACTTTGAATGTGGCATGGTTGTTGGTGCCAGATAGGCTGGTGTGAGTATTTCTGAAACTGCAGATCTACTAGAATTTTCACACACTACAATCTCCAGTGTTTGTAGAGAATTGTCTATTGAATGGAAAATATTCACTGAGTGTTCTCTGGGAGAAAATGCTTTGTTGATGCCAGAGGTCAGAGGAGAATTTCCAGACTGGTTTGAGCTGATAGCTCACTAAAATTGGACAATAAAAGACTGGTCTGACGAGTCTTAATTTCTGGTGGGACATTTATATACGTAAGGTTATTATTTGGCATAAAACAACATTGATCCATCTTGACTGGAGGCTGGAGGTGGTGTAATTGTGTGGCCATATTTGGATCCCTTAGCACCAATTGAACATTGTTTAAATGCCACAGCCTACCCGAGTACTGTTGCTGATGCCCCTTTCTTTATAACCACAGGATAGTGTGCCATGTCACAAGGCTAAATTAATCTCAAACCAGTTTCTTGAACATGGCAATGAGTTCACTGTACTCAAATGGCCCTCCACAGTCACTAGATCTCAATCCAATAGATCTAACACCACTAAGGACGTGGTGGAATGGGAGATTCGTCACATTGATGTGCAACCGACAAATAAGCAACACCTGCATGATGCTATCATGTCAATATGGACCAAAATCTCCAAGGAATATTTCCAGCACCTTCTTCAACCTTTGCCACAAAGAACTAAGAGAGTTCTGAAGGCAAACATAGGTCCAATCCAGTACTAGCAAGGTTTATCAAATGAAGTGCCTGGTTATGAGTGTACAACTACATGATGTGTCCCAGGGGAAGACTGGAAGTGTTCACTTATTTAAGTGACATAAGGCAGGTTTTTTGCGTAACTTGTTCTTTTCCTCTAGCTATGACTGTTCTCTTTTCCATCTATTTACTGAAACACCAACAGATTTTGTCTTATCAGCATCAGGGTTTGTATACAGGGAAGGGTTTCTCACCATTAAAAAGCCCTTAGTGCAGGCAAGAGATATTATTCATTAGCTGAATCATTGGATTTTCGTTTCTGTTTATTGCTTGTGGGTGTTAGATGAAATGGTTCGCAGATGGACTTTTTTTCCTTTGGTGAAGCCCAATTTCAAGCAGGTGCGACTGTGGTTAAAAAAAAAAATGGTAGAAGAAAGATGTGCTTTAGGTCCATGTGTGTTTGGAGTCAGTTCTGGGAACCCATAAAAGCTCTCACACCCAGGTGCTCAGGGGAGATTTTGGAGGCGATAAACAAATAGGGCCTCTCTAAGTCTTTATTTAAATGTTTTTCTCAATGAACCGTCTCAGCCTCGTGATTATCCATCATTTAATGTCAGTTTAAATTGATTCTAATTTAATTACAAGCTCTAAACATCAACCAGTGATGTTTAGCCCTTTCTATCTATGTAAACCTAGCTTAGGATTTTGTCAAACAGGCAAAGTTTTCTGACTGGTTGCAAGATCAGGCAAAGAAGACAGTAATAAGATGACTAATATGTTGCTTAGATAAAGCCCTAGAGCCAGGTCTAGATATTTCTTATGCATTTTAGATTTTCACAAACCTCAACCAGGATTAACCTCCCAAAGATCCCGATAATCAGATGATAGTTAAGGGTGTATTGGAATAAAGACATTTGCAAAAATGTTCCTAGGAACTCACTTGGTAACCAAAAGTTAATCAGCCAATACTTTAGTCAAGTCTTTAGTTCTGCTTTGGAGCTCACCACTTACTTACTCACTCACTCATTCATTCACTCATTTTCTATACCGCTTTATCCTATGTACAGGGTCACGGGACGCCCTAAGGAGACTTAGGGCACAAGGCGGGGTACACCTTGGACATGGTGCCAATCCATCAGGGGGCACAAACATACACACACACTGACTCACACACTACTGGCAATTTGGGTACGCCACTTAGCCTAACCTGCATGTCTTTGGAAAACCACCAAACATGGGTAGAATATGCAAACTCCACTCACGCAGACCTTGAGGCAGGATTCGAATTATGAACCTGGAGGTGCAAGGTGAGAGTGCTAACCAGGAAGCCACCGTGCCACCTGGAGCTCACCAGTGCCACAAAATTATGTTCCGTGTTAATTCGTATTATTATGCTTTTTTTTTTTTTAAAAACTGGGTCATAAGACTAACCACCTTTGTTATTTGCTAAATTTTTACTTAAAGCCACAATCACTTGTGTGGTCCATGGTGAAAGTGAAGGCAGTTATAGTTTCTTAGCCCTTACCAGTGACCTCAGAAGTTTACTTATCATGCCTCATAAAAGCTTTTGGGACTTACATAAAGGACCGGCCTCCTTCCCACCTGCTATTAAACATCATTAAGGAAATAGTAGCATTTTTAGATAATATACAACTTGGATAAACAAGACAAGGTTCAGAAGGGCAGGTTTTCTAGGTTACCCGAGCAACCTGTGGTCTGAACGAGAATGCGTGTGTATGTGCTGAGGAGCGGTGTATGGCTGAAAGCCAGACCAGGAGTGGTAAGACCACAGACACGATGGCTGCTTCAGGAAGCCACTCCATGGTGGAGTAGGCATGCGGAAAAACGGTGCCACCCAACACGAGTAACATCGAACATGTTCAACCTTTCGCTCTCAAAGAAAGCATTAAGGATGTCTCTGCTGGTCATTCATTAACTTCTGTATAAAGAAGCGAAATGCACTAATGGTTCGGCATTGATAGCATGCTTCGTGTTTCATCTGTCAAGGGACATGTCTCACAAATGGTCCAACGCCCAGCCTGTGATCCAGAAAGGGGTGGTTTTTAGAAGAAGACTTCATCCTGACCACATCAAAGTCAGGAATTTGAAAAATATGCAACTGCTTTTGTGTTATGGAAAGTTATACTTGGCTCAGGGGAAGAACTAAATTGTGCATTGCATATTACGGGGTGCACAAGAGGACACGCAAAAAAGCAAGTCAAACAAAACATGTATAAATTCCCTTCGCAGTTTTAAGGCCTGGTCTGAAATTGCTGAAGCAGCACCGCAAACTTGCTCTGACCAGCACCGAAGTCACCGAGTTTGTGTGGTCTTACGACGCCATCACTGCCATTCGAAGGCCTCTCTAGTTTGCAGTGCCCAAAACCAGCCGTAACTGTGGCACTGAACGTGAAAGTATATGTCAGCCCAGGCCAAACACATCGATCTCATGACAAAGCGCTCTGTGTTGCGGGTCCTACAGGAATGTGGGACTTTCTATGCCATAAAAATCCTGTTATCGAATCTACAAGCCGAAGATGGATTTCTCTGAATCCGTGCTGCTTTGAGAACAATGGGGAAGAACGCAGAACCCACAGCAACCACAGGGGAACATCCAATAATACAGAGATCAGAGAATGCCGTGGTAACCAAACGAAAAAGAGGCGGCTAAAAACGGCTGTGGCTCCGCTTCAGCAAACATGTCTCCTGCCAGATAAATTGTTCTTCTTGTTTATGGTGGTTAAGGCAAAAAGTGACCAAATCCGGCCCAGGGATGGGAGTACGCAACCCTGCTCGGCGTGGCGGTGGGTGGGAGGTTTGTGTGTGAGGGGGCATCTTGTGAAAATAATCATAGAAGAATGCACTGGCTCCAGATATGACCTGGGAAGACAGATGAACACTGAGACAGGAAACAGTTGCCCAAAAGATGTTTTTTAAATGGAATCCAGAGGGGTGAAAAAAAAAAGGGTTTCGGTAAACAAGGACCACTGATGATGAATAGATAGCCATGTCATGTTTATGTATGTGACTAACATGGAATTTTTAAATATACATAAAACAGTGAAAGTTCCTTCAAATTCTTTCCTCCAAAAAGTCATATGTGAAAGAAACAATACTGTTTTATACCAAACCACCTTTGCTTTCTTGAAGCTGATTGGTCAGAAGGTGTTTTCTATAACAGCAGCTCAGACAGCTGTTCATTGTCTGCATAAGACAATATGCAAATAATAAGTGCAGTTTTCTGTAAGGAGATATTTATTTAATATATAAGAATTGTTTGAGTATGATAACGCTCAGTACATTTCATGTATCAGTAATGTAATTTTGTATAAACAAAATGTTTATAACTACAAAGGGGCGTTTAGGTCAACCTTGGACTTTTCATTGTGCAGAATAATAGAATTTTGGAACTGTGGCTTAGTGGTTATCACTGTCGCCTTGTACCACCAGTGTGCTGGTTTGATTCCTGCCTCGTGTGCATGGACTTTGCTTGGTGGGTTCCCTCCAGGTACTCCGGTTTCCTCCAAAAGTCCAAAGACATGCAGATTAGGTTAATTCCCAAATTACCCATAGTGTGTCAGTGAGTGTGTGACTGTATGAATGTGTGCCCTTCGATGGACTGGCACCCCATCTACGGTGTACTTGTGTCCTAAGCCTCCTGGGCTAGGCTCCAGGCCCCCTGCGACCCTGTAGACAGGATAAAGTGGTATAGACGATGAGTGAGGGAGAATAACAGAACACAGTTATGAGAGTAAAAACTACCTACTTTAAAGCATTTATCTGAGTGTTAGATAGAGCTTGGAAAGTATCAAGGTAGAAAGTTTTCTCACTACGGCCGAGCCTGCCTGCTTGTTACGTCTGAAACACTGGCCTCCTAGTAGCTCCTTCAATGGCCCCAAAATGGGATGTGGCATTAGCTCCAAGCCAAGTGATGCATGTGAATGATTGTGTGTACAGTTCTCAGAGACTAATATGCTTCTTCAACAAGTTAACAAAATTTATACATTGATTTTCAAGGATGGGGCGTTTTACTTGATGAATGTTCACAGGTACATGATCGTCTATCAAGGATGTACTTTATAATATTTGCACCCTTCAGATGCGTCTCATCAGCAGTACAGTGCTTGTAGTCTTCTGAAAATGTCAGTCAGTTTTATGCCTTCATTCATGAGAAATTTCATCACAAGCCCTGGTTAACTTGGCAAAGGTTTTATGGTAATGCCTGACTCAACCCTTTCATTTTTATCTAGGCTTGGGACTCAGTTGCTGAGTTTGGGCAATGGCTGGGAATTGAACCCACGTCTTCCACATGTCAGACAAACAGCCTACCACTAAGCCATCAATACAGTGTTATTTCACATCACCACTACTGTTAGGCTTCCATTATAATCAAGTTTCAAGTAAATATATTGAAATAACTTTTTTTCCCCTACTCTCTGAGAAAGGCCTGAGAAAGGCATCATTTGCTGGATGACTGAGTGAATATGTTTTGGTTATTTCTTTTTCTCTTGACACTCACAGACCTTGCACCATTTGGGACACTACACCAGTGCTTACAACATTTTATATGAAGTGTTTTTTCCCCTAGCTCTTCTCCACTGAGGCATTGGTATCATGAGGTTCAATGTAAGTGGGCATAAAGTTCTGAGTTTTTGTCCCAAGACAGTAAGAAAGAACCTCTTGAATAAAACCCTTTACCCTTTGGCTGCTCTGCTGTAGTCTCAGATTTGATTTTTGTCTCAGTTGTGAGTCATAAATGTGGCAAACTAATAAATGTATTCGAAAAACATTTATCTCATCCCGATCCAAGCTCGTGATTTAAGAAAGGTGTTTGGCTTCTGTAGCCCTAGATCTTCGTTAAATTCAAACCTTTGATCTGTAGCCACGTGCAGTAAATAAGAAATGTTGTGTTCTGGAACGATTCCAGGCATTTTAAAATATAAAAGTCAAACTGAAAGTATGATGTCCTGTAAATGCCTGCTTCATCACCATCATGCATGTTACTGAATGGAAGTATCATATAAATGCAAGACATTCCATCTCTAAACTCTTTCATATTTTTGAATGGCTTTGACCCAGAATCAGATTTCTATTTAAAGTTTTTTTGGTAATGTCAATGTTATATAGTACTTGAAATATTAAACGTTAAATGCTGTGTGTCTTAGTAACTTAGTACATGATCAGGTGCACACATACAGCTCTCCAAATAGTAATGTTTTCCTTCTGCTTGCAAAATGTTGCTTTCAATCAAAACCAAGAATCTTTTATTCCAACTAGACAGGCTCTTGATGTACTTCAACCCTGACCATGATGAAGTAGCTGCTAAAAATAAATAACTTAACAAATGTTCTGGATAACTAAACCCACACAGTTGAAGAATTTAATACAAATACGAGAGAAGAGAGAGGATGAGAGGACTAGCTACGGCTCAATTCATCTTTCTCTTACAAGTCAAGCTGTAGAGCTTTAATATCAGTCAATATAGTATATAGTATATTTTATATTCATATAATCGGGATGTTGACATTATTTAATCAGAAACCAGTAAATCCACATAGTCATCCCTGAGGGACTCTTAACAACACAGTATGTGAAAAGAGCTTGATTGAAATGTAGTAACTTTCAACATGCTTTTTTTCTACAAAAGTGTCTTGGCTTAATTATTTCACACTAACTATTCCCTGAGTAAATGTACACCGACAGGTATTGCAGCGTTAGGTGTAGCCGGTCCGGTTCTCGATAGGTATTAATATTATTTAGTATACAAATAGTTAAATACATTTGAACCATAGTGAATATATAGTACTGTGCAAAAGTCGTCAGCCGTCCCTCATTTATTCATTATTTTGCTTCCAAAGAGCCAGACTTTCTTGCATTTTAATGTAGTCTTGAAGAAAGGTTCTCTAGGCTTTCTAATGTACTTTTATGGCTCTCATTTTCAGTGCAGTCGCTGTACCTGAACAGTTTCAGAGGAATGTTTTTTTTTCAGCTACACGGTGACTTGAATCATTCAAGCATAAAAAAATCTGACTTGAACCAGTAAGGAACAGGTGAAAGATGATCAGGCCAGCTGAATAGTATACTGATGAGAGGGGAAATGAGGTTGCTGCTTAGGGTGTTAAATGAACAACCAATTTTTCAATTGTATCTTCAGGCACTTTTCAGGAGACTTAGGGCATGAGGCGGGATACATGTTGGACAAGGTGCCAGTCAATCACTTAGCACACATACACACACGGGCAATTTTGAGAATGCTGATTAATCTGATCTGCATGTCATTGAAATATCCGGAGGAAACCCACTAAACATGGGGAGAACATGCAAACTCCGCACATACCAACCCGAGGAGAGAATTGAACCCATGACCCTTGAGGTACGAGGTTCTAACCACCATGCTGCCCACTGAATACCTCTTTTATATTTATTTTAAAGGTCTTTAAATTCTGTATTAAAGGTCTGTATTTCACATAGGGCTTAGATGTACCCAAAAGTCTGGTACTGCTTCAGCTGTAATACCGGTCAGGTAATGCTTTGTATACCTCAAACTCCCTTCATTTAAAAAAATGACTAAAATGTGAATTTTGCCATTACCTCATGCAACACTAAAGTAATTAATGTACAAGTGGGAATGGGTGACTGAGTGGGTGAACACAATTAGTATTATGCCAATCATGCCTGTGTTCTCAGTCTAAAATAAGGAGCTAAATATGTACCGTCCATAGCTATTAAAACACTCGTCCCTGACCCCTTTCTGTCCTTTTCTTACCCTTTGTTTTTTCTCAAGTTTTCTTTCTCTGGCAGAAGTTTCCCATGTTTATGCATTCACTGTTGATTGTTGACAGGATTATGAGAGATGGGTTCAATTTTTTCCATTCCCTCGTTTAATGTTTATGCTGCACTGAGATTGTTGGTAGGATTATGAGGGAGCTGTTCCTAAAGGCAATCTCTTTCCTTCATGAACCATTAATGCCATATGAAATCGGCATCAAGGCTCATGCTTTGATGTGTTGTTTTGGCTGCTGAGCTCCTCTTTCTTCTCGTTCTCCAGCACTCCCTCGCTTCATCCCCTCTTCCTCTCTCGCTCTCTCCTTCCGATTCCTCACGGTTACTGTACAATCAAATAATTACACGGATTGTAAACAAATGATTTTTACCTGGCAATTAAATATGCTAATGGGGAACAGCAGGGATGAAAGGAATGATTTAACTAGCACAAAAATCTACAAAGGTTAAGTGCACAATTGTGCCAAGCAGAGCGAGTGCATCCCAGATAGGATGGGAGGAAGGGATCGACTGAGTAAGGAGAGAGTGTGAGCGAGTGAGTGTGCATAACTGTGCCAACCAGGGCGCTTACAGCCCGGGGAGGGCGTGTATGTGTGTGAACGTGTGAGGGAGAGAGATGCAAACCAGTTAGTGCTGGCCTGTTTGACTGCCTATAAGACGAAAAAACTAAAGTTTGGAAAAAGGCCATGTCTGAAACTCTATCATCTTCTCGGTTATCTTTCCATCTCCATCTTCTCTCTGCTATTTAACTTCTCTTGCAGTGCATAGATAGTTAGCTACATCAATCCTTGAGTTACAGTCTGTTTCACAAGCACCTTCTCAGGTTGGATACAACAGGTACAGCAGGTAAACCGTCGAGATGCCACATCTTCAGGGGAGTAACATCTGTATCCACAAGAGCTAGTCCAGCCTACGCACTGGTGGACCTCTTTGTCAATGCCCAGTGATGCTTCTGATCAGTTTTGGTTCTCCCAGGAAAGCGGACAGCTTACCAAGACAGGATGCTCTGGCTTATGACGGCATTCCCTTCTATTATAGTGTATGCCAATGATTCTTCTTACTGTATATCATGCTGAATTCAAAAACGACGCTGCAGAATCCTGCTCATGGCCCCAAGATTGCTAAGACCTTGGTTTCTAATGAAGGTGTCGCTAGTGGTTGGAACACCATGGTGACTTTCTCCCCAAATGGGTTTGTTGTCCAAATTAGATTTGGCACACTTTCCCACGTCCTGTGTGCCATCTGAACTAAATGCCAACTGAGGACCTCTGACTTTGCAGTCCAGGAAAAGACTTGGTAGAGCCCCAAACCTAGCACATGGGGTCTGTGACCAGCATACATCGCATTCACTAGATCTGAGGCCAAGATAAGAATGTTTCTCCAGGGACTGCTATAGTGGTAAGTTCCAATCTATGCTAAAGATATACAGTCTGTGTCAACTACTGCATGATGTATGGCATCTCTCTGGGGGCCCTAACAGGCTTTTATGTTCCTTCTGAAAGGGCCATCTGTGATGGTTCTGTGCCAAACAGAAATGCCAAACAGAAATGTGTATCCCTTTAAAGTGCCTTTTTACTAGCATATCTGGGAATTGCACCTCCATCAATCTATTATCTATACCTCTTGTTCTGTGTAGGGCCACAGGGGCCTGGAGCCTATCCCAGAGATCTTAGGGCACAAAGCAGGGTACACTCTGGATGAGATGCCAAACCATCATAGGGCACAAGCACACACATTCACACCCAATCATATACCACTGGTAATCTGTAAACACCAATCAACCATATCTTTGGAGGGTGGGCGGAAACCAGGAGAACGTACAGTACGAGCTCCATGCACACAAGACCAGAAGCAACATTCAAACCCCCAAACTTTGAGGTTTAAAGCAACATTGCTAAAGGTAAAAAGTGCCTTAGTAGATAGATAGATTTGGGTTGAGCTTGTGGTTGAATTCACGATTCCTCACAATTGTCATTCCATTAAACTGTGTGTCAGTTGACCTTGCAGTGATGAACCTGTACCCTGTTCTTTATTGCATTCAGTACACACCTTATGGTTATGTTTAGTCAAAACGTTGAGCATCTGGGCACGTGTTCACAAAGCTTCTTAAGCCTAAAAGTTGGTCCTAGTGACGAAATTCTAAGAAAATTCTTAAAATTATGACACTTTCTTAGAATTTCCCCTAAATTTAGGATTAAATCTTAGTAAAGATAAAAATGATTCATGAAACATCTTAGCTGTAAAAACAGCTCCTACTGTATGGTAAAAATTGTTAAGAGTAGAGAGAAAAACTTTTAAGAGTTTCTGTGGCAGAGGACAAAATGGCGGAAAGAAAAAATATTATCCAAACACTGAACATAAAGCTAAAAGTAAACACTGCTCTTCTGTCCAATTTGGTTTTCTTGTTTTTTCCCCTTTCTTCCAGAAGATTGTTGGCTACATACCATCCAAAAGTGCAACTTAAATAGACTGTCTTACAAACATGTAAACTGGTAAAAGCTGAGCCATTTTGCTCCCATCAATCTGAAATAGATCACAAGTAATGAAATCAGTTTGGTAAATAAATGCAAGAACTTACTGTAACTGCTGTGTAGAAATTGGTCCTCAAAAGTAGACAAATTTTGGCTGTTTTAATGAACTTTAAGATATTTAGCCTATAACAGTAACTTTGGATGAAGTAGCCTGTAGTCATGATTAAACAATTTCTTCATATACAACCATTATGATTTCACTGTCTATTCTATTTTCACAAAGAGCACATTTCAAGACCTTTACAGGACCTTTAGAGGTCAGAGGTTATTTTTATCAACCAATCACAGTCCTTGAATTGTTGCATCATCCCTAGCAATGGGGTCATCCACGCCTCCTCACTAAGATAAAGGTTTTTGTACTTTCCTTACTAAGAGTTGCTCTAAAATGTTTTCTAAATCACTTTTAGTCTAAGACTCCCAGCTAGGACTTTTTAGGCTAAGATAGGAGCTCTCCGAGAGAATTCTAAGAAGCTTTGTGAACACGGGCCCTGATTCTCAGACCAGTTTTTAGATGCAAGCCCCGCAAACTGAGAAAAATCCAGTTGATAGCTTTGGGAACCTTACAAGGGAAGCTTATCCCCTAGTCAGTTCTACTTTGCTGTCCCAGTGGACAAAGACCCCAGGGCAGTCCCACAACCCACTGGAGATTTTACATCTCCCACTTGGCCCTGTGAACATCTGGAAAGTGTGGTTGCGGGGAAAGTCTGGACTGGGATTTTAAGTCTGTCACACAAACCCCTGCTAGTGAAAGAAGCCCTAACAGACCGGGCGCGAAGTCTGGGGGTTTCTGTGAACCGTTAGTTGTGGTTTTGATGAATATGATTTCTTATAGAATTGCAATATAAAAAGCAGTAACTATATTTAAGCCTGCTTTGATTAACAATAAATGTAGAGCTGTTACGAACATTTGAACTGTATTTTAATTGCTATCGGCTGTATAATATTTCAATGACAGTGCAAAGATGTTTTTTTTAATGGTTAAAAACAAAGCCCAGATTGCAGAAATACATCAGGGCCCGTATTCACAAAGCTTCTTAAGCCTAAAAGTTGCTCCTATTGACAAAATTTTAAGAAAATTCTTAGAATTATGACATTTTCTTAGAATTTCCCCTTAAATTTAGGACAAAATCTTAGTAAACATCAAAATGATTCACAAAAAATCTTATCCCTAAAAACAGCTCCTAAGGTAAAAATTGTTAAGAGTAGTGAGGAGGACTTTTAAGAGGCTTAAGAGTTTCTATAGCAGAGGACAAAATGGTGGAAAGAAGAAATATTC
>JAQQZS010000036.1:30360263-30373047 GCA_030068045.1 Platyallabes tihoni
AGTATCGGTTCAGGCACCGTTTTGGCACCGGTACCGTTTTAAAAGTATCGATTTGGCACCGGTATCGAAAAAAACCCGATACCCAACCCTAATATTGAGTATTAGTATAAAACTATTATTATTTAACGTGTTGTGTCACATTAATGCTTTTAAAATATGGAAAATTTATGTAGGTTAATGCTCAGTGCACGAATTTTAAACAAATGTTGCTTAGATGAAATTGAAGCTCTAGATGAACTGCAAAACAAATATGGAAATAGATAAACTTGTCCGAAAACAAATGCGTGTACATGAAGCATTTTTAAATTTTTCCGTCTAGACATGTCCTAAGCCTCTGTTTGAGATCGTTCAGGTTTAGCGTTCCAAGTTCAAAAGCACTCCGGGTCCTGTAAAGAGCTGCCCGTTCTGAAGATGTGCGTCGGTGAACGGCTTGCGGCTGATGTAATCCTGGGAGGAATCTGAGAGGCTGTCAAACGCCGCAGCTCAGTGGGCAGAAAATAATAGGGTTTGGGCCGCGAAGCCATGCTTATTAAGAACGCCTTAGCGTGGGAATCAGTGGGGCTGACGGACCCAGATCCACAATCTGGCCCTCCACCCCACCCTACTTCTCCACGTGCTTTCTTTTTTATTATTATTATTATTATTATTATTATGTGCATCATATCTCATCTCATCTTAGACATCTCATCTTAATTACAGAGACGTGGTCTCTTTTCAGCTCTGGACTCCAGGAAAATAGGCGTGTGTTGTTGAAATATCAAGAAACCGAGTTTGCCGTACCTGTAGTTGCCTTTCTTGCGGAGCTGCTCTTTGAAATGGCCGAGAGTGAGGCTGTGGGTCTTCATGAGTCTGCGGTAAGGGATCTCCTCGCCGCAGAAGAAGTAGGTGACCACCAGCTCCGAGCCAGAGTGGGCGCTGGAGTGTCCGGCACTCAGCCGCCGCTGCTCCTTCCACCTTCGGAGAAGAAATACACATTACAGGGTTAATGCTGAGTAGGGGCATTGTTATCCTTAGTTAAGCCTAATTATTACTGTCTTTTTTAATAGCGGATACAATACGACGTTGATACACAGCTGGATTAAATATATCCCACTGAAATCTATATTCTTAAATATATACTTTCATGCTGCGCTGGTTTTTCTCTTGTGAAAGTGTGTCCTTGATGAGAAAGGCCAAGCCAGCAGAGGCTGAGAAGAGCCTTTTCTTGAGCGTAACATGTGATTAGGTTGTGTCTGAAGGCAGGCCGAGCTGTTGTGCAGCGTGAGACGGCTCTGCGAGGGCCCTCCCGAGTTTGATGGATGATGGGCTTTTGTGTCAGTGTCTGGGCTTTTCACTAATCTGACCTCTCGCTAAGAGACCCCGACAGGCTTTCGATTCTGCCTTTCTCCTCCTTCCCCCCCCCACCAATCCTAACGTGACGGTCCAGCTCAACCTGTGCACAGTGGTGCAGTGGCAGGCTCAGAGGGCCGGCCTGGACCAACATGTGTTGCAGGGGTGGCCAAAGGGCAAGCCCCCAAAAGAGCTGTGAAGCTTTTCATTCACTTCCAGGGCTTTGTTAACACCGCTTCAGATGGCGATGGTTCGCCCTGAGACAGCTGGCTGGCTAAAGGTCAGCCAATTAAAGCTCAGAAGAGAGAGTGTGTGTGTGTATGTGTGTGTATATGCTGGCTGTCAGGTGGCTGTGGCTGGACATCAAACATCGCCACAGAACTCCGAGACAAGTGACAAAAATATTTCAGGGATTGTTAAATCTAAAAAAAAAAAAACTTTACGTGGGTTTAAAAAACCCCAGATTCCACCCAATTCCTTTTTCTTTTTTTATGAAAAATAAAGCAAAGTGAAAAAATAATACGTACTCATCCATCTGCAGAGCAGGGCTGATGAGAGGCAAGCTGCTGTTGGAGAAAAGAGACGGATGCACTCTCTCTCTCTGCAGGCTGGAGGCTCTGTGGGTTTGAAAGATGGAGTTATGCGTTAGGCGAGCATAAGGAACTGAGCTTCAAATAACACTGAACCAGGGTTTTTCAGTCAAACTATTCTGACATGTTTCATTTCTGGGCCCTAGATGCCTTTGCAAGAGAGTGTTGCTGTCCGTTGGTTCGGCTGCACTTCACATAGATGCTGTCAAAATTGTTTTGGTCTAACCCGATGGAAATTCTGTTGGGGATGCACCAACCCAACGAGGACTATTTTGTGATTTTCAAATTCGAAAACAGGTTAAATGCACCAAGTAGGATGGTAGGTTAATGATCGACTAAAAAAAATTGCACCAGATGAAGATCAGATATCGGCATACGCTCTAAACCTTTATCTTTTTTTCTATCCTTGTTATGCATAATAACACTGAATGGTTATTCTATAGGGCTGAATCTGTACCTTTGTTTAGTAGGTTTGGAGGCTTCTTCCAGTCTTCGGCAGGCTTCTTCGAGCTGGGTCAGGGTGTTCGGTGGCGACAGGGGTGGCATCGTGGGATCCTGGATGAATGGATGACCCGGATGGTGTGCTCGAGCATGACCGCCTACTCCTCCACCACCCCATAAGGGCGTCTTAGAGGATACGTCGCTCGGGTGTGTCTTCTTCAACCCTTGAGAACTGTAAGAATCGATTTTTGAAAATTAATTTTATATTAGAACAGATTTATAGCTATAACATAGCCAGGGGTAGTATATAGCTATAATTTATATAGAGGTACATCATATAGGGATAATGTATGTAGAGATTCAATACATAGCTATAAAGTGTGCTCGTGTGACTCACCTGTGAGATTTGTGCCTGTTTTGCCTCTCACTTTCCAGGATCCATTGCCACACGTTGTGTGATCGAACTATCCCGTCTCTGGGAAGCAGAGGTGGGCTACTTTCCTCTTCGCTCGACTTGCAACCGCTCATTCCATCACTAATATTACTGGGACGCTTAGACAATGTGCTGGTACGCCTAGAAAAAAAACAGCAAAAGGAAATCAGGCCCAGGAGATCCCCACTATGATGAGCTCTAGTAGTTATGTTTTCATGTAGAAGATTTCGTGCCTCCAGAACTCACCCTTGTTGAAGATCGGTTGAGTTGTGGCGCCGTTGGTAGCAGTAATCCGACCCGGACGATCCTAGACACTGCGCTACTCGGTGCGCCGCCTCGGCCTCCATCTCCTCCCTGCTCTGGGGTGAAGCAGAGTGGTGGTGGTGGATGTAGTGGTGATGGATGTGCTTGGTGGACGACTGGGTAGCCATCACGGGCATCTTGGATGGTACAGAACAGTGCATACTAGGTGAGAGGTTGGGCACGGAGCCTTGCTGGTGCCGATGGTCCGGGGACCGTGAGCGAGGAGAGTAGCCTTGTATGCCAGGGGACTGGCACCCTGGGGTCTTTAGGACCCTGGAGAGGTGCTCGTCCAGGATGGCTTGAGGGTCTTCATCGCACAATCCAGAGGAGAGGAGGTTGAGAGAGGTGGGTGGCTGCTGGGGGACGACTACGGGTAACTCGCTGTCGTCTCGCTCTTCTTCCTACACACGCATGCACAGAGCACGAGGAAGTGAGTTGGCTGGCAGTCTTGGTTGTGTTAGAAATTTCAGTGATAAGCTATCCTTCCAGTCTCTGTACCAAAGCGGTCAGGCAAGTCTTACTATTTCAAAGCACTGAAACACTGACAGTCTCTGTTCTCTTATTTACTGCATTGCTAGCTTCAAAACTTGACATATTGTCTACTCCTGAGGCTTGTCTAAGTGTTTCTCAATAAATAAAAATACAATAACATTTTTGTCTGCCCAAAGTAAAAAAAAATTTTAATAATATATTATTCCCTTAATAAATGATCAGACTCGCAGTGCCAGTCAGAGACAATCCAGCAACTCAGATTTTATAAAAATATAAAGTAGAACCAGTGTTTTTTTTCTGTTTTTTTTTTATTTTATTTTTTATCAGTTCCACAGGCACGGCTAAAAATGCCAATAAGGTGCCGAAAGGTCACGGAGTTCAAAGATCAGAGGTCACAAGGTTTAAAGAGGTTGAAAGGGGTTAGGCACTCAGGAGAAGAGCTGCCCTGAGGTCCTGCCTCAAAAGAGGCTTTTCAGCAAGCAATAATTGAGTGCGATGAGGTGCGGGAGGTGTGTGCTCTTGACGAAGGAGCTTGTGCGGAATGATTGATCTGGCAAACATCATGGATTGTTGCAGTTCTACAACCTGACTGTATTAAAATAAATGTAAAATAAAGGTATACTGGGACGTGGTGGTTGCATACCTCCTGTATTTGCTGCAACCTTTCCTCCAGAGTGCTGAACGTGTCCTGCTCGCGCTTGAGTTTCTCCAGACGGGCAATCAGTTCTGCTGCGAATGCGGACGGCTTCACGGGAGCCATCTCTCTCGGCAATCGCTGCGTCCTCTGCATGGGAGAAGAGAAACACTGATTTAAAGTGGACTGCTTTATCTCGCTGTGTTACGTCGCTGTACAGGACATATGACTGTGCGTTTCTTTATAGTTCCATCTCAAGCTATTGACCTGACCCTGAGTCCTCAAACACCCTTCATCTCTGACTTCTCCTCTTTTTCCTTTAATGACAACTACTAAAAGTACTGCCAGCCTTGGGCAAAAGAGCTGGACCAACACACACACACACACACACACACTTGTGCGCACACACACCCACCACCCATGCCATCAGCATGGAGGCTCTGAAGTCAGCCAGCTTCAAAGAACCCTTGTCAAACATCAAACACACGCAAGGAGTGGGGGTGAAGGGGCTGTGGGGGGGCGACACAGGCTTTTAAATCCCAGAATAAAAGCCAAATAGACAGAAAAAAGAGCAGGGGGACAAAATTAAAAGAAGAGGAGAATAAAAAGGGAGGAAGAGGACCGAGAGAGGGATGGAGTCAGGGATGAGGATGGAGAGTGGGGGCAGTAGGAGATCAGAGGGAGAGAGAGGAGAAGTAATCTATTTCCTGACTGTGAATGAACCACGTCAGAACGGTTTTATATAGTTTTTCCCTACTTCCTGTTTTTTTTTTTTTTCAGAAGAAGAAAGAGCGCAGAAGTTTCCGGCTAAACTTTCGTCTCCTGTCTGCAGTACATCACGGTATTATTATTATCATTATGTTGTTTTTTTTTGGCCAGTGTAACCTCCAACCTTAGTGAACACTCAAGCCAAACTTAAGTCTCTAAAACACCCCCAACACCTCCTGCTCCCAAACACACCCTGCTAAGCCCTACACCATGGGGAGATCAGAGAGAAGAGAGGGGTGGTGGAGGAGTGGAAAGAGGGGGAGGGGTTCACTGTGACAAAAACACACACAGTAGAAGGGGGAAGAAGGGGGGGTCTGGTTCTCGGCTGGAGGTTGTCACCAAAGAAGCCACACAAGCCGCCTGCCTGCATTCAGGATCTGATCAAAGGGTGCTGAGGATCGACTCCTGCTCTCACTTCCAGATCCTGACCACTTGACCCCTGCGCCCCGCCCTTCCTCCTGTCCCTGTCCTTCGCCTGCGTCGGATCTTCTTAGGGCCGGAATCCGAATCGAAAATCTGAACGGAACCTTTATCTTTATCTTCAAACAGCAGCAGGGATGCGAGAGCGTTATTTCTATGGAGATACATGACGAGGGGTGTGTGTGTGTGTTGGGGGGGGTTGAAAGAGGGGAGAGGAGGCGGGCGGGGGGATGCATATGCTAATGCAGGCTTTCATTTGTAGCCTTTTATATGAAAATGAGCGGAAGAATATAATATTCTGTCAAAACACGAGCTTGAAGAAATAAAAACAGTGCTCCCACTTGGGGGGGGGGGAGGACCCAGCTGCCAGCGGCGGGAGCCGCTGATCTCGGAGGGAAGAGGGAAAAGAGAGCGAAAGGATCTTACGGGAAAGTGGGGGAGCGAAACTTGTCCGTTGATCTTGACGCTCCGGTGCATCTCCCGCTGTAGCTGCTTCTTCGTGCCCTGTTTGTATGGTGGGATCCCATCTCTGTTTGAAAGAAAGAAAGAAAGAAAAAAACAAACAAACAATAATAAGACCACAAGACAACAATCTTCAGACTAAACACTGCATTAGGTTTCAGTGCTCTAAAGCACGGAAGAAATCTCTTCTCGTTTGGTTTGGAAGTGACCTCCTGACCCAGTAATGGAGAATTTCTTGCTTTGAAGGCCCTTGTCTTCGCTGCCTCAAGTTTCTACAGCATTAAGGGCATTAGCAACACGACACACCTCTCCTTTAATGATTTTAGATGAGACCCTGGGGACCACCGTTTTACTGCCCGATGTCAGCCTCATCTCTCTTTCTCTCTCTCTCCCCTACCGAGGGCATGAGAAAGCCATCAAAGGCAGGAGCAAACACAGAGCCGCTCGACAGGGGGTCACTTTCTGATTGCTAATCCTTAAAACACGCAGGGAGACTTAATAACGATGATGACGAGCTCATTCGCAAGTGAAGATCTAATATTTTAACCGCTCGGGGGTTGAGTGAGCGGAAGCCAGACTTTTCCCTTTACTCGTGCTAATCGACGGGTTTCCGTCACGATTTGTTCGTGTCCGGGTGCTTTTTTGTCAACTGATGTTGCAGTATTTACATCTGAAGTCTGCGGAGCGTGACCTATCCCGAACATTACTCTCTCTCTCTCTCTCTCTCTCTCTCTTTGAAATCTCACACTCATGCGCATATGCGCTCCCTGCCATCTTCATTTGGTAACAGCATCTCGCGGCTCCTCTGATCTCAGCAACATCAAAAGCTCAGTTTGTAAGATAAGGTAATGTTTGAAGTTGGCACCGCCGCATTCCCTAGAGTCCAAGTAAATCCATAAATAAGATATAAGCAAGAGGAAAAAAAATGGGCCTGATATCACCTCTAACCCTGGCTTTATGCCTTTATCTCAAACTGTGATTCAAATTTGTGTCGTGCCTTTTAAACTGTCATAGATATCGGACAGTTCATGCAAGAGCTAAAAAAAGAAAAAAAATCATAAAGACATTACTAAACTCCAGCCATCTGTGAAGAACTTGGCAGGACCCTGTAACTTTGACGGGTTTTTATCGCTTGCTTGTAACACTTCAGCGAATGAAAATCATTTTATTCCTCCGTCCTACAAACGTACACTGAACGAGGTGATTGGAAAGTTCTGAGAGAAAATGCTTTGTGGACTGATGAGCAAAACAGTGTGCATAACTGTTAACATGTTTAGAAACAATAAGCTGAAGCAAATCGGCTAGCCGGGGTCATGCTACCTGCTAGCTACATTAGCGGTTCTGGGAGAATTCCTTCAGTGGTGTGCATTTCTCGACGATGAATACTGGTGGCCTCCAATTAGCATTATGCAAATGACATCATGCTAATTAGCGGCTCGTAGCGCTCAGCTGGAGTCGGCCGTGTTAGCAGTTCGGCTGTACCCTTTTTAAAGCGTGCAAACCGAACACAAACAGGCGGATTAGCTGTACGGATAGCCTATTGCTCTGTATAATTCGAAGTTCTTTAAAAAACAACGCCGATGTTGGAGTGAATGAAAGTAGCCTTCTCGCTTTCTCTCTCTTCAGGGGGAAGCCGTACATGCCCCCACCAACAATTCAGTCGTGCAACTAATTTTCAAAGCGGTCTGAGTTGCTCTCACAAATCCCCGCACCCCGTCCCCTCCTCCCCGTTCTCCCTCCTGAAGCTCTGAGAGCCAAACAATGGGCCAAGAGCACCATTCAACTCGGCCTTTCATCCTCTCTGAAACCATGTAAGGCTCCTTTGAAAAAAAAAAAAAAAAGGGAGGGAGGGAGGCTGGATTGTGTGTATGTGAGAGAGAGAGAGAGAGAGTGTGTGTGTGTGTGTGTAGTGATGAAGGGGTTAGGGGTCACGATGAGAGAGTGTGATTTTAATCCCAGCATTGGGAACCCCAGGTGAGTCGTCTGCGGGTCCAGGAATGAGGTCTGTGCGCTCGTCTACGCCTGCCGACCAAACGCGCTCTGACACTTGATCTCATCGCGCTAAGGCTGCTGGGAAACCGCAGCGGTGCAGCGCGGGTAAAGCCTCGCTTTAAAGCTATGCCAAGCCCCCTCCTGCTTCTCCTACTCTCATCGAGACATACTTAAGGGCTAACGGCTAATTTTGCCATGCAGATCGGAGAAAAAGGAAACGATGAGATAATGATTATAAAATAAACCTGTTCGGAGGAGATCAAAGTAAAAAACGCTACAAAATGAAACAATAAAAAACAAAAAAAGAAAGGTGAAGTTCTTGAAAACTTTACGCATTTCCGTAATTTGAGGCGTATGCCTCAAATGCCGTGTGGCCATCTAACTCCGATTTACATGAAACAACAGCAGGACGTCCAGCAGGACTAAATGTTCCCTTGTGTTATGAGGGCTTCCAATGATTTCCAATTTCAAAAGGAATTACAACCTCTTCATTTTTTTCTTCTTCAGTGGTTGCTATAATAACCTGACAGATGGCATGTGCCGAGTCATCGTTATTCCTCTTAACGCAGCCGTACCTGTAATGCTCCAAATTGCTCTACGATATAACTTTTGTACCAAAGTCACCGATACCTGAACGGAGGTCT
Organism: Platyallabes tihoni; assembly: GCA_030068045.1. Classification (NCBI taxonomy): domain Eukaryota; kingdom Metazoa; phylum Chordata; class Actinopteri; order Siluriformes; family Clariidae; genus Platyallabes; species Platyallabes tihoni. Next base: position 30,368,772 of record JAQQZS010000036.1, read on the forward strand.
TGTGGGACGTGTTTCTTTTTTTTCAGCATTTGCAGCTGCATTGCCACCAGACCTGGAAATTCTCAACTCAAAAGTCCACACGTCTCTACTTCCCGTACCTACGCAAAGAGTTCTGTCGAACCTCAATAACTCAAGACTACAAAAACAAATCCACCGAAAGTCCTTCCAATTCCAGTTCCTTGCCAGTCTTTCCCTAATCATAGTACAGCTGTTTCACCGTCATTTTAGGTGTGACTGCTTTTCCGCTTCACTCAAACGCTCGTCTGTTGAAATCTTTACTTTAAACCGAATGGCGAATTGATGAAAACGCTCGAGTGGGTGGATTAAAGCAAGGGCGTTGTACTTACACACTGCTGTCGGTCATAGACATGGAGTCGTCAGTGGTGGCGTCGCTGGACACCTCACTGTTGTTGGCGCTGCTGGCCGGAGCCATGACGTGACCCGAGTTCACGAAATACGGACTGGCCGGGTCTCCACGTTTCTGAGCCCTGAAAACACAACAGGAATCCAGTGTTCACTTAAGTAAAACTTTGAAACAATTATTGTTCAGTGTTTCCACATAGACAATATCCTGTACACACAACCTATTTAACACTCACCTATCGAACTGTTGGTAGGTAAGTTTCAAGAGAAGCGATACAGAAGTGGCTATACAATATTAAATTCTGAAATCTGATTGGTCGAAGACTCTTGCTATAATGATATGTATTATATGTTAGCGTGTTAGTAGCATGGACTAGTATTGTATTGTACGGACACTCATCGCTGTTTTAACAAGGGAAGTTGTTCATAGTGATATTTAACTGCTTTACTGTTAAACTTAATGTGTAAGTTTTTCTTTCATTCATTTCAAATGGTAATCACTTTGATTAACTTCCTAAAATGGCACACGTGTCATGATTCGATCATAATACTTGTAGAAACGGACCGACCGATGTTAGTTAAATGTTCTCAATTTCAATCAATCGTCGCAACAGAAATCTGATCGCCGCATTGCTGCAACTGCTGACTTATGATGAACCTGTGCCCCCTCCCATCTTCATATATATGAAATAATGTGTCTTTCAGTATGTCAACAACCAACAACCACTTCCCCTACTTCTGCTGTCTACACTCCCACCTCACTGTTTGGTTTGGATCAAAAAAGTTTCCCCGCACTCTACTACTCCAACGCTTGGCTTTCTCTTTCCACTCCTCCCTCATTCTCTCATTCTCTCACTCTTTCTCAACTTTTTTTTGTCTTTCTCTTCTCTCCTGCTGTGCTGCATTCCTGCTTGCCTGGCAGAAAGAGGGGAGGGGAACGAGAGAGAGAGAGAGAGAGAGAGAGAGATGAACTTTATGAGAAATGCCTACTACACACGAACACGGGGTCATGTGTGAGAAAAAAAAGGAGATAGAGAAGAAAGTAGAGAAAGAGAGAGGCGCAGCATGACTAAAGCCATAAGCCCAAGCTTGACCTCCTACTCTACTGTGCACACACTCAGCTGGGCCTTCTCTCTGTCTCTCTCTCTCTCTGTCTCTCTCCCTCGCTCTGGCTTAGTCTCTATCAGAGAGATTTTTCAGAAAGAGATAAAAGGCAAAAGTAGGACCGGCCAAAAAACAGCGAGATACAGGATTCTAAGGGAGAAGGAGCCTCTTTAGAAGAGGGGATGGGGGTGGGGGGGGGGTGGTCTGAAATTAGTTCCACATGTGTCAGATAAAAACTCCATCACACACAGAGTTGGCGCAGGCCATGGGGAAAGAGGAGGGCTGTACCCACCGACACACACACACACAAACCCCCCATTCCCTTTCTCCCTCCCTCCCTCTTTCTCTCTCTCTCTCTCTCTCTCTCTCTCTCTCAGTGAAAACACCAGCAGGAAGAAGCAGAGATGCCCTTATGTCAGCGACACCCCCATCCTCCTCATAACAGCAGAGGCAGGACACTTTGTCTCCACTGAGACACACACACGTACACACTTTGTGTATGTGCTGGCAGTCACATGCACACGCACTCTCTCTCTCACACACACACATATGCATGCATACACACAGAGTTTGGAACCATTTGGTCATGCTTCTTGCTTAAGCTCTTTTCATCTGCCCACTTTTTAAAATCCAGAAAAAGAGCGGCCACGTTCTGTTTACTCCAGTGATCTGTCTTTAAGACACAACAAAGGACCGGGGGAAGAAAAAAAACTTCAAGTGCATTGCAATGTAATTGTTTCCAGATGTCTTTCGCTTTATTGTGTGGATGTACTAAGACCAGCTTGGTCAGTGCTATTAAAACCAGGCTTTGATTGAGAATCAGGCAGAAAACAAGAGTTTTTTTTATTTTATTATTATTATTATTATTATTATTTTATTATTTATTATTATTATTTTTTACACAGAGCTCTGTGTCAGTGCGGCGCAGCTGCGTTTGGAAACGTCTGCGGAACAGAACACAAAGGCTTCCTTGAAAATTCTTATCTTTCATCTTGGACCAAAACTAAAATATCTTCCTTCTGCAGCTCAAGTGTGTGTGTGTGTGTAAGTGAGAAGAGATGTGAAATAGAAAGAGAGAGAAAACCAGACACAGACGCACACACACTTTCAGACATGCAACACACACCAATTTAAAACACTCCAACAGCATAACTAATGAGTGCGGAGTGACAGTCTGTCCCCAAACATTAGTGTACATACATAGACACCACAGTAAAGGAGCGCTGAGTATCGGGTTTGGGCTCAGAACCGCAAAGTTTGACTTCAAAAAAGCGCAAAGCAGACCACCAGATGGCTGGGTTCGAGAGCGCTATAATTTCACATCCATGAAAGTTTTTTTTTTTTTTAAGTCATCCAGGGCAGATCATTGAATCGTCTTGTGGTGCTAAATCAAAGCAGATGGACTTGTGTTTTAATTGTAATGATGTTTCACCAAAGTCGTATCTACGACAGATTTCGGATACAAGTCTCGCCACCTTGACTCGTGCCGACTCCTGGCGACTTGCTTTACACTCAAACAACCTGCTCAAACGAATGAAGGCGGCAGGGCTGGACTTGCTGCCTTTGATTTCATACCAACAAAGTCATTAGACAGGATTCGACCCCCTTCCTCTACTGTTCATACCATTCGTATCATTTCACCGCATAGCTGCGCTTTAAAATTACAAAACAGACCACCAGATGGCTGCAGCTATTATGCAGGTATTACTGTGTCTCGCAGGAGCTGTCAGAGTTATCTAAGATAATCCATGTCAGAATGAAGATGTTTCCTCGCTTGCTGTTGGATCGGGGTTTCGTCTTTCGATAGTTTTGTTTTCTGGTGTTTGTGTTTATGATATAACAATAAAGGTGTTATTATTATATACATCATATTGTCTAGAAGTGATAAATCAAACTGTTAGACTCGCAGATCTTTAGTACTGAGGAGTAACCGATGAAGTCCCTCAGAAACCATCACACAGAGTCATTCATTCTATAACACAACACACAAAGTTGATTATAACCACCTATAATATTTAGATGTGAACATTAAAACAACTATTTTAACAATAGCTACTGAACTGTCTAGTAGATCATACAGCAGAGGGAGATGGATTTGTTGATGGATCAAGACTTGCTGACTTTTAGGATCAGATAATCTAATCAGTGACTAAATAAATCTTGACTTTCACTACACTTTGTGTTGTGTATAAGCAGTAAGATGCGACATTGTGGTAGTATATCAGGCAGCCTGATTGGTCGATTGTGTTTATTACCTGCAGTCGGCGGTGCGCAGGGTCATGGTGGCGCGCAGTGTCTCGGCAGACAGCCCGACCACAGCCGCCAGCGCTTTGGCCTTCAGCTCGCCGCAGCTCCACTCCTTGTCCTCGATGAGCGGCGGCAAGTAGCCGCACATGAGCTCGAGACTCGCCAGGCCGCCATGCGCGTGGGCGTGGTTCTCGCCGCCGGAGCGCACGTAGTCCAGGTAGATGTCCGAGGTGAGGAAGGCGCGGTAGGCGCTCTCTTCCAGGCCGCCCTCGATCTCGGTCTGAGCCTGGTCGAACATGCGCAGCTCGATCCGCTGCTTCTTGACGCTCTCGCGGACGCAGGCGCGCGTCGCCGCTCGCAGGTGCTCGGCCACCACGCCGCGACCCTCCACGTAGCGCTTGTAGATGGCTCGCGCCACCCGGCGCGTCTTCGCGTCCTGCAGGTCCATCTGCCGAAAGCCGTTGCAGGCGAACCAGAAGTCGAGCGCGTCCTCGCAGCGCTCGCGCTCGAGGAAAGTCCGGAACAGGTGCGCGCCGTCCTGGTCGGCCAGCAGCGAGCGCAG
>JAQQZS010000036.1:30396745-30411264 GCA_030068045.1 Platyallabes tihoni
CACAAGGCAGGGTACACCCTGGACAGGGTGCCAATCCATCGCAGGGCACACACTCATACACACATTCACACACTCATGAGTGTGTAAGATATTGCCTTATTGAGTTATCAAAAGTCTTAAAGGTTCTGCAAAGTGTTTGTTCATACTCCAGCTAAAATACCCCTCATATAATATATATTTTTTTCTACTTCACTTGTCCCCCAAATGCAACAACAAGCCAGAGGATCGGGCTTTGCTTATATGAGGTCACATAAGAGGAAAAACCAAAATGACTGGTTTAAACACCAGCCAATACATACACAAAAAAACAAGTAAGTAAGTAATCTATAATTTATTCATTCATTTATTAATACACATGGTTTCATAGAGATTAGTCTTTGGCCACTAAGAAGACGTTTTTTTTTTTTAACCTAATTTAAACTAATTGTCAGACTTTTAATAAACTATTTGGCTGTATGGACACATGTACGTATAAATTTATATTAATAGATGTGGATACTAAAGCTAGCAAAATGAAAAAGATTTTTATTTAGAGTTTATATGCTACTAGTATGACTATCTGTCTATATACATTTTAGAGGTCTTCCTTGTCCAGGGTTGCTAAAATAAAACGAGAATCAATAACTATGTGCTTTTCCTATAAACACAAATAGAGTTTTTCTATTTGTGTAATACAAAGCCAAGTAACCGATCGAGTCTCTTTTCTGCCCATTGGACCGAAATATACGAAGATGGTGATAAAAGAGGGAACTATATAGTTTTGGGCCTGGAAAAGACGGTATTTTCAAACAGCCCTGGAAGTTGAAAGCCTTTGCAGGTTGTATTTGATATATACGGCTCTTTCAGTAGTGATTTGAAGGAGCCACTCACAGTCGAGAGAAAAGAAATCAGAACCTTAGAAGTCACATTCAAAAGCTTCTCCAAGCTTCTCTTTGTCCCAACAATATTCATCTTGCCTTTCTAAGGAGTAAAAAAAAAATTCTCTAAAGTGTTTCAGAACAAAGCATTACAATCTTGGTTAGGTAGCTGAAAAAAGTTTTGGACAAACTCAATAAGAACCAAAGGCTAAGAGATGCCCAGACAAACTCTGATATTCTGTATGTGTGCGTGTATGTGTGTGTTGGTGTTTGTGTGTGTGTGTGTGTGTGTGTGCACGTGCAAAATCTGTGGTCCTATCTTGCTGCCCTTGCAGTGTTGCTTTCCAACAGATCAAGAGATCAAATGCGAGTGAAAAAAATATCACTAATCTCACCATCAAACAGTCATTTCACAAAACTTTCAACTCTGGCTGGTCGCTTTCATTTCCAAATGGGCCCACAAATCTGCGACAGCGTTTCTGCTCAAAGCAATCTGACGGGCGAAACCTGCATTCATCGGTGTGCGAGAGGCAAATCTGACAAGAAATGTTCACTGATTCATAGCTTGCAGAGTCTTAGTAATGAATTAATGATGAATGGCCTTTAATGTTAACAAAGAGAATGGAAGACACTTTGAGAACACCAAATCATCAAGCATATCAGCAAACACCTCTTTTTTTTTTCTTCTTCCTCCTGATTGATAGGACCATTCAAATGGAGCACACCTACTTGCTCTTCACATATTTCTCACAAAGTTTTGTTTAAAAATTTAAACTGCTTCATCTTTTTTTTTTCCTCTGAGCTACACAGGCGTAGTTTTTCTTCCTGATAAAGCAGAATGCTTTCTGTATTTACTACAAAAAGTGCCTCTTCACATGAAACGCACTGACAGCGTATCATCTATATAAAGCACTCGTGGCCACGATTTAAGTTCCTCAAACTTTTCGACAGCTGTCAGCTGAGAATAAAAACTGGCACACTGTGTTAATAATACGAGGTCTCTCTAGGAAGACAAATTGTTAAGGTATGACTTTTGTTATCAAAACGTGTCAGGCAACCAAACCTTCATCCATGACGTTAAATGAAGGGGCTTTGAATTATTAGGTGAAAAAAAAATGGAACTCTAGTTCCAAAGCTTATATGAACCTAGGTGAATCTCATATATTGTCTGTGCTTTTTGTCTGATAGTTATGTACCATGTAAATAAAAAAGTCTAGGCTACTTGTCGGATATTTGGACTATGTTTGTCAACTTCTAAACTCCATTAGTTTAGAATCCCACTCTGACATAACATTTCTGAAATAAAGAAAAAAAATTATCAATTCTTGCCAGCATCAATTTTCAGATGGTGTGGTAGAACAGGAAAAACAAATAAGACCAAGAACCTTATTGAAATACCATAACTTCGTTCAAATAGCATTTTACCCTAGAAGAGTTTGACAGCAAAATGAGATAAAAGCTGCTTTCAGATGTTCACTTGTTTTTTTATTGAAAATCACTACATACTCTTCTACTCTTAGAAGCTTTGAACTATCACTAGCACTGGTTGTGCTGCATTTCTGAGTTATGATGCATTTCAATATTTACAAAAGTAATATTTAGGACAGAAAATTAAGTGATAATGTAACTCGCTCAGGAGACTAGTTATAGATATAGTGTATCCCTGTAAACTGAAGTGAAACTAAATTTGGTAGGGGAAAGAAGCTAATTACGCTCTAAACTGAAGTTTCAGTAGTGTTTTTAATATTACTTATGTCATTCATCAAACTTTTGTAATTAAAAAGATTTTGCGCAACAACACAATTTTCCTTAATGAGAAATACCAAATTGTTCATAATTCACAATTTTAATTGTTAAAAGTTTTTGCCATGACTCCCCGCACCCCTCCAAAAAAAACACAATTAAAGCATAACTAAGCACTTGACTAACACAAATTTTCATAGTTAAATTGGCACAACTGCAGGCTGAATTATTCCATTGTTCAAAAATGTGGCAAGTTGAGTTGTAGCATTTTGCTAAATTTAACAAAATTTATGTTGGCAGAACAAAAACAATTTTGACACAATATTTTGCCACTTGTGCTTTTTAACACCCTTGTGACTCAAAGAAACAATGCATAAAATATTTTCTGAAAACTTCTTCTTGCTTTTTTTTTTTTTTTTACAAAAAACTTTTTTTTCTCAAAACATATCTCCTAAGGAGATATCTCATTTTGCAGTCAAAGTATTCACCTTTTATGAGGGCACTAGGTAGGTGTTGTGTGCAGTGAAAGGTAGGATGTTGTTGCATAAACTTGGTATGAGTTCTACCGGGCTGAAAGCAAGTATAATAACCCTGGCAGTCTATACCAGAGGTCAGAACACTGACCAGAAGCAATGCAATAGCAGGCAATCAAAAACCAGAACAAATGTGAACATGTGATCGAGGAGCTCAGCGCTGATGATTACAAAAATGTATTTCAGACAAGTCACAGAGACAAATATTAAGAACTAATACGAAACCGGTGAAAAAATTTGGGCAGCAAATCAATGGCAAGAGAGTGACCGAGAAAGGGCAAGAATAACAACTAACAAATCACCATGGGAACCAAAACACGAAATGTGACACAGTGTGGGAGTGTTTCAACCCAAAGTCCACTTTTTATATTCAGGTGTTTTGTGATTTAAAGCTCAGCAAGGTTTGATGCCTATACAGGAAAATATTTGATGTAAAAAAGTATTGGCTTATTGCCATAGAATGTACTGGAGGCCTGGATTTAACATGCCACTGGTATGACATCTTGTTGGAATGAATGCTTTGAAGTTATTTTTGCACAAAATGGCTGACACTAGGGCATGAATTCATGTATAGGAATCCATGCCTAGGTTCCCTTAGGACCTGCGGGCAACAGAAAGCAGTAAGTGCTTTCATGTACCTGCGGGAGGTAAAATATGACACTTCAAGGACAAAGCAAAGTTCGTGTTTGTTCAAACGGGAATGTACTGGGTGCCGTGCACCACTGTGTGACCTGCTTACCATGTTAATTCATTGCTCAGGGCATCATTTTGTGGCTGGTCAAACTTTCAGCAAACGCAGGTTCAATCCATAATGATGAATTTCAGAATCATAGTGCAATCATACTTTTAGTACTTTTAGCACATGGATTGTTTTTCATTCTACTATTTTTCTCTACTATTACTATTTTAGCCAAATAGGAAAATTACCTAAGGATCAGCAAAGTTTAAATGCACACTCTGCAGTTCTAACTTTGTTGATGATGTAATGAAATCCTTTACAGATGTCTCTCTCTCTCTCTTCTTGTATTCTAGGAAAGTACTTATCTGTCAATTATTCCGCACATCTTCTACCTCGTTCTGACTTTATCAGGAATATAAATCCCTCAGCAAAACCAAGATATTCTAATGAAGAACATGTTTGAGGAAGGAAAAAAAGAACACTTGAACTAGACAAGAATCAAGATGTGTTAGAGAACAAAAACAAAATAAACCACTCACTATGTGTTTTTTTTCTTCATTCTTTCTTTGTGTCTTCAAAGTCTTTTCTACTTTCAGAAGTTGGACTTCCAATTACCAGAAGTTTTTTTTCTCTTTTTTTCTTTTTAAAAAATGGATTTCAGTGGCTTACATTTAAGATCTTTACAAGTAAAAAAAAAAAAAAAAGGTACCCAAACCCACCTCATTAAGACAACAAAAACAAGTCTTCCTCTTAAAAATGGCCCAGGGGAGGACGAGATCATCTACATCTATGAATTACTCTGTCTTTTTGACTGCTCCCCGCTTACCGCCTGTAATCTTATTAAAGTAAGCATGTTAAAAGTCGACTCTTTTGTTTGTCACAGATCCGGTTCAGCTTTTGGTGCTCCCCTCAGGGAAGTTTAGTTTCTTTGAAGTAAAATATTTGGGTGTCTGTGGCTCTCAGTAAGGGTTTCATCCCACATACCACGTAGCCGCATTACACAGAGTGTTTATGACTATTACTGCACTTCCCCATGGCACACATGCCTTTGGAACTGAAGCGAGAAAAAAAAGGGCCCACAGCTGCTTACGGACAATACACTGAATTCGCCGAGACATTAGTCATTTAACGTTTGTAGTGTGACAGCTAATGCGTCTCAACAATGACAGGCACATGAAGGAGCTGAACGTCTTCCTCGAAAAGTTCTGAGTAAAATATTTAATAAAAGACGTACAATATTTAACTTTAATCTTTAACCTAAGTTTTATGCCACTAGTTTCAAATGACTTCAGTGCTTCTGGTGTTTACAAAATAAGTAACAGTCAGACATTTACATTTACATTTGGGCATTTGGTGGACGCTCTCATCCAGAAGTTTGAAGTTTACTTTGAATTTTAGTTTTTCGTCATTGGATAGATCCTTACACTGGGTTACTAGGTTACTAACTAAGTACCACCAGTCAAACACTGTTGGGAAGGTTTTTTTGTGGTGGTGGTGGTGGGGGGGGGTTGGGGGATTGAAGAAACAGATAGGTCTTTAGTAGTTGTTTAAAGATTGGCAGATACTCAGCTGTTCGGACATTTAGAGGAAGATCATTCCACCACCTAGGTGCCACAACAGACAACAGTCTAGATGCATGTATTCCTCAATCCCTGAGAGATGGTGGGACCAGTTGAGCAGTGCTGCTGGGTGCGGGGTGTGATTAGAGCTGAGACGTAAGTGAGTGCTGGGCAATTTTTTATCTTTGTAGGCAAGCATGAGCATTTTGAATTTGATGCGGGCAGCTACAGGAAACGAGTGGATGGAGCCGAGATGTTGGGTGGTGTGGGAGAACTTGGGAAGGTTGAATATGAGATATGCAGCTGCATTCTGGATCAGCTGCAGAGGATGAATGATGGACAGAGGCAGACCTGCCAGAAGTGAGTTGTAGTAGTCCAGTCTTGAAATAACAAAGGGAAAACAGTCTAGAAAGTCTAGGAAGCACCCGCGTGCCTCTCAGTTCTAATCAACTCCTCACTACACCACATTCCCTCCGTTCCTCCAGCACTGCTTGCAGACATACATCTAGACTGTTTTATGTTTTCTGTTCATACTGTATACCGTATGGCATATAAATTTTTTGGTTTGATGAACTTTTCACCCACATTGCAACTTAGATCTTATTCAAAAAGCATATTTCACCTAGTGTTAGTGGATGAAAAATAGAACGAATTAATGTAAAATGCTGTCATATTGTCATTATTGTCATCTGTTACATAGAGGTGAGTTGTTTTACAGTGCAATGGTGAATGGTAGAAACGATTTCCTGAACCGTTCTTTGTGACAGCGAAGCTAGATCAGTCTGTTAGAGAATGAACTCTGCTGCTCCTGTATGGGCTCATGTAGTGGGTGGGATGGATTTTCCATGATTGACATTAGTTTGTTCAGTGATCTGTTGTCCCTCATTGTCTTCAACCTGTCATGTTTGTGTCCAATTATGTGTTCAGCCTTGCGGATGATTTTATTTATCTTGCCTGCATCCCTTCCACTCCCCCAGCGGACCACAGCACTATAAAGGGCACAAGCCACAACAGACTGATAAAACATTTTCAGCATCCTGCTGCATACATTGAAGGATCTGAGCTTTCTCAGGAAATAAAGTCTGCTCAACCCCTTCTTATACACAGCATCGGTGTCCTCCAGTCCAATCTGCTGTTCAAGTGAACACCCAAGTACTTGTAGTTGTCCACATCCAAAACAGTCCCCTAAAGTGCTCCTGTGTTACTGACCACCACATCAGAAGGGAATTCCCCAAATTTACAAACTGGGGCCTATATCTAGCAGATAGTCAGCTATCCAAGACACAATGGGTGTCTGAGCAGCTTCTCACTCAGTCGAAATGGTTGTATTGAATTAAAGGCACTGGAGAAATAAAAACAACAACAACATGATTCTCACTGTACCGTTCAGGAAAGAGTGGGCACGCTGCAATAGGTATATGACTGCATCATTCACTCCAACATGAGGCTGGTAAGCAAATTGTAGTGGGTCGAGGGAAGGTTTTACCAGTGGTCCTTCATCTTCTTTCTTTCGGCAGTTCCCTTTCTTCATTTTTTACCAGTGGTCCTAGGTGTACCAAAACTAGGTGCTCAAACACCTTCATGACTGACGTCAGTGCAACCGGTCTGGAGTTGTTGAGGCCAGAAGGGATGGCCTTCTTAGGTATCCGTACTAAACAGAATGATTTCCATAGCACCGGTATTCTTTCCTGCACCAGACTCAGGTTGAAGATGTATTGCAGGATACCAGACTGTGCTGAGCAGCACAAGACTTTAGAATCCTGGGGCTAATCAGAGCCTGCAGCCTTGTTTTGGTCGAGTTTTTCCTGCATATGCTTTATTGATTATTGGATTTTCGAGAGTTTACAAAACTGTACAATTTCACCTGGAGTATACAGATAATGGAGGTACTTTGGTATAGTGGTTGGCACTCTGCCTCAAGGGTCGAGGGTTTAATTCCCTGTGCTGTGTGGGTTTCCTCTAGTTACTCCAGTTTCCTCCCTCACTACAAAGACATGCGGATTAGGCTAATTGTGTGTTTCCAAATTGCCTGTAGTATGTGCATGCTTGTGTCCTGCGATAAACTGGCACCCCGTCCAGGGTGTATTCTGCCTTGTGCCCTAAATCTCCTGAGATAGGCTCTAGCCCCCCTGCAACCCAGTACAGGATAAGCGGTATAGAGTGTGAGTGAGTGAGTACACAGATACACAGATTCTTTCCTTACTCATCGAAAAAAGGTGTGGTGCACTGGCAATGCTACACCTATGGATATTTTGCTTGTTTGGGAGCATACATACTTTACTAAACCTTTAATAACATTTGCATGTTTGTGAAATTTGTTGGAGCGAGCCCAAGTTTAAAAAGCACAGTTTGTCACTGACTGAAAATGGCTTCATAAGACCCTGTTTAAACCTGTATTAATGCGTATGATCAGATAACTTGGGACAGACGGTGATCGTGGGTCTAAACAAGGATTTTTGTGCAATGATTGTAAATTTTTAAAATAATACAATGAGGTGAAATAGTATTTGCCCCTTCCTTTTTTTTTTGTATATTTGTCTAAATGATTAAGATCAGCAAACTAATTTTAATATTACAGAAAGATAACTCAAGCAAATGCAAAATGCAGTTTTTAAATGACAAACTCATTTATTATGGAAAAAAGTTGTCCAAACTTACCTGGCCCCCTACCATTTTGGTGAATCATGAACTGTGATTCACATTTTTTGGAAAGCTGAGTTAAATGTTACTTGCCACACCCAGGCCTGATTCCTACCAGACTTGTTATATCAATAAATCATTGAAATAGGGCCTGTATGACAAAGTGAAGCACGCTAAAAGATCTCAAAAAGCAACACATCTTGCCACGATCTAAATAAATTCAAGAACAGATGGGTAACAAAGTAAAATATATCAGTCTGGAAAGGGATACAAAGCCATTTCTGTGTCTCCAGTGAATCCACAAATGCACAAATAGAGAAAATAGAGAACAGCGGTGAACCTTCCCAGGAGTGGCCTCCCAAGCAAAAACATCTAAAGACCTGCAGGCCTCACCTTCCTCAGTTAAGCCTCATGAACCAACAATAATAAAGACAAATAGAAAGAGACTGAGCAAAAATGGAATCTATGGGAGAGTTCCAAGATTGAAGCCACTGCTGACCAAAAAGAACACAAAGGCTCATCTCACAATTTTCCAAAAAACATCATGATTTATAACAAAGACCTTTAGGTAAATATCCTGTGAACTAATGAGAAAAGAGTTGAACTATTTGGAAGTCATAAAAAGATCATCAAACCAACAGTCAAACTCGGTGGTGGTAGCATGATGGTCTGAGGTTGCTTTTCACCTGGACTTCATAATCTGCCATACCTGCCGACTTGCCATAATTGATAGAAAATACAGAAGGAGAATGTCCGGCCATCAGTTTGTGACCTCAAGCTCAGGCGCACTTGGGTTGTGCAGCAGAACAATGATCCGAAACACACCAGAAAGTCCACCTCTGAATGGATAAAAAGAAAAAAAATAATAATTAAGGTTATATGACCTAGTCAAAGTCTGGACTTAAATCTGACCAAGACGCTGTGATATGACCTTAAACAGGTCGTTTATGCTCGAAAACCCCTTTTAGCGTGCTTAAACCAATTCTGAAAAGAAGAGTGGGCCAAAATTCCTCCACAGAGATCGCAAATGCTTGATTGCATTTGCTGCCACCAAGTGTGCCATGCACAACCAGTTATAGTATTAGGATTGGGGGCAATTACTTTTTAACACTGGGCCAGGTAGGTTTGGACAGCTTTTTTTTATTAATAGAAGAAATCATCATTTAAAAACTGCATTTTTATTTACTCTTTGTTTAATATTAATATACTTTTTTATTAATAGATTTTAATTAATATTCAGTTTGATGATCTGGATAATTTAAATGTAACAAATATGCAAAAAAAGAAAAAAATCCAGAAAGGGGGAAATACTTTTTGACAGCACTGTATATAAAATGTAAAATAATGTACAGGGCCTGACAATTAATTGTTCAATCACATCACATTGCGTTAAAGCAACTCAACAACTCAAAAAATAGTCTTGTATTGACTCACCATCTGATTTAACCGTCATATCATCTATCACATATCAAGGTGTGTTTCTTATCAGAAGTAGGGGCACACTCCTACTGAGAAGCATGCTGAGCATCTCAAGCACAGCAGCAAGGTACATGCTGTTATTTCGACTGAATGTTGGACAAAAAAAGGCTGACATTCTTCAACAGCTGAAAAGAAGAACCAATGCAATTTCTTTTGAAACTATAGGATACAATACCACCTCTTCTTTTGAGCCCCAACGCAAGTTGCAGCCCATCCAGTAGTTCCATCTTTGTGTTTTTTCTTTATACATTTCTTTTGGTATCAATTTCTTTTTTTTTCATTTTCAAGTTTTTAATAGGTCTATCTATCTATCTATCTATCTATCTATCTATCCATCCATCCATCCATCCATCCATCCATCATGTCCTCTTAGGAGGACATCCATGTCCCTGGTATGAACAAATACACCTTCAGCCTCAGGAATGTGTGTTCTGGTCACCACAATGTCATGTGTACAGTATGTATGCCAGTAATGAAGGAATACATGGCTGAGGTTTAGAGAAGCACCTTTTTCCCCTCCCTTTCCCTACGACTCAACCCATATAGCGGTTCTTCCTGCATTTTTTTTTGCAAATGTTGGTATTGTTGTGGTGTTTTTTCTTTAATCTCTTCAAGGAACACAGGTGTATTTTATATCCTTTCTATAGAAATGCTTCAATCCTACACACTTGTCCCTTATTCTGGTAAAGCAGGACAATATCAAAGGTAATCTCTCCTGTAATTTGCATACATTATGTTTGCATATTGTTTTATGTTTTATCACTCCATGACACTTGCATGTTACATGTTAACTAAAATAATACTAAATAATGACTCACATCCACTCTCCATGGCAGAAACCATTACTGGGACACTCATTGCTAGGCCGAGAACAAAGTAGGTGGGCTGTTTGTTTGCATGAGAATCCCGTGACTGATTTGAATTTTTCAACCGCTAAGCGCTGCATGATTCTGCATTTGAAATCAATGGCGCTGGCAAAGTTCAGGGGTAAAACAGAGTTGAGAGGTGAGAAAAGCAAAGCTATTTACTGTTCTCATGCTGATATCGCTGGTGTTAAAGGCCTCAATCTCTCACACAACAGGCCAACATTGTAAAAGGGATCATTCTAAGGCCTGACGTCAATCCACTCCTCGCAAAATAACATAGGTCAGTATATGCCATACGGAATAACAGCATTCATGATTCGTTCTAAGTGCTAAGTTTCAAGTTGTAATATTGTTATTTTCCACCTTGGAATGCTCAATGGGTGAAATAAAAATGTTCTCCAACTTAAAAAGATGAGAGAGGCCAGTCATTTTTATCATAGGTACACCTCAAGTATGAGAGACAAAATACGAAAGAAGAAAAAAACATCCAGAAAATCACATTGTAGGATTTTTAATGAATTAATTGGTAAATTCCTCAGTGAAATAAGTATTTGGTCACCTACAAACAAGCAAGATTTCTGACTCTCACAGACCTGTAACAACTTCTTTAAGAGGCTCCTCTGTCCTCCACTCGTTACCTGTATTAATGGCATCTGTTATCATTATAAAAGACACCTGTCCACAACCTCAAACAGTCACACTCCAAACTCCACTATGGCCAAGACCAAAGAGCTGCCAAAGGACACCAGAAACAAAATTGTAGACCTGCACCAGGCTGGGAAGACTGAATCTGCAATAGGTAAGCAGTTTATTAATCTCCCTCGATCTGGGATCTCACCCCGTGGAGTCAAAATTATCACAAGAACTGTGAGCAAAAATCTTATACTTATTTTCCACCATATTTTGCAAATAAATTCTTGCAAATAAATCCTACAATGTGATTTTCTGGATGTTTTTTCTTTCTTATTTTGTTTCTCATAGTTGAGGTATACCTACAGTATGATGAAAATTACAGGCCTCTCTCATCTTTTTAAGTGGGAGAACTTACACAATTGGTGGCCGACTAAATACTTTTTTGCTCCACTGTAAATACTGTAAATGTTGCTATGCTATTTCACAGGTACTACTATGATACTTCTGAAGTTCATACAAGGCTAATATAGCTCTTAAATAGCTGTCTCTAATCAAATCCACTTCGAAAGTAATGTCTCACAGAACCGCTGATGTGGATTAGGACAGAGTGTGACCGAAACTTCACCATGTATACTGTAACATTGTCACTGTGGGGATGGCAAGCTTGGACAACTGGAATGATTTTTCCTTTTTCCTCATAGAGTTTCAAATATATAACTATTTAACCCAGTATTTGTGGTTATATATATAAAAGTTGTTAGTTATAATTGACTCTAAATGCAAAATGACATACTGTAGACCAAACATAGCTGATGGTGAACATTAGGAGGAAAGGGGAAATTTGTATACGGAAGCTATGCAAGCACACACAAACACAAAACATTGATGTTTATTGGTTAAGAAGATATAGACATTTTATACCCTCCATTTAAGCACTTATTCTGTGCCATCCTATATTTAAAATTTCAATATCCATAAAGCAAAACCAAATAAATCTCAGCTTTCTCATTTTTAGTTTTATTGTGACTGTCTCAGCAGGAATAACGTGAGGTTTGTTCTTTGAAGTGAGCATTGAGAAAATCTTCAAGCAGCACAGAAAAGATGGATCCTCTCTCTCATTGTGAGCTGTTGTGAGGACAGATTTAAATGCAATGGCTCATCTGTGTGGATGTGTACATCAATGTGTACTATCACACAGAACTCTACAAACAACTTCCATCACAGATACTGTAAGAGTTGCAAGTCCACGATGCACGTGTAGCTTAAAGTTAATCTTCATGAAATGTGATTTCTTTTGGGGGAATTAATTTGTATATGTGTATTAGACAACCTATCAGGACATGGGTGAAAGCTGATTGATGTACACTAGATGCTTCCTCATTGACACATCTACACATCTTTGGAAACCATGCAGTTTAACACATTCCGAGGAAAGCGCTATCCGCCTCTTCTGCATACAAGAGTTCCAGACCTCAACGATCGGATAATGTCTTTATGATTGACAGAGCAGTGAGAGTATGCCATCTCTCCCACCCAGACAACTCTTTTTATGTGACTCAAGGTTGATAGGCAATTTGTCAAATCCCTTGGATAAGATCATTCGTATCAAGAGAGTGGTACATGTTGTAACACCCACACTTCACTCACAATATAGCTAATATTATGTAGTCATCAGTTTGAGCACCCAGGCAATCTTTTTTCCTTCTTGTTCCTCAACCCCCATATTCTCTAACAGGTGCCTTAATATCTCAGCAAATAAGGGCTGTTTGAACAAACGTGACTGACGCTGATCTAGCTGCGTTTCTCCGAGGCAGAGCTGAAAGACGAAAAAGTGCCTTTTCTTCAAACGGCAGAATGCATCATCCTCCCCTCTGCGCTCAGCCTCACCTCAACCTCACGGTTAATGTATTCTGCATTTCAGAACATTAAAGCGCCAATCAAACGGAGTGTGTCAGGGTTCCAGCGGCGTTGCGGAACGAAAAAGCCCTCCTACGGACCGAGCGCCGAGGAGGAATCATGTGTGCGAGTCCTACCCACAGGCAAAGTTATCTTTTCATGTGGCTAACCCGCACAGTAGCTGACAAATAAAAATAACTAGGCTGATAAGGATGCAAAAGAAACGGCACCTTTTGTGATGATAAAATGCAAACTCCAGAGTTTAGACGTATCTCTAGTGCATACCGATTGGCTCGAGTTCAAAGAGTAGTAATAAATGAATACACTAAGGAAGCCTCGGAGCATTGGATATCTAAAATACGTGTCACATCAACCATTATTCTGTTCCTACTGAGCAAGCATACACAGCATTGTTGTGGTCTGCTTTCCTTATTTGGTCATAATGTTCCTCTCAGCATACTTTTTTTTACTGATTGTTTCTGCTTGTTTATTTAAGCCTGTTATCTTTCTGTTTGAATTGCAATTTCTTATATTTTTAGATCATTCTATCTCGGTATTTTCCTTCCTTCATGTCTACAGCGTGATTAATGATGGTCTATAGAAGGTATATTCTACTCTGGGAACTTGTATTTTTTTTTTTATTATTTATTATTATTCCTTACAGGAAGGCAGCATTACTGTTGTTGCTTTTGTTACCTTTTTGAAATGGTGCCAAACTGCATCTCTTGTCTGGTGTGCAGATTAGTACTCATTACTTACACCATGAAGTCTCAATTACGAATGGTCAATATGATGTGATTAATTAATTCTACACTGTGATAGATTGACACCCTGTCTAGGGTGTATCCCACCTTGTGCCTAAAGTCTCCTGGGATGGGCTCAAGCCCCCCAGGAGGCCCCCCAAGCCCTGTTCAGGATAAGCGGTATAGGCGATGAATAAATGAATAATACACGAGGCGTTCAAGTCAAACCAGGACTTTTGATTATGCACAATAACAGAACATCTTGATGAGATGTATGAGATAAGTCTCTTTATTCCTCTTTATAATCCCCTGCTACGTTAATACATTTCAGCATTTCACTAGTGCTCGGTGGCCATCATGTTGGAACATTTCTTCATTACACCTAAGCCATGATCTGATTGCCTGAAACGCTGGCCTCCCAGGAACTTTAATGCTGGCCCTCTCAGGGTTGAAGAGGGCTCAGTTCCCACAGACAAATGCATCAAGTTGGCGACAAGTTATTAACCAATTGTCAGTTGGCTGATCCACTAGCTGATTGTTCATGGGAACGACTGCACCGTCATTCACAGGCGTACGGCCTTCTTTGAAATGTTTTACTGCAGCTAAGAGTCTCATCACCATACTGTGCCAGAAGTCTTCTGTAAATGTCAATGGGTTTTAGTCCTTCATTCATGACTTTTGAATGCTGCTCTAATAACAGCAGCACTGACAGGAGTCACCGCAGTATTTTATAGCAACAGTGTGCACAAGTAGACATGATAATCATTCCATGTACAGTATACACATACAATTTATTCTGCAGGGTAAAAAATACCCCCTCCTTGAACCACCACCTTATCGTGGTGGAGGGGTTTGCGTGTCCCAATGATCCTGGGAGCTATGTTGTCGGGG
>JAQQZS010000036.1:30439559-30452846 GCA_030068045.1 Platyallabes tihoni
GATCAGACCACACCTCCTACACTGGCAGTGATGATATCAGACCACACCTCCTACAGTGGTAGAGCCAAGATTAGACCACACCTCTTACACTGTAATTGTCAAAGTCAGAAGCCCCGCCTCCTACACTTGAACTGTCAGATGTATGTATTCTAGCAAAAAAAAAAAAAAGATTCCCATGTTGAAACAAATGTCATCAATACAAAGATTCTATGTCTGCCTCGCATACAGTATGTTACAGACTACAGGCAAGGTTTTGAATCATAAATGAATAGTCTGTTTCACTTATTGAAATCTGCAATTTCAAAAATATTGAAATAAAATTTCATTCATTTAGGTTTATTCACCCTCTTATTCACACCAAGACACACAAGCATGGAATAACCCTCCTCAAAGCTCCTCATGTTCCCTGTCTAGACCACACAGTGTCCTGACCAGCTCGCCAAACCAAAGTTTAACTTTACTCAGCCAACAATATCACCAGATTTGATCTAATCCAAACGCCAAAGTACAAATTTACATACATATCTTGGCTCGGAAATACAAGTACCTTTAGATAAACAGTTCCTCTGAGTGCAAAGACATTTTGGACGGCCGCACCATCCTTCTTGCTTAACTTTGGCTCTTCTCTCTGACTCTTATTGCTGGGTGTGGAAGACAGTTGTTGATGGTTGGATTTCTGCTCTGGCATTCATCTTCAAACAGTCTGATTAACAGAAAACAAAATTGTTTAGTTCTAAAGTACAGTGCAAATGAGAAATTATATATATATATATATATATATATATATATATATAAATGGATATAAAATGAAAACCACTAACAGGTGAGGTTATAGGAGCAAGCCAGAGGATAATCTGGCAAAGAAAATAAATCGCTGAGACACCATAAGGAAGAAAATTTGACATGAATCACACTCCAACAGAGCAAAGTGTGCTGAAAGGTTAATCAGGGTTTAATGATTTCAGTAGCAGTTTTCAGATACAGATTACCACGTGTGATTATCCACTGATAAAAGGGAAAGAAAACTTGCGAATCTTTATGTGGCACCATCCAGAAACTAAAACTGTTAGGTGTAAACATGATATTGTTCCAGTACCTTCAGATATACAGTTCCCTTGAGTGAAAAGAATTTCAGGAAGGTCATGCCATCCTTTGCTCTTTTCCAAACATCTCTTCATTGTTATCTCCCAAGATTTTGAAGACCCTCTGGAATTCTCCATAATCTGCTTAAAGAACAAGAAAACAAAAACATTACTTCAACAAATTTGGAGAGCAGGGACCACCATATAAGATAATGCAACCATTTGAATGAATCCTTAGGCAATCTTTTAGAATTTGCCCCTCATCCAGTCACTGTGTAGCATTTTATTGTCTAGCTTGGCTTTCATGTATCTTGTGATTTGTTGGATGTGAAATGGATAACGCTGGTTGCTGTGGTCAAGTCAAAAGGTCATGATGTCTACTGATGTTAGGATCCAGGCTGTTCCAAAATGTGCTTTGGGGTTAAAGGTCAGGAGACAGTGGTAGATCTTGGAAGATAAACTGTCCTGCCTGTCTGCTGAAACCCTGTCTGAGGGGTTATTTTACCTTACATTCTGGCAATGCCTCACACGACTTGATCATGTGCAGTACGCCAACAGCTCTTGTCCTAACTTGTGACAGTATGGGCATCATGGAAGTGGGAAAACATGAAGGCAAATAATACAAAAGCTTCTACCCATTATCAATTTGAACACACTGCAGCAGAACAAGCTCGCAAAAATACTAGGGATATACAGTTAATCGATAAGATCTTCAAAACAGGAATGAGTACAGATCCAAATAGGAAGCGTAGTATTATAATTATTAACCATACAAGGCTTTCCAGAAGGGCTTACAGGCTGTGGGGTTGGGGTCAGAGGTAGATTGAAGAGGAGATTGGCAAAATATATAGCTTGTGGTATTATGATGGACCACTTTCATTGACATAAAGATGATCTATGCATGTAAAACATTAATGTGTTCATCCTTGGTAAATGTCTGATTAGTGTTGTGTTTAAATGAAGCTACAAGTTTTTTACCACTTTAGGAAATATCTGCTTAATTTCTTGGTGTTACAGACATTAGGAATCATGATAAAACTGTGCTAGACATTTTTATTAAACAAAATGAAAACAATGATAAATAACCTTTTGGTTTAAGCCATGTCCAAGTTAAAATTGAGTTAGAATTCAGTCTATAACTGACCTAAACTTTGACTGGCATTTAAATGTGGCTCCATTAGACACTTACCATTTTTAAAAGTAATCCAGAAATGATTTGCTTAAGGACTTATAAGACACACAAATGCTTTACTAGTCACTCATTCAAGCCAACTGTAAAATCTATCTATTATTACTTGTATCCCTTGCTTCCATCCATGTTTATTTCGGCATATTCCTCAAGTTTTCCAATACCGTATCACCATAGACAAGTTAATAGACAACAAGCTGTTGAATAGTGAGCAGTAGCCAAAATGACAGAGCCAGAGAGTAAATAGTTCCAGAGCTGCTTTACCACTAACACCAGTCGAGTATTTGATTTGAACCCGTCAGGCGCTTTTGAACTGAACAAAGGCAATAAATATAACAAGCATTCTTTAGTTTGCGTCTATGAATCAATTCATAGTTAAAGCAACATGCTGCCTATAGTCTGCATTAAATAAAGGAAAAAAACTGATAAAGGAAGCACAAAGGAGCCTGTGATGGTCTTTAATAAGTAGCATTTTTCATGACTGACCTCCTCCCCATTAGAAAGTCAATCAGGAGTTAGACATGCAGACGAGCAGCAGGGACTCGTGCTGTGTGACCCTTGTGCTTGACCCTGCTATGCTTTGAACTTCCCGAGGGCTGAAATGCCACTCTTTGATGCTCGTCCAGCCTTCGTGACCAACAACCGGTGTTTCGTTTTAAGGACGTAAATAATAGAACCCACTTTTGGGGTGAAAACAACTAACAATATCAACATCATCATCATCATCATCAACATCATCATCATCACCATCATCAACAACAACAACGAAAATTCACTGGATGTTTCAGCATACCACAGAATTATTTAGAGAGCGTATGTAAATACGTCTTACGATCATAGAGGAATGCTTGCGATTTCCTCCCAGAGGCCCTAACTGGTCATTTGGTGCACAGATAGTAGCAGACCGCTCCGCACACACAGCTATAACCATGGTCTGGACTTTGCTTGTGAACCTTGAAGAGAGAAAACACCCTTTCAAAACGCATAGTTGTGGTCAGCTTCGAGCCCAGACAGGACATATAGAGCAGAATCTAATGATGTCAAGGCAGCGGTTTAAAGCGGCGCCGGGGCCACCGCAGGAACAGCGCTGAGTTCACAGAGAACATGGTGCACACATGACAGTTTGAGTACTGTAGGTGCAATATTGTGTCACAGACTCTTTACTTAGTGTAAAGAAACTTAGAAACTTGGACCGGATTACAGCAAGATGCTGTTTCGTGGGATAGCTTTCACAAGATCATGTTAAACCCAAGCTTGACAAACTTTTATACACTTTGAAGTGAAAGTTTGTTTTTTTTCCTGAGAATAATCTATGTACATAAATGCATTGTTCAGTGTTATAGCTTTTTAGCAACAAAAATAGGAACTACGTAACAGAAACATCACAGTAACATTTAACATAATATTTCTCTTAATACAATGGCAGGATGTTTAGACACTTTTAGAGCCTATGTCAGGATTACGTCACTGTACGTCATAACAATAGTAAACACTAATCTCCTCAGACTAATTGTTACCAAAAATTGGGAAACTCCAACCAACATCATTGTATAAGGTCAGACTTAGATCTTAATCCCAATAACAAATGTTAACTAACGTAGCCAAGCAGGAAATATTTGGAAGAGAAAAGAGAAGCTGAGGTGGAACAAATCTTTCTATAAATATACAAATCATAGATACAACCATGTCCTGAATGATTACATACAAGACTGAAAACCCAGTCTTGACAAACTTTTATACACTTTTTTACAAACTTTTATACACTTTTAACAGATGTTGTTATGTTGTTTAACAGAAGGTTATGAGTTTTTGGTGTAAATCAGGACAGATCTACAGTATTTAGTGCGGATGATTGGTTTCTCAGGTAGGTGTAAAGCTCTGGCTGTTCCACAGTAGCTAATCCTGTCATTAAGTGATATGAACTTTTTCTAGTAACAATCCTACACGTTACATACAAATTACATATTCAGATAAACTCATATCTTATTTGCCCGCTGTTAAAATACAATCCAACAAAATTGACAAGACAGCATTACCAAAGCTCTTCAGAGTATTATTTTGTCTCCAGCTTGGCTCCGCCTACCAAACACCATGACCATGTATACAGTACATGTGTACATACAGTATATACAGTAGCTGGTGTATAAAAGAAAATATTACAAAAATAAAAGTAAAATTTACTTTTTACAACAAATTATTGTTAATACCTAGAACAAACCAAGCCACGTCCACTTTTTTTTGGAAAACATAAATATATGATTTTATAAACCATATCATATCATCAATCATATCATATGATTTTATAAACCATTTTGCATTTATTAAATTGTCATGACTCTTTGCATATCGAATTGTTTTACATGTAAAATGTACGTTTTACAATATATATCAAAATAGATAAAAATCAATTATAGCATTTATTAAATAGATAAGATAGTTCTGCTAATAACAGCACAATATTTAAATTGAATATTTCGAATATATATATATATATATATATATATATATATATGGAGAAAATACACAAAAAAACCTTAACCTGAAATAAATCACTTTTATTAATTGTAAATATCACCAAGAGTAGAGTTTATAACAAAGAATAAAGCATTGCGTAGGTGGAAGAACCGGTGGTTATTAATAAAATCCGGTGGGAACAATGGTGACTGTTGATTGTTTGGTGAGGACCTGTGCAAGTCTGTGCAAATCAGTCAGACTTAATCTTCTCTCCACATCTCCTTCGACGTGATGATAAGTTGCCAACTCTGGATTATATTGATATCTTGCTAGCTAAGTGTGATTTCTGCATTCAGTGAATGTTAATGTTTTTTTTTTTATAGCAAACTGATGGGTAGCAAAAGGGACATAAACTGAGTAGATTCAGTTTGTGAACAGTATACATACCAAATGTCACGATGCACATACAGTATGCTGTTGCTAGAAATAGCAAAAGGCAAAGGTGAAGCAAAAATTTAGCCAGTGATTATTTCAGCATTGATAGAATAGTGAATTGTGAATGATGCTTATGATAATTTTTTTTAAATCGCTACCACTACAAACACTACAAGACATTTTAATGTCGATGTATATGAGGTACCGTTAAGTCATGCCTCTCCACTTTAAAATAGTATAAACATTGCGCAAAAGAGAAACACATTGAAAACACATTTCAATTCAGACTGTTGTTTTCAAAACACTATTTTGTTCCATGTGAAATAGTTTCACAAGTCTCCACGCATATCGTGTTGGGAAATGCTTTAATGTTCTCTTCATCCATCTATTCAAGCTGTTTATTACTTTTGGTTGTAGACAGATGGAAATAACATTGCTGAGGACCCCAACCTCTTCCAAACTACAATTACACACACATACTCATACATGTACACTAGAGGCAATTTGGAAGCAACAATCAGCCAACAATGCCTATCTTTGGACTGTGGAGGGAACCAAAGAGGAAATCAGCCAAGCATGAGGAGAACATGAAAACTCCACGCACAGATCATATGCAAGATTCAAATCCCCAGTGCTGGCGGTACGAGGCAATAGAGCTAACCGTTAAGCCTTTGCAAACTAGTATTCCATAAACAAGAGTGAGACAGTAAATGCGATTATCATGTCAGAGCCACCACAAAATTCATTTCCAATAGCAAGACTCAATTCTCCGGATTCATTCAGGAGCAGCGAGTGTTTTTTGGCGACTTGCGGTTCTACAGTATATAATGTGGTGCTATTGATAGAACTGACCACACACTATTGTTACATGATAAACAGACAGATCTCCTTATGTGATCTTCTAGTTATTCTAGCATGACCACAGTCATATGATATAATGGTGGATTTGAGATAGAGAGCCCTCACCGAAAGGCTCATACAAAATACTGTAATGTCGTATGAGAATGTGGGTTTTTGCCCCCATAAATTGCTATTCCCGTCTGTGATAGATGCATTTTTCTCTTTTTAAGCATCAGGGGCAGTCTGTCTGGAGCCTTATTGTTGCAATCCAAGCTTTTGGGATTTCAGGGTGATTATGCTCACATATGCAGATACTGTACTGTATATTGTATCTTTATGAGTATAAATATAATTACACCTATTAGTCCTCATATGAAGCTCATACAAGGATATATACAGTCAATGTAGTTGGGAGAAAATGTCATGACTTCATATTCGGGTCTCAGGAGGATTAGGTAGTGCCTGTAAGAGGAATGTTTCATTAGAATGCATTCTAGCAGAATTACAAGAGGTGTTGAAGTCAAACCAGGACCTGTGATAAAATTTCTTGTGAATGAAGGCGTAAAACCGATTGACATTTACAAAGTGCAGACATTTTAAAGAAGACCATACAGTTTGTCTGTGAACTTTGATCCCAGACGAGATGGTTTGGAGCCCACTGCAATCGTTTCCATGAACATTCATACAATCATTCATGAACATCACTTGCACATTCAAAGAGCTTTGCTGTACGTTTCTGCCACATTTCCCCCCTTACCTCACTCCAAGCCATTTTCACATGTTTGGGACATTAAAGGAATTCCTGGGAGACCAGCATTTCATATGTGAAGCAGGCAGAGCGATCATGGCTCTGTGTACTGAGAAAACTTTCTGTCTTGATGTTAACCAAACACTAGTGAAACTCTTGGATAGGTGCCTTAGTGTAGCAGGGAATTGTATAGAGAAATAAAGGGAGTTTTAAACTCTCATAACTGTTTTTTTTTTTTTTTAAACTTTTTTTTTTCCCGTTAAATCTGCTCCAATATCAGTCAAAAGCAACATTTCAGGCCAGATTCTTCTCTGACACTGAGCATCAGATAAGCACAACCCTCATATACAGATGCATATACTGAACACCCCTCATATAAAGATACTGTGGCACAAAGAAGACTTGGACTTTTATTGTCTTGCTGGTGTTACACCAACTCAAGCCATTACACCCCCACCAGTCCAATTTCAGTTTGCAGTATCTCTTTGCGAAGTCTTGCCAATTCTCTAGTTGTGTAAGTTCTTGTGAGCCTTGTTTATCCCTGTTGGTCTTTTATGTGTTTTGAACCTTTTCTTCTGGCTACACTATGAACAGTGTTAATGTAATCCTCAGGCAGCATTTTACACTCTATTGAATTTTGATACCGTCAGTAAATTCCAATTGCATACGGATGCCTAGATTAGCTAGATAATATTATGCTATATAATAAGGAGGTTAGATATAAATATAACTTTAGATGTAAATCAGCATTCTGTTAAAGCATGACATGATAAGTAGTAATGATTTTAATCTGTTATTAGTTCTATCATTAGCGCCGTTAATATACAGTATGATAATAATTTAATCAAAAAACAAATATTGTAAATTGTAAATATAGTAAACACCTTCTTCTGTAAATACAAGTTTATTTAACCTTTATGAAAGTAGTCTCCAGTGTCCAGTACAGTCAGTATGTTTCTCCCACAGGTTTGACTTCAGGTCTGAGAAGTTTATGCTTTCAACTTCCTTTAAAAAAAACAAGCTGCATTTTTAGAGAGGGGAATATGAGAGGCTTATGAGGCTATGACATTTACTGTATAGTTGATGTAACAAAAGCACGGCGCTGTGGCTTGGTGGTTAGCACTGTCGCCTTGTACCTCCAGGGTCCGGGTTCGATTGCTTAATGTCAAAATGTATTTGTTTTTAAATTGCTGTGATGTAAATGCACTAATATCTAGAAGTGCTGTTATACAGTAACTCTTATACTCACTCATATACAGTACATACTGTAGAATGGCATAGAGTTCATAAACAGCTACAGTAGAAAAGGAGCCCTTTGTCATAATGCTTGAGAGGTTGTTATTTACATATTGCATGACTCGACCCTGTTTCCTGGTTGCCGTCTGAGACGTCTAAATTCATTGCATTTTAACTGCAGCGAACACCAGAAAAGAACTATGAGATTTTTTTTCAGCTTTGGAATGAAAACACTGTGTTTGTGTTAACCAAAAAAAAAAAAAAAAAAGACTATGATGGACACACACAGTCTTCTTCGTTATTTTCTAAAAACATCCATGCAGTACTGAAGCGGAACAACATGTGCCTTAATACAAAGTTGTGAAGAAATGACAACATCTAAAACCAGTGAACTAGATGTGTGTGGGTTTTGTAAATTATTTTTTTGCTTCTTGCAAATACCACTTTAATTCAGTGCTGAATCTAATTAGCAGGACTTATGCATCATAGGATAAACATGGAAGCAGAGCGAGAGAGAGAGAGATAGATAGAGAGAGAGAAAGAGAGAGAGAGAGAGAGAGAGGTTTTGACTACAGATGGGTGGAGGAGGGTGAGAGAAATGGAGAGAAGAGAAATAAAAGCCACTCATATGTGTTACAGTGCCATGTATACTGAATACAAATCAGAGAGGAGGGTCTTTTTTAGCTGGGCGTAGTGTTCTCATTTCCAATGCAAGAACTGTAGAGCAATCAGAAGTCCCTACAGATGAAAGCATGACTGCAATATCTGCTAATGCCACATTTGCAAATCCTTAAGTTCAGACACAAACACACACACACATAGAGAGAGAAATAAAAAGAGAGCAAAAAGAGAGAGAGAGAGAGAGAGAGGGGTCTGGCAAAAGACAAAAAGAGAAGCCCGAGAGAGAGAAAGAGAAATGTTTGATTCATGTATATACTGTATAGAGAGATATTTATTAATGTACAGAGCGTAAGGTTTGGATATAGGAGAGAGAAAAGGAGGTGAAGAGAGGGAAAGAAGGAAAGAAAGGCAGGGAGAGGTGGTGTGATGCTCTGTTTGGCGATGTATATAAAAAAAAAAAAAAAAAGAGTATTCGCTTGTGAGAGCTCAGCATGAGCTGCTTTGTAGTGCCTGCGCTGATGGAAGGCGAGCCTGGGCCAGGATTAGGCTCTTTTCATCATCCAGTCCCATCTGGTATCAAGACTCTGTTTGTTAGGGCTTCGGTTCTTTAATGTCTCGGCTTGGATTTCACAACGATTCATTCCTATTACAGCTGTGGGGAAAATGTAACTATCCCCCCTCCGTTTTCCAGTGCACACAGTATGATAAAACCACAGAAGATCATGACAGAAAGCATAAGGTGAGGCAGTATTTAGTACAAGTCTGTATTTGAAGCAATGGTAATTAAGAGCAACAAGGGATGAGGCATAAAGGATGGATCATCTCCTGTCTGGCTATCTTTTCGCCTCTCTCTCTCTCTTTCCCACTAAATCTGCCAATATATAATACAGTATATCTTACCTTTAAACACACCATCAACATGTCTTGAATGATTTCAGTGTGTATATATATCTGATATATATTTGATCACTCCCTGAAACCTCCCTGAAATTCCTTAATTGATCATCACACACACTTGAAACACATGCTTTACCTGAAATACCTCTCAGATAATGCATTTTTTTTCATTTTGACAAAAACATTTAGTTTCACTCCTCTTCCAAATGCACTGTTTCAGTGTCTCTCTAAAGGACAGCCATGCAGACCACAGCGGGGCGGGGCTAAGCAAGGAAAGGGTACAGTAGTATCCTCATATGGTTACATCAGTAGAAAATCTTATTGCTGTCTTTAAACCATGACCAATACAAAAATGGGAAAATGACAAGATGCACAGACTTTTTGTTTTATTATTATTTAATTTTTTTCACACAGATTGGGTTTGCGCGCACACCCACCCAAACACACACACACACTCAATGGAGACCCATCTGAATGTCTAAAAATGACAAAATTATTATTATTATTATTTTGCATAATAGGTCATTGTAATCAATGTGTTCAGCGAAACAATCCTGAAAGTCTGTCTCACCCAAACCTGCTTTGTAAACACATCCCCAAATCTGTATGCTGTAAATGATCCAAGCTATTATGTATTTAGTATTTTAAGTTTAAAGGTCCCATACAGTACATCGCTATACTGTATATTACAAGTTAACATAGGTCTCTGTGTATGTGCTGTAAATAAGTTAACTGCTAAGCCACACCCCAACCAGAGAACTGCACAACTGAGCAACAAATCGGGGGAGGTGGATCTTCTTATATGAGGTCACGAAAGGAAAAAAACAAAACCCTAAAAGGCTTGTTTATACACTAGCCAGTACAAAAATAGAAGAAGAACATAGCGCGGGGAATGTTTTTTCCCTATGTGTTTGTTTGTCGCACATAATAGAGACTCATCTGAATGTCTAAAAATGACTAAAAAGGAATTTTGCATAATAACCCCCCCTCCCCCCCTTATAAAATTATATTGCTCCCTGAAATATTCTCTCATATGGTTCCATGGAATGATAGCAAAAAAGCAAAAAAAAAAAAAAGCGATTCCAGTTGCTTTGAGATGGCTGCCCCGACTTGGCTACACAATAAAGCTTTGTTTATTTTTATAGATTACACTAAGTCACACTGTGTCCTAAACCACATCAGCGAGTCTGCACAGCATTACTGAGGAACTGGATGTGATTTGGAGCAAATATTTATGGATGAGGTTTTGGGACAGCGTAACTTGTTTGACAGTGCTCTGTACAGACAGCACAACAGACTCATAGTAACTATGATGCTGAGACGAGCATGAAACTTCTATTCGGCTTCTTTCTGTCATCATTTGAGGTCAGGGTCCAGCTTGTGGAGATCTGTAACAGCTGAAAGACTAGGAAAGAAATAAACTGTATACTACAGACAATCTGATCTGCTCCAGTGAAACAGAGGTCTATTACTCTTAGTTAGCTCATTAATCTCATAGCTCTAGAGCACAGCTTAAGTAGCAAACCTTGAGTGCCAAGCATTTCTTGGTTGATTGACTTTATGTGGTCTAAACTGTGAGGTGTTCTAACCAGACAGTATGGTAATGTATTTGAGTATATCAAGAGGTAAATGGATTGGAACTAGTTTGTTAGTAATGAGTATTCTTCTTCTTCTTTGCCTTTCGGCTGTTCCCTTTCAGTGGTCACCACATCGAATCATCTGCCTCCATCTAACCCTGTCCTCTGCATCCTCTTCTCTTACACCAACTAACTTCATGTCCTCTCTCATTACATTACATCCATAAATCTCCTCTTTGGTCTTCCTCTAGACCTCCTCCCTGGTAGTTCCAACCTCAGCATCCTTCTACCAATATGAGTTTGTTAGTAAAGAGTATAATGATGCTTAACATGCCTTGAGCATAAAGAATCAAAGTCAATTATTTATGGATTGTCTTTCTCTAATGCTAACCAATATCCTGAAGGCAGTATAGTATTTTAAAGACAACAGGTAGGGAACGAGCTACAGTAGAGGACCATTGTTGGTTCCAATAATACCATTGCCATAAGGGCCAATTAGTGTTTTTGTTGCCAAAGGTGTTCCAAGAATATCTATATACATAAAAGAAAGGTTTTGTCTCTACATTGGTCAGAACTCACTCTTTCAATGAAGGACCCAAAACCAATTTCTGTCAGAATGTCTGTATTTCCGCATGTCTGTTTGTTTGCATCACGCAAAACTGGCTGAACAGAATTTAATGAATCTTTGCCAGTCCTTCAGTATTTTCAACCTACCCCATGAATGAAATATAAATGTTAGGTAGAAGGGAAATTATGAGCAGTTATGTGTCAGATGACAGACTATGTCTGTTTTGACAGAGTACTGCACATGCGTCAAACTGTGGGTGTGTCTTAAATCGACCATTTGACAGAATTTGTTGAAACTTTGGCACAATTTAATATTTTCACCACTGAAATAATATCAGCGAATTTTAATGCACTGGAGTCATTTTAAAACAAAACTTAATTTTTATTTAATCTTTATCCATACTTTTTCGATTTCTCATCTGTGATTCAATTACCGAACAGGGAGTGTATTTGGCTGATGCTGAAAGAAGTACACCTTCGAGTAAATAATGCGTAAGATACTCAACCTTTGTATTAATAAGTTAGCAGAGAGTTCTGACAGGCAAATGAGTACGTGGGCTTCAGCCTGAAATAATAATATCTGTGATTACATTTAAGCTGATAAGCTTATTTTTAGCTTTAACCTTTTAACTATTTCTATAAACTCTTTTCCTGTCACTGATGGGCATTTATGTACACTAGTAGGCTATTTAAACAAAAGTTTGTGGACACCTGACTGATGTACCCAGATGTTCTTGGTGATCAGCCCATTCCAGATTTAACCCCTTTCTTTGCTCTAATAATTATGTCTGATCTTCTTGGAAGGCTTTTATAGATTTTGGAGTACTGGCTGTGGGCTTTTCTGTCCGTTCAATCACAAGACCATTAGCAGGAGGTCAAGAACTGCTGCTGGGTGAGAAGGCTTTGAGGGGTGAGATCGGAGATCTGTACAGGTTATTCAAGTTCTTAAACTTCAACCTTCGGCTTTAACAACCTTCCTGACGCTCGATTTGTGCAATATCATGCTGGAACAGGTTTCAAAACCGTTAGTTCCAGTGATGAGAAATTGTAATGCTACAGCACACAAAGACATACAATTCTATGCACTTATGTGCTTTTGAAGTTGTAGGCACAGTTTGGGGAAGGCCCACATATTGGTTTAATGGTCAGGTAGGTTATTTTCACCCTCATTCCATGCTGGTATGGGGGCCAGATGATAGTGGTATAGTAAAGGATCCTGCTGGGCCTCCAGCCTTTTAGTACTGAGGAATCTCTGTGTTGTCACAAGGCAGCTTTACAGAAACCCAGATGTAGATTTAGATTCCTAATTATCAAGCCAGAAAAGCTCCCTGACATGACATAAAGAAAAAACCTTGAGAGGAACCAGACACTAAAGCAAAGCTTTCTTCTTTTTTTTGTGAAATCAGAAAGTGAGGTTATAAATCGTTTAAATAGCAGTATACATTTGTAGAAGAGTAAAGACAAACAGTAATAAGTGTGTTGATCTGATCTATGTGATCTGGGAAAACACTCCAGTGTTATGTGTCACCTTAATGAAACGGAATATCCTTTGTGTTAAGAACAGACCAGTGGCGGCTGCTAGCTTTTGAAACAGGGGAAGCTAGCTGGCTAGTTTCCCCTTCCATGAGCTACTTTAATTAT
>JAQQZS010000036.1:30457617-30469672 GCA_030068045.1 Platyallabes tihoni
TAAAAACTACTTTAAAAAGTAGAAGTACACAAAAAATCTACTCAATTACAGTAATGCGAGTAAATGTAATTCATTACGTTCCACCTCTGAGTATATATTACGTATATATGAAATTGTTCACACACAGATACTGACAATTGAATAAGCAAACAAGGAATTGATTGGAAACAAAAACACTTCACTTGTGTGAGAACTGAGCACCAATGAGACACAATTGCAGGGCTTTCATGGTTGAATTCGCTTTCGAGTCAAGTTGCATTGACTTTTTTAACCTCATTGACAAAATGAAATTTTAACACAATGATAATAATGTATAGTATTGATCGATGCTAACTAACCAGCTAGCATGTAGCAAGCTTCATTTAAAATCAACTAGCGAATCAATACAGTATAAATAAAATGTTCTATATTGTAAACGATTACTTAATATTAAATAGGTTTCTCATTTTAGTATTATTATATGTATTGTTATTAGTGCCAAAACAACTGTACTTGATTTGAAACAAGATAACCCCTACCATATTATATAAAAACATACTTTTTTTTTCTCTTGATATGAACCAAATTTTTACATACAGTATATGACTTCTCCAAAGTAAATCTAATGATACAAATACGGCTTCAACCTTGACCATTGATCATGCTAGAACTAACAAAATGGTTTTCCAAACAAGGCCAGTATCCGATATCTAATCTGCTTGAAATCCACCCAAGAGTCAATAAAGGTGGGTTTCACATGCTGACAGTCTGTATTTTAGCTTAATGTTTGAAGCGTCAAAGATATCCATCACTGGGGGTCAGTTCTCTCACTGGCTTCCCACCGAGACCCCATGATGGTGAAGCTTAAGGAGCAGAGGGGGGAGAAGGAGGGGATGTAAAAGAGATTTACTGTGAATGAATGAAGATTTTAATCGCCTTATGTGAAGGCCCTTCGTCAGGTCCTTATAAGATATTTTCTGTGATTCGGTCCAAAAGGATCTCTGTTGGAGAGGGTAAGTGTATACGACTACACGCAGTGCTAGTTGGACAAAAAGCTGGGTTTTCTTTCCAGTGCATCCATTTGCTAAACGGTGGCTACAGTCATCCAAAGGCATTTCAAGGCTGCTTATTCGAATCCAATTCAACAAAAATCACTGTACAAATAAAACTGCATTCTTTTTGATAGCACTGGAATATTAGCATGTTCAGTGCCAGTATTAGCTTGACACAAATGTTAGCAGGTTTGTTATTTTGCTCATTATATATCATTATGTTTGACATTCTTCACACATCTTTGCTCGTATAATCACCTTCTAGAGTTTCATGATTTCCAAACACTAATCTTATCAAATTTCCGCATTTTCATGTCATTGTGATAACCCACAATGGCGAGCCGCAAAGATGGTAGAGATAATCGATGACATTCAGACCAGTCAACATTAAGGCGACCCCCTACCTGGCCCCGTCTCGTTTCTTCCTCCGCCTCGTTTTCATTCCGAAATGGATCGTGTCAGTCCATTAGCCGTCCCTCTCCCGCATCCGATGATGATCTGTAGGTGGTCTTGAACCAGGGCGTCGTCCTTGGCATTGTGGGTATCTATAAAATGCATGTCCCCCCCAACACTTTGCGCTCACGCTGCAGTTTAAGCTCCCGTCATCCGATTGGACAGTGGACCGCAAGTCTTCATCAGCAGAACATCCCTGTTGTCATGACAACTTGCCAATATGCCTCCCATCCAAAGACAAATGAATGAATAATGTTTGATATTTTTCCTTAATACTTCAGATTACACTTTTTTGCCTTGCTCTATGCTAACCTGAACACTCTGCGAGTAGCATTGAGGCAACCTTAGCAACCACGCTGGGCTATTAGCCATCTGCTGCTTCCAGCTTATTCGCTCCAATTCATCGCATCACAGGAAGGAAAATCGGCTTAAAATGACACATATCATGACAGTTATGCTTTATACACATTGGGATGAAAAACGGAAGCTACGTTTTTTTTTTTTTTTTAGCGGTAATCCTATTCCTTCTGAAAGACTGCATGCATAATCATGATTGCGAGCGGCTAGCTGTGTTGGCTAAGTTGGCTGTGGTTAAGAAACAAAGCCAGAATGCTATCAATAATTAGATCATGCTATTGTCCATGTCAGGTCATCTTGGATCAACAAGGCTACTGAAAAATTCCATGTACTTGTTTCTTGGTTCTGACTCAGTTTTGGGACAAAACTATGACTTAGACATGGATAAAAACATGAGAAGTGAAGTGAAAAGGGGGGGAACCAAAAAAGGAGGAGCTTAAAGAAGAAAGGGAAAGAATTATCTCTGTGTCAGCCGTGTTCTCCCGTCATGAGCAGATGTACGCTTCCACACAGAGACTCCTGCTGTGTACCAAGCTGGCCCCATGGTGGGTGTTAGCGGCAGCCCTTTCGAGACTCGGTTTCCCCTGGACTCCTGATGCTCTAACCCCAGCCGCCGCAGCTCTTCTTGACACCTCCCCTCTCCCCTCAGGCCTCAAAGCGTTCTGGGATGCTGGGCCCAGTCCCTAGCCTTTTAATGCTAATCCTGGGGCATTGTCCTTCCATGGCACCCTACCTGGCACTGTAGAGAGCGGCGAGACTGCGGGGTGTCATAGGGCATCAATGATAGCGAGTGATTAATGTGAAGAGAAACCATGCTGAAATCTGGACGACCCCCAATGTCTGATGGTAGAGGCCCTGTTCAAAATTGTGACAATATAAAAAGAAAAGAAACAATAAAATAAAATAAAATAGACAACCAATGGCGGTCTAAGTTTTACGTTGTGATGTGAAATATTTTACTGAAGTCGTAAGCTGTTTCTTGATAAAAGTGAATGGTGAATGATACTTGAATTGCCATTTTTCAATCTGGGAAAATCTGCAGAAAACTGTCTAATTAAACACAAAAAAGTACTCTATATTCACTTTGCAATGAACTGACACTTAGATAAGATATTTAATCCAAAACGACTGAAATCTTTGCCAATTAGAAGAGGCAACACCAAAAAAAAAAAAAAAACCCAGAATGGATTTTCTTCAAGATTGGTTAATATTCCCTGGATAAATTAGTGGAAATAGGAAAGAGTGAATGTGGTTAGATGTTTTGGTAGTTACTTTTAAAAAGAAGGCATAAGAAAAGATATACAGTAAATGGCAACCCAAACCAAACCAAATGCAAACCATAACCTAAACCATTGTAACTTTGATGTTTATTGAGTTATGTTATTTCTAATCATAACAAATTTCTGAACCTAAGGAGTTTAACTTATAGTACCAGTTAAAGGTTTGAACACAAATTTGGATTTATTTTCTACATTCTAGAACAATACTGGAGATTTTTAAACTATGGAATGACACATATGGTGTTAGGTAATTAAATGACAACAACAGCAACAGTCAGTTGATATTTTAGGACATGAAGGTCAGCTGTTCTGGAATAGTTCTTGCAAGAACAGTATTGTCAAGTGCATTTGCAAAACCCATCAAGCACCATGATGAAACTGGCTCGCATGAAGACCTTCCCAGGAAAGCAAGATCAAAACTGAAACAGGCATTATTTCATACTTTCATACATTCTTCTTTACAGTAGGTACCGGTTCATATTGATCAGGGGACTTATGGGTTAAGTCAGGGAGTCTATCCCTGGAACACTGTGTTTGAGATGGGAACACACCACGTACAGTATAGGGACATCAGTCCATATGGATGGTACCATGTGCTGCGAGGTTGCTGTGGTACCTGTTGCAATTATATATATATATATATATATATATATATATATATTTATTTATTTATTTATTTATTTTTTTAATATAATAAAACCTTTACATTTGACAAGTCATTTAGTTGTATTAATATTCGTGCAGGGTATGGCTATGGGATCACGCATGACTAGAGCCGAAACCACTTCTGACCTTGATCTGTGTCACACTTTACATTCTACATATTATATGCTGCTATAATGGTAATGGACCACCATTTGAGAGTATATAATATGTATCATGTATCACAACATGGTTTCCAGGACAAAGTTTTGTGACTCCTCCACAGTTCCTCAGAACGCCCCTCCAGTCCTTCAGTATAGCAGAAGCGTTTAGAGTTTTACTTCAGAGTCTCTGCTTTAGCCTCCAGGGTGATGCAAAATAAGACTTCAAAGCACACTGAAATAGTTCTGACACACACTCACTTCCTCATGTTACACAGCCTAAGTGGGATGGCATGACTGTAACCTGCGTCAGACAATCAGAAGCTTGTTACCGGTTCAAAATGTGAGCGAGATTCGTAAGGTGATGACGTGATGACGTGATCTGTCGGGAATTGATTAAGACATCTTGGCATGCATGTGGTGTTATCTCGTACAGTGTTCCCCATGCCAAACATGTTGTAATGTGGATAAAATGAAAAGTCTTTTGGGAGACGGTTAAATTTGGAACTAAGATGTTGCACTTGCTGACAAACACTGTGGAGCTGCAACTGATGAATATTAAGTGTTCTTGCCAAGCACGGCGATTCTGTATTTCTGGTAAGGGGGTGTAGTGTTTGTAACTGGGAACACAGACTTGCACAGAAAATCTATCATAACCGCCAAACTCTTGCTAGTTAAACGTACAGGGTTGCCAGGTCTCGGTAAAAGTTCCAGCTCAAATCCAGCACATCTCAGAAATCACACAGCAATCTTACGAGCGCAGGGATTAGTAAAGGTAGACACATTTTTCTTGGTTTTTTGAGTTATTGCATGGGAACCCTTTACTGTGGTCTGGCATGCATATCTGCTTTGCACTATTTGCAGTACAGCTTTTTATCATCACCTGGTACAGGCATTATCCCCTTCTCAACTCCTCTTTCTCTATTCCAAACTATAAGCAATACAATATGTCTTTCAACATATAAGTGTTGATGAACACTGGTGATACTGTACTGTACAACTGGTGTCATTTATGAACCTGGATTTAGGTGTAAATTGGTAACAAGGAATCAGATTTTTAAAGTATTATTTTCTTTTAAACAAAATCTTGGTGGATTTGCTATCCATCTAGGAATGTCTGCAGTTCAACTAGGGACCGTGGAGGTCAATGGGGATTACCACTGTATTTATTCCCATTTTATGACCATGGTAAGACCTTTGGTCAACATTCAAACATGCATTCACACACTATGGCAATTTATGAACACCATTTAGTCTAATCTGCATGTCTTCGGACTGTGGGAGGAAACCGCAGTCCCCAGAGGAAACCCACCAAGCATGGGAAGAACATGCATACTCCATGCACACAGACCCCGAGGCAGGAATTGAACCGGGACCCTGGAGGTGCAAGACGACAGTAATCTTTAAGCCACCATCCTGCCATATAGATCATATAGATAGATAGATGTAATTTAAATACAATAAAAAGTGTCACTGTGTTCACGTTTTATGTTAATATGTCCATCTTTTCACATTAAGGAATTGAAAGAAGCTTTCCAGTAATTTGGATTAGCTATTCAAAAGAAATGGCACCCTATAAGAGACAGAAGTATTAGGTGTCTGTGTCTATGTTAGCTGATATTTGGCATGGCCTGAGCTTTTTTACAGGAAGTTTCAGTGCATGACATCATTACAAGCTACTCTTTCCCCATTTATTTATTCATTTTTAAATAGTTTTCAGCTCCTTGTCCTTTAATGGACTTTTGTGGGTGTGGCTAAATGCAAATTATCTGTGCCAGAAACCTGCTTGGTAATTTACAGGTGGCTGTCATTTGTTAACATACACACATGAGTACATGGAAAAACATCATGACGTAAAACCTAACAGAAACTTTTCTGGGAATTTTTTGTTTGCTTTTACCTACAAAAACATTTATGTAGTTTTAGTAGAATATTCACAAATCAGGCCTGTAAAAAATAATTAATAAATCCTGTTTCAAAAATCATATTGATATTCAAGAATACTAAAATGTGTTTCTGTGTGTGTGTGTGTGTGTGTGTGTGTGTGTGTGTGTGTGTGTGCATGATTTAAAACAAAGACATTAGCCGGTATTCAGTCAGATATATGCTGGTTAAAGCAGTGAGACTAATTCAGATTCCAGTCAGAATTAAATTTGAATCAATGCCTGTGGGACTGTGTGTGAGAAATGCTAATATGAGAATATGAGAAACACCCGTTGAGGTTAGGGTCATATGTTAGAAAACCAGTTACATTACTGATGCTTATTAAAATTCACTGTCAGCACTCTCACAAAACACAAATCTAATGTGAATGCAAGAGTGATGTATATATATTAATAAAGGAGATTTCTGGGGAATTACTGTAGATACACAACACGATCAAGTCATGTAAAATCAATGGGTCACATATTATACTGCATCATCATTACGTTAATTTAGAGATGTACTGTACAGTAGTTATATGATGCTCAGTATCAGGGATGAATCTGGCATGAAATGCTGCTTTGGACAGGTATTGGAATTAACAAGTAAGTGGTGTTCAAGCCAAATCAGGACTTTAGATTGTCTTAATATAATCTCCTGCTACGCAAATACTGTACACGTATACCAGTGTTTCACTAGTGCTTGGATACCATCAAAGGACAAAGTTTTCTCAGTACCTCAGAGACACGATTGGTTTGAATGCTTCACGTCTGAAACGCTGGCCTCCCAGGAGCTCCTTTAATGCCCCAAACATGTGGAAATGGCTTGGAGCGAGGTCAGGACTGAACAAGGGATGTGGCACTCACTTCCTCATGTTACACAGCCTAAGTGGGATGGCGTAACTGTAACCTGTGTCAGACAATCAGAAGCTTGTTGCCAGTTCAAAATGTAAGACATTTGTAAGATGATGTGATCTCTCGAGATTCGATTAAGACATCTTGGCACACATGTGGTGTTATCTCGTACAGAGTTCCCCTTGCCAAACATGTTGTAATGTGGATTAAAGTCTTTTGGGAAAAGGTTAAATTTGGAACATTAACTCCTTTAATGCCCCAAACATGTCGAAATGACTTGAAGAGAGGTCAGGGCGTGGAGATGTGGCAATAACTACCAGCAGAATTCCTGTAATTTGCAAGTGGTGGTGGGCAGCATGAGGTTGTGCA
The DNA here is from genome assembly GCA_030068045.1 of Platyallabes tihoni. Lineage (NCBI taxonomy): Eukaryota > Metazoa > Chordata > Actinopteri > Siluriformes > Clariidae > Platyallabes > Platyallabes tihoni. The sequence continues at coordinate 30,464,688 of JAQQZS010000036.1, forward strand.
CTGTCCTACAAAAACAGAATTGGTGATCAAACCAGCACACACATTTATTTATTTATTTATTTATTTATTTATCTATCTTCTTCATTTGACGCAAAGAGCCATTAAAGAGCCAGTCCCGATTTGACATGGACACTCCTTGTATTTTCTCATCATTATCAGTGATATTCTTTATACCCTGATCATATACAGTATAAGCCAGCTAATAGAAACACAAAGCTTGCAGATGGTCATAGAAAAAAACACCACTTCTAACTGGTAGAAGCTGACAAGAAGGAATACGAATGTGAGCTCAAAATGCTAATATCGCATATCATTTGAGAAGATAAACGTGAGGTCATTGCATTCTTTGCTTAATCAAATGTATTGGGTCAGGAAACAACCCTGAACTTTAGGGTGTAGTCATCCTGCAGGTCTGTGAGTGGAATGCATGCCTTAAACTCCTGGCCCTACATGATGGCCTCTCATTCGCCTTTTCCCGTTAAACATGATATTTTCTTTATCTTATCCTGTCCACATCACGTCTCAATTAACAAAAACGGCCCATGATGCTGATTTCTGTTATTGGACCGACTCATATAGTCTCACTAATTCTGGCCTTAAACCTGGTGCATAATGAAAAGAGTGCAGCTAACCACATTTTTTGTGAAGATAGTCTTCAGAAGGTCAAGATGAAACATGAAGATCTACTCGAAAAAGGTGGATTTCTTCTATGATTAGAAAAAGAGAAAAAAAAAATCAAAACAGGATGCTTTTGCAATAACGCAGAAAAAATATGAGTGGATGTTTGCAATTCGGTTTGGCAGTGTAGTGCGTCTGAAAACAATTTGCCTCCAGATGGAACAAATAAGCTTCAAATGTTGTATGGCAGAAGAATTCGTCCTTCCTCCGCTCTTTGGGTGTGTGCTTACTGTCAGAATTTCCCGTGCTTGTCAGTTTCTTCTCGGATTTGGTATGTGTAACACTGACAAAAAATGCAAATATCAAAAAAAAAAAGGTTTATAATTTTCTGCATGAAGGCAGTGTGACCTTTTCTATCGCCCCTCGGCAGGTTTTGAGTGTTAGATTCCAGGAATGTACCGTGTTTATTCAATCTCTGTCCTTCACTCTCCGATCGTGTCTGGCTCACGATCTTGCTAGCAAGCTGGGTGGAAGTGAAGAACAGCTGTGATAATTATTCAAGCATGCATCGTTTTTCATTTCGGTCAGTGGTCCTGCTATCAGGGTTTGCAGGAATGAATGCTTGCCAGTAGCGTCCAGTTTGGCTGAGCTGGCTAACACATACATGTAGACATGTCAGTCCAAAAGGTTGACGTGTTGCTGTATATTAGCTTCACTTAAAAAAAAAAAATTGTTCAGGTAAGAAGATGAATGGAGAAAAACAGTGCTACAGTATGAAGACAAAATGAGTACTATTCAATTGCAGGACGGCTACTTTTAGGGTACAATCTTAGACACTTACTGTACATAACGGATGTGCCTTGACACTTAATTACATGATGGCTGTAAATAAATGTAAAAAAATAAAATGCAATTTTCAATAGTGCCAAGACAGACCTCAGACACATCAGCTTGGGGCATTACACCTCGACAGCTGAAATACTTCTCATTCACTTCCTGTTTACACACTATTTATCTAATGCAAAATCAAACAAATATTCATTACGCCAACTCTAAGTCATGCCAAGTCTTGATCATGCACAAGATGCATAACTGATACAGGACCTTGTATTTATTTTGCCCATTTTTTGTGTGGCGGCCAAGTAGTCAGCACTGTCGCCTTGCACCTCCAGGGTCCAGGGTCAATTTTGTGTGTATAGAGTTTGCATGTTCTCCCTGTGCTTGGTGGGTTTCCTCCGGTTGCTCCGTTTTCCTCTTACAGTCCAGAGACATGCAGATTAGGCTAACTGGTGTTCCCAAATTGCCAGTTAGCCTAAACTGCCATATTGCACCCAGGGTATCCAGGGTGTACCCCGCCTCGTGCCCTAAGTCTCCTGGGATAGGATCCAGGCCTCAGTGACGCTGTATACAGAATAAAGCGGTATTGACAATGATTAAGTCCATGAGTATGTATCCTATGCTGTAGCTTTGACTATCAGCTCTTTAAAGATCTTTTGGATTGTGTATTCGATTGTCACCTAATAAATCTCCAGCAACCTAACCTCTTCTGATTTTTTTAAGACAACATTTCTAATATTAATGTAACACATACTGGAGAGAAATACTGAGCCGATTCACAGTCAAAACATTTTCCATTTTGTCTAGCGATCATGCCTCCCAGAGATAATACTGCCAAGCAAAATAATTATGAACTGAAGAAATTAGGGAGGCCTAAAGTTACTCCAACAGATTTTACTGAACACATGACAAGAAACCAGATAACATTTATGTCAAGAAACTTCAGTCAGTTACGTGAAGGTAAACCTTTATTCACCACATATAAATTACTGCACAGTGAAATTTTTTCTTCGTATATCCCAGCATAACTGAGTTCAGAGCACGGGGTCAGCCATGATACAGCAGATAGAGTTAAGGGCCTTAAGGGCCCAACAATGGCAACATGGCTGAACTGGGACTTGAACTGCCAACCTTCTGATCAGTAACTCAGAGCCTTAACATCCTGAGCCACCCATCATTATATTGCAATATCACTGGATATTAACAATTTTAATCAAGCTCCTACTTTTGAGGACAGTCGACTGGTCAAATTCACAATATGGCGATATTAGCCCGGGTTCGATTCCCAGCCAGTGCCCAAACCCCCGGCCAAGGATCCCAAGCCCGGATAAAATGGGAGGGTTGCGTCAGCAATGGCATCCGGCATAAAACCTGTGCCAAGTTGTTGTGCGGACTGGATATTCAGCTGTGGCGACCCCTTGCCGGGAGCAGCCGAAAGACCAACAACAACAAATAAGGTAAGATTTAGTGTTTCACTCATTTAGTAAATAAAACTGAAGCATTGTTTAAGCAGAATATCAGCATAATTTGTATTCTGTTATTAAACATGTCCTTCAAAGATCTATGTTTCTCTCTACCTTGCCATCCATCTGTCTGCTAACTGTGCTGTCTGATGCGTAACTGTGGTCGCCGTGCGAGTGCTCACTCCGGTGTTTTTAGATGTTTAGCGCTTGTGGTGAAACGGGTGCGAACAGAAAACTAGACGGAAAAGAAAAAAAAATCTACCTAATTTAAGCTATAGGGAAACAGTAAGGAGGAGGACAAGGCCGAAGGAGCTGTTTGTTAACAGGCAAGGCAGGCACCTGCTTGGGGCCACAGGCCATTAGGGGCCCCTGACAAACGTATTTATTATTTATAAGATAATGCTAGTTAGTGAGGCCCTCTGCAAGTTTTTACTTAGATTCCCAACAAACTGGAGAATCGCCTCAACCCATGTCCATAGCCCATTAACACCTGCATGAACTCTAAATTACCTAGCATAACACAAGTACACATGATGTATAGTAAATATTTATTGCGTTTAAGTAACAATTTAACATTTATTTCATGATGATGCCCCCTGAGATAAAATGGTCACTACACAAGCACCAGTGATCTCCAAAAAGGGGACGAGGATTAGCCTTGTCCTCCCACTGAACGGCTGATGAGGAAAGATCGCTTTTCTTTTTCTCAGTGGGTAACTGATAAAAGTGTCTTCCAGGGCTTTGACCTCATACGTTGTGGCATTCCCCATGCACAACTGTCTGGCATTGTAAAACCATGGACAGATAGCCAGATATAACGGCAGCTGGCTCAGTTTTACATCGGGTCTGACGTCACACACAAGAGCTCGCAAACCAGGAAGTCAAAAAATACTGGAGCAGTGCTGATTTTAAAGTGGCTGTCTTTAATGGACTCCAGTTTTGTTTTGTTTTTTAAACCAATGAACTGACATTTTACTAATTGTATGCATTTATTCACTGCTTTAAGTTTAAAACACATCTTATCTGTTCAGAACCTTAATTTTATCCACATTAATGCTGATGCATATAAAGAGTAACCACTGTCATCATTCAGTTATTTAATTTGCATATCCTTTTTAATAAAAGCATTTCATGTAGCTGGACATTGAATGCCATTGGTCTGTGCAAACATATAGCAAAATATTTAAATATTTAAATTATTATATAATATTGTTAGATATTTTCGAAGAATTACAAATGTTTATTTCAATTCACCAACATAACCAGTGAAGTAAAGGCCACTGATTTGTTTTTGCCAGAGAACCTGAAGCAATGCATCCAGACAGATGGAGAACTTGTGAAACCCTGAATAGATGTAAGAGGATCTCAGGACTGAACACTGACCCAGAAACTGTGAGATGGCAGTGACAGCTGCGGCACCACAACTGACTTGGGGTCCTATATTAAAACACGTTGCATCAACCTGTTTAGGATGTAGTCCATACATGTGGGTTTTTTGATGATGTAATCCTTGTACATGGTATATTTGGTTGGAGATATTTTTTCCCCTTCCTGAATCTATATATATTTTTTCAGATTTGTCAAAATTAAATGATTGAGATGACCTTAAACAGGCCTTTCATGCTTCCCTCCAGTGTGACTGAATTAAAGCAATTTTGCCAAGAAGAGTGGACAAAAATGGTCAAAGACTCATTGCCAGTTATCGGAATATACAGTAGAGTGGCACAAGCACTTATTATGTTCAGGGGCAGTTACTGGCCCGATAGGTTTATATAGCTTTTTACTCTTAATAAATGAAATTATCGTTTAAAAATTCCATTTTGTATTTACTTTTGCAATATTAAAATGTGTTTCATCATCTGAATCATTTAAATGTGTGATAAATTAAGAAGAGGGACAATACTTTTTCATGTCACTGTATGGTTGTTAGACTTACATTTAGGCATTTGGCAGACGCTCTTATCCAGAGCGACTTACATTTTTATCTCATTATACAGTACAGGCCAAAAGTTTGGACACACCTTCTCATCTATCTGTCAATGTGTTTTCTTTATTTTCATGACCATT
>JAQQZS010000036.1:30497184-30507623 GCA_030068045.1 Platyallabes tihoni
CACCTGACTGAGGTGCCTTCTGGGAAACCGGGTCTACAAACAAAAACTACAAAACACACTGCCCTCTAGTGGGCAACTCTCACAAATTTAAGCTAAAGACAGTCGAATAAAATCTTTTTGGGGGCCCGGGAGTGGAGTGACATTTTATTTTTGTATCACCACAAAACAAGAAAAAACACAAACCCATTTTTTCATCAAAACTTTCCTCTATCTAAACTTTAGCTGTAATGTTTATCACAAGAAGAGACCCAGGGAACCCAGGTGAGATTTTTAAATGTTTATTGTAAAATGATGCATAAAGATGGTGCAGGAATATTTAAGCAAGTGAGGAATGGGTAGCTGAAATTTTCTTGCAGGCTGATGTTGGAGGTTTGAGGCTGAAGGCCCAGGTGAGGTGAGGCTGGAAAAAATTGATGAGGTTGTGGGAAGACTGTTGGACTTTACAGTGATCTGGTGCTGCGGCTAAATACAGGCAGGGCAAGATGGTAGGATAACAGATTGATGGCTTCTAGGAGCTTAAGCAGACAGACATAAACAAACTCTAAATCCACAGGGTAAACAGTGGTCAGAAATCAGGTAAACAACTATATCAACAAACAGTCCGAAAAGTTAGGTATCCATTAGATATAAGGCAGAGGCAGAGTTCAAACTTGACTGGGCAGGAATTTTACTGAGACGAACAGGCAGACACATTTGAAGAGTTACCGACAAGGAGCACGGTCCAAACCATCCAGAGTCAGATTCACAGGCAGATTCAGAAACAAAATCAGTTGGAGAGCTCGAAAATGATGTGAAGAGTCAATCTGGCAGGGTGAACTGTGACTGTGGAATTTATAGAGCAGAGAGGCAGGTTAAATGGAGACGTGATTGGAATGGCAACAGGAAAAAAAAATTATGGGGTGAACTGCAACTCAAAGGTGAGTAAACCATCAACCAGGACTGGATCTTGACAAAAATGAACTGCAACTGGTAATTTAGCTATTTATAAGGTTATTATTGGTACAAATGGTAATGCAGAAATATGTTAATTGTCTCCGACTCTAAATTAGAAGGAGCATGGTTTTGATGTTTACTGCATCACATCATCACCAAGACATACGTAAATTTGACATACCAGACATACACTGAGCTATCAGTGTCTGAGTCTGTCAGGTCTTAACGCAAATCAGCCCAGAAAATCATAACACAAACATATGTCAAGAAAAATCTATGTCACTTAACTTCAACATGGACAAAATGTACAAATGGCTTTAATTCCACAGCTGATGCCTATTAGAACAAGGATTTGGAAATTTATGTCAGGATTTGCAGATTTATGTCAGATGGCATGAAGGACTTTCCAGGTGTCACGCGAAAAGATATATGATCAGATATCAAGAAATATTTTAATGCCCCGTATAACCTGTACCACATGTACCTTTCAAAAACAGAGCTGTGTACATGTATGATTTCTATCATGGTCAGTATCTATTGGTTTTCCTAGAGGAATGTTTACTCCACCTTTCCTCCTCATTCCCCCCATCATTTTAAAATAATTTTCTTTTCATCACTCTTGCTTTTTCAGTTTCTCCCTAGCCTTTTCATTATCCACCCACCCTCAATGTGTGTGTGTGTGTGTGTGTGTGTTACTTTGTTGAGGATTATAGCTTTATGACGTACAGGGGAGCCCTGCTGTGAGAATCTGAGTGTGTCTACTCTCTATTAAACTCCTCCGTCAGGCTTTTCTGTCTGCTAACAGACCTCTTAAGAGCACATGTCTGCTAAAAACAGAGATGTGTAAGTGAATCCTAATGACTCAATTCACGGCGAGGATGTTTTATTTTATTTAGTTATTTATGTTAGTTGTTTTATGTTTTATTTGTTCTTTTATTCTCTTTTAGTTTCTAATGTTCACAAAACTGCTTATAATTTCAATTTGACATTTTGGTATACATTTATGCTGCAGGCAAATACTGTACCTACATACTGCCAAAATTTCATTCAATTCTGTCCAGACAGTTTTGCGTGATGCTGTGACAAATTTGGTGGACAGACAGACATACAGACAGATTTTAGACTGGTTTCAGGTCCTCTAATGTATGAAACATAAAGATATCACTGAAAGAGCAAATTCTGACTGATGTACTGACAAAATCCATTTTTTATATTCATGTAGATAAGTCATATTGATTTTCTTGCCTGTAAGAACTAGCCATTGGCTAACATGGTTACTCTTACAGGTTCTGTGGGAATTTTAAACTCTTAATAAAAGGTCATAATATATACCGACAATGCTAGTCAACTGGCTCACACTAAGTAACCTTTGTAATGATTCTCAGGGTTTATTTATTAGCACATCTATGCTACCAAGATAAGATAACGGGGTGACCTGACAGAATTTCTAAATATAATTGCAATTCATAACAAAATCATTTTAATCTTCACACTAATGCTAGTCAACTAGCTAAGAGGATGGAACTTCTGAGCTAGGTTTCTTTAAGCATTGTTAATAAATTATCATAACATTTACAGTACACACAAAGCTAGTCAACTAGCTAACATGAGGTAACCTCTGGGTCACTTTTGGGATGATTTCTAACTGGTTACAAAAATACATAATATTTTCAAATAATGATATCCTGCTATGGGTTGTAACATGAAGGAACCTGACAGGATTTTAAAAAGGACTTAAATCAAAAAACCTTTATAATCTTTACTGAAAAAGCTAGTCAGCTAGCTAACACACTGTAATTTCTGAAGGAGTATAATCTTTACATCCCACTAGCCAGAAAGCTAACATTAGGTAACCTATGACAAGTTTAATTCTTTAAGAGGAGGATATATATTTATTACCCTCTCTGCTAATACTAGCTGATTAGTCAGTGTTACTAATAATGTTCAGTCTTTATTTGTCATATATACATTATTGCACAGTGAAATTCTGTATTGTTCCTGTTAGAAGGCTGGGGTCAGAGTGCAGGGTTGGCCATTAGAGCAGACATTCTCAATCTTCTCAAATATGGCTCATTACAGTACCTCTAAATCTCAGAGATAGCTCATATTTTTCTTGTGTGACTCACATATTTTTTGTTTCCCCAAAGCAGTGTTTCCCACGCAAAAACTATACAGTAATTGTAAACTGTGCATTTGGATTTTCTGATATGTTCTGATATGATCCTTTAAAAAAAAAAAAAAATTGCTTAGTCATGTGTGTATAGTTAGTTAAAATTAAATAAAATTTAGTTATTTATATTAAATAATATATTCTGCTGAAAAAAATGTCACTCTATATTGCACAATCCTGACTCATATACAGTATATTTATTAAAAAATAATGCAAAGAATGGCTAAAAAATCTTTGGGGTTTAAGGGTTCTCTGACAAACAGTGCCATCTACACTAAAGAGTGTTTAGTACTTTTTTTTAATACTTCATTTTACTCTTCACATACGGATAGATGAAGGAGAGGGTTAGTAGGTTGGATCTCTAAAATGAGGATATTTAGATATGTAGGTTGGTAACTACTAAAGTCAGTTAAAAATTGCTTTGTAGATTGTTTTATTTCGAAATCTAGCTTGTTTATTTAAAAAAAAAAAAATCCAACCACCAGTTATATTATCATACAAGTACACCCAGTTAGTTAATCAACATGGCTACACCTTTTACGAATGTGTACACCTTAATGAATTTATTAAAATTAAACTGGCAAATGGCAAACTTATTTTACATTCTGTACAAATGTCATTACCAGTAAAGAACTAAAATACAATAAACAGAATATTCTTTATCAAGAAGTGAAGCAATGAGATAATGTTTGTGTTCAATGATTTCTGTATACACGTATCATTTAAGGCCAAACCTATTTTTGATTACACATTTATGACTGAATGTTCAACATTTTCAATACATATACTGTATATTCTAATAAAGACATAATTTCCCACAATTTCTTCCACATATGCTCCTAGCTTGCAAATGTTTAAGTGTCCAGTGTGTTAGAGAAACGTGCAGCACATCGCCAGGCCTCGTGGTCATGTCAGGAAAAAACACTTTATCCATCATTCATCCAGACCTTAAGGTGGCGGTAGAGCAAATAAAAATTAAGAAAAGACCAAGAAGGCAAAGCGGACGGTGAAGGTGGGTTTTGATTTTTCGCGGCGAATTTAAAATTAATTATTATTGACAAGGAGTCAAAATGTAAGTCAAAACCACAGAGCCTGTGGTTAAAAAAAGCATATACTTAGCTGAAATTTGCACAGCTTACGTTTGTTCTTAAATTGCCAATGGAATTCAAATGCTACCTGTGGGTGGTTTAGCATGTGGATTAGCATATCTAGCTAACTAACACTTGTGAGGTTGAAAGCTTTTTTATTATTATTATTTTTTTTAATGGTAAAAATCAGTCAGCTGGTTACAATATTATTATTAGTCATGTCCTAAGTTAACCAGTGTGGTTTGACATTAAGTTACTTTTTACCTTTTTTTTATTTATTTATTTATTTATTTTTAGTAAGTTAATGTTACTTGATCAGTTTTTGAACACCAGCTGTTTTATTATAGAGTGTTCAGTGTTTAACAGTAGTTACCAGAATATGTAACTTCAGAGACATCAGTTAATTATATTCTATAAACAAAGACCAGTATGTTTGTTTGTGGAAAGGTTATATTGGTAGTTATATACATTTTACTTTAACTGGGTTCTTTTCAGAAGCATACCATCTCAGGAGACCAAGAATCTCAACAAAGAAACTGCAGGAGAATGTTCCGGAGTCTCCATCAGCACCACATCATCAGTCAGGTAAACACCTCTCAACTATTAGAAAGTTGGGAATGGAGTAGCTGAATGGTGTTTAGGTAAATCTCAAATGTTTTAATATACAGTATATTTTTTGTTCCATTAGATACTAAGCAACTCCAGGAGTTGCAGAATTTGGACAAACTTGTTGGACATCCACCACACGAGAACACTGATGTACTGTAGCTGGTGAGAAAGAACTTTTCCTGGTATTGACCCATTCTTGTAGCCCTTACATACAGCAAGCAACCAATTTTCCTTTAAAAAATTTCATCTCCTTTTTTCATTGGATTTTTCACTGGAAGATTGTCACAATGCTGTGGCCTTTGTGTAATTCCTGTATAAAACATACTTTGTGTTGAGCAGTGTGACACTTAATAGCTTTGTCAGGTTGGGTGACATTTTGTATCATTTAGTGTCTTGATTTGCCAGATTTTGCTGGTGTCTGTTATATTTTGTGAATTGCAAATTTATTACACTGTATGCTGTTAATTGAGGATTTTTTATATGTTTAATAAAACTATAATATGTCTCATTTGTGTTTCATGCATCTCATTTATATCTGACTTTAATCTCATTATGGTCTTGTATATGGCTCATTTGCTTCTCCTTCAAATGCAGTTCTGTTTCTCATGTTCATCTCAGATTTGTCTAATGTTTCTCAAAAGTATGTCTCACTTTGTTTCTCAGTTATGTCTCTTCGTTTCTGCTAACTGGGGTTCAGGAGAAATAGAAAAGTCAAAGTCGAGCTTGTAATGAGACAGCTCAAATCAGTCTCATGAGACAAGAAAAAGCTCATTCTGAGCAACAAAATTTTGCTATGGGCTGGCGGAGCCAGTGCTTGAACCGACGACCATCTGATCAGTAAACCATAACATACTGAGCCACCACAGTGTCTAATAATGAACGGTATTATTAAATGGCAACTCAGCTGCTAACAGCAGATAGGTAAAGGTGGGTCATAAGTCATTCATGGAAAGAATTATAAATTTATATCATAATGTATGAGGTTACATTTGTGATTTTAAGCAGTAAGACTTTTCAGATGACTAAGAGCAGAGAAGAGTTTGCGGTTGTCACTAAATAAGATATTTATCTACTTTATTACAATAGTTTTTGCTTTTATTAACTATTATCATGTTGGTCTAATACAGCTTTAAGTTTCCTTTTTTTTTCGTGTTGCATTATGTTGGTTTAAATCTCTAATGTACTGTATGCCTTTTACAACATTTTTATTTTAGAAGGCTCTTTAGCTGAATAGCTAGGTAAATAAATCGATGCTTCAGAGATTTCTTAATATATAAATGTAAATGTTCTTGTATTAAATTAAAACTAAGTATCTACTGTAAATTTTACGGTAATAATCTTAATGAAATCTCTGCTCTTGTTTATGTAAAGGCATAAAACCCAATGCAACCTTTCATAAACTACATTCTTTTCATACCCCCTTTTGATGTGAGGGCTAAATTTCAAGTGACATTCCAAAGATTACAGTTCTTCTAATGAAATAATGTTAACCCAGTGGTCTCGGTGTTTACCATGGTTGCACTACCCTCTATGTTCAGGGTCAGATCTCACCTCCACTCTGCTCTTTGGGTTTTCCCCAGTTTCCTCCCACAGTCCAAAGACCTGAGTTGTAAGCTGATTGTTGTTTCAATTTGCCCACATATAATGATGATTATGTATTTGAGTATGATTTGCGATGGGTTGTGTCCCCTGCCTTGTACACTAAGCTACCTGGTATAGACTCCAGGCCTTGTGACCCGTCACATGATAAAAGGACAAACGAATGTTAAACAGGAGCACAAAAACATGTCAAACATGAAAAATATACTTCCTTAACTGCTCCTGTTTCACTTGAGATTAACACTCCTTGGGTCACAGGCTGTTCTCAGGTCCTTCTCAGAATGTGCTTCCGTACTGTGCTGAGAATTGTGAATTTTTTTTCCCCTTGATGTAGACATCTCTTTTCTGCTTCATGTTCGATATCTTTTACTTTTAACATTCAATCTCGAGATGCAATAAAATCCCCGGCAGCCAGGTTCTCATAATCATGAACACCATAACTAATGGAACAGCCATGTAAGTGAGTCTGTCTTTGTTAAACAATTCCAGCAAAATTGTCCCAAAGTGGGAAAAGGGAATGAGTTAGAGTAAAGACTTGCCTGGAGCAAAAAGAGACCCACCATGAGAGCAACCCACTCTTTTCTTAGACTTCTCTCAGGATCAGCTCAGATGGGGATAGGGACTGAATTTAAATTTACCTGCTGATTGACACAGTGCTTTATAATGAAAATGTGGGTATCAGAATCCAGCAATGGCGTTGTCATACTTCACAGCTGGCTAGAATTAAAAAAAAAAAAATTGTTTCCCAATTCATTGTTTAATGCAATGCTTAGTGAGTCTAATATTGTAGTGGTTAAGTAACTCTTATATATTTTATAAGTTGGTAACATTTATTAATTTCTTTTATACTACAGCACCACGGGATTCTGATTTGTTACACAGTGTTGCCTATTATCACCGTATGGAAATGTGCTCATATTGTTCATCATGTGCTCATAGAGGATGTATGTTTCTATAGTAACAACTTCCATAGTGACCTGCTTAGAGGATGGTACAAGTCATAGTTTTTTCCCTTGGTGTTAACAAAGTCTAAAAAATTTCTCTGTTAATTCTTTCTTTATTGACCCTGTTAAAGGAGTCTCCAGTGACAGCACGGGAAAATTATGAATAATATGAATTATAAATATTGAATAATCATTAATAAATTCATGTTGTATATGAGGAATAAAATGATGAGTGGTCATGTCAAACTGGGACTCGTGATGAAATGAATGAATGCGTAAAACCGACTACATTTAGATGACATTTAGAGAAGACTTTAAGTACAGTACGATGATGAGACTCTTATTTTTAAAAAATGTAAATGTTGCAAATGTCTTAAGGAAGAACATACACCCCTGAATGACAATCCCAGCTAAGGTTGCTTGTTAACATTTAACAAATGGAACACCTGATCCTTCAAAATCCACGGATAATTTTTTGCCAAATTGCAGAAGAGAAACTTCTGTCTGAGGGAGCTACTGTATACACATAATCATTCACCAACACAACTTGAACATTTCAGGAACTTGGCTGGAAATTTTTTGCAACATCGCCTGTACTGTCCTGACCTCACTCCAAGCCAATTAAATTTTTATTTTTATTTCACATGTTTGGACAATTAAAGGAGTTCCTGGGAGGCCAGTGTGAAGCAGGCAGTCCAATCACGGCTTAGGCGCACTAAAAAAAACTTTCTACATTTCAAGCATTAGTGGAACACTAGTGTTTGGATACCAGCGAGTGTATAACTAGTGGAAGTGCATTAGTGTAGTCTGGGATTATATAGAGAAATTAAGTTAGCATTTACTCTCATAATTTGTTTTTTTTATTCTGTGTAACTTTACAGTAAGTCCGAATTTGACTAAATTTAGGGATGTGCTGTTTTGGAGGCTTGATGGTACCTTCATAATCAGTGACAATGTACAGTAGGTTGATGTAAAGCGTTCATCTGTCAACAAGCTTTTATATTCCCTCATTAAAAAATGTTTTACTAACAATGAACAGTTAATGATCGTTTTTTATAATCCAAACGCCAGTATTTAAACCTGCGACTGAGGGAAATCCCACTATTGTTAAGATGAGAACACATTCCCAAGCATGCGGAAGTCCACTGAGGAAGTGATGGTTTTTAATCTGGTTGGTCTTTGGAAATACAGGACTTAGATCATCAAAAAAAAGGTGTTACTCAACATCATCAAAGCATCTCTGGTTTCCAAATTTGCTAATGGGCAACATGACACTTCCTGTGTGTGTGTGTGTGTGTGTGTGTGTGTGCGTGCGTGCGTGTTGATGATAAGGAAGAGCTTAGAGTGACAAAGCGGTGACAGTCTCCTTCCTCTAAACGACGGTCTGCTAACTGTCACCAACACATGCACACACACACACACACACACCATTCCATCTTTTATCTATTACAAACAAAGTACTCAGGCTTCAAAGTGTATCAGTCAAAGCTTTCTTCCTCTTTTTCCTCTCCTCTATACACAAATCTGCAGACCAGTTTGGCGCCATTGTCCTTCTCTAACCCACTTTCCCAGTGGACTGGTCTGTCTCACACCCTCATCACACATACAGAGAGAGAGAGCGAGAGAGAGAAAAATGTTATCGTGATGAACGCTGGCCTTGGCATTCATGTCCGCTCTTTGATGCTATTGTTAGTTTTGGCGTATGGTGACGGTGATGACTTTACAACGTGCTTTTAATTGCATTACTGCCTTTTATTCATCTTTTCTATATTGACATTTATTGGAAAGTGTGTTTGTAGCTGCTACAGCATAAGTCATGACAGCAAGGAACTTTTTCAAACGGAAAATCTACATTAACGGTAAATAAAAGTGAATAAAAAAACTACATTGCATGCCAAAGAAACTGTTGCACACACACTAATATTTCATTGGAACGCAATTATCTGTGATGATTACAGCACACATTCGCGGTGGCGTTGTTTTAACAACCTTATGCAATATTACAGTACATCATTTATTTATGTACAGAGTTAGATCTTGATTTATGAAGTAAAGTCTTCTCCAGCATATCACAAGGACACATTCACAATTTGAGTTCTGGAATTTACCTGTGCCATCAGGGAAGGGGAAAAAAATAACATTAATGGGATAAACTGGTCATTCGGTACATTCAGGTCGTCAGCTGATTTCATTTTATTGCCACATAACGTTGCTGAGTCTAGATCTGATTAACTGAATCAACCCCAGATCATAACACTGACTCCAGGCTTGTACAGTGAACACTTTGCATGATTGTTGCATCGTGCCATGACCTTCTTTAAAGAAGACTCGCTCCAAAGTCCAATATTTTTGCTTCCTAACAAATTGAAGACTTTTTCAGATTAGTCTCACTAACAAGTGGTTTAGTCAAAACTGTTTAGTCCTGTGAGTTCTCATGACATTGTATGTGTATGGGAATGCTCTTCCTTTCACTATTAAACAGCTGTAAAACTCTCCCTATTTTTATAATGCAACTTCATCAAGTGTTTATAGTTTATAGTGATCTCAACAAAAGCCACAGCTTTTTGACAGAGAGTTCTGAACCCAATTTTAGTAGGTTCCTAATAGTCTCCTTAGTTGTTTTCTTTGCTTAGTGAAGGCTAATAAAGGAACATCTTTTTTCCATGGCCACACGATTATATCTTCAAACGGTTGTTGAAGTAATGAGAAATCTTCAAGAGTTAAAATAATTGTTGCCAATTAAAACCTATTAATCACTTCAGCAATTATACAATCATAGACGCTTAAGGATTTACTTATTTAAATAAAAAAAAAAAGGCCCCTTGATTTTGACCCGGCAGTGTATGATATGTCAATCTTTGTAGCAATAACTCAGGTCCACATGGCACCAGCTCTCCATACACCATTTTCCTGTAACTGCACAACCATCTGGTTTTATTCCTCACTTACACAACATTGCGAGTCACACAGGTCTCGATCAAGCTAGAAAGAAATAGTTCAGGAGCCTGTGGCAGGGACTAAGGACAATCACGGACTATAAAACACCAACAACCGGCATGATGAACACGGACGCAACTCTGGCAGACGAGCTCAACA
>JAQQZS010000036.1:30564430-30580326 GCA_030068045.1 Platyallabes tihoni
CCATAGAAGTGAATGTGTATTGCGTGGTTACGTAACGTGCAACGTCACGTGATCTCAACCGCGATTAAGATGATAGAAAATCAGTTCAAATTTCTACCGGTTAACCGTGTCTACCGGTATATCGCCCACCCCTAGTTGCAACAATTGTTGTCTATCCTTTGTGACCCTATGTGAATTGTAGAGTTCCTATTCTTAGCTAACAGGAATATCATCAGGTGTGGTCTTCTGCTGATTGGGTCAGCGGGAGCCCAGTGGTTAAGGCATTGGACTACGGTTCCCACGATCAAATCCCACGACCATCAAGTTGTCCTTGTTAGGCCCTTGAGCAAAGCCCTTAACCCTCACCTGCTCAGATGAGATGCAAAATGTAAGTCGCTTTGGATAAGGGCATCTGCCAAATGCCGAAATGGCAATGGGATCCGCTTCAAGGTACCTCAAGTTGAGTTACTGTTGCCTTTCTATTAGCTCGAACCAGTCTTGACATTCTCCTCTGACCTCTGTCATCGTCACCCAGAGAACCTTCGTGATTCTTTTGTGTGGAAATTCCTGGATTGCCGCACTAACTCCAAAATCGATTTTAAAAATATATTTTTTTAACTGTATATGTTTGCATTTCAGGTGGTAAATGTTACAGTTTCTATATACAGTATTTCCGATTCTATAGGTGGTGTGCTCTAAACTGTTCACACTGCATTGGACAGTTTAGCCTAGTTTGCCTAGTTTGTTTAGAATTGTAACAATATCTATATCTATTTATAAATATCGCAATACAAATCAAATCAGCATCCTGGTATCGTAATATTGTATCGGGTGGTCCCCATGATTCCCATCACTAATACAGACATGTATATTCTCAGACTTGGTTACTCTAAATTTAATCTTAGAAATAGCTATTGTTTTTGCGTCAAACTGCAGGTTAAGAGCTGTCTGATATTTGTTATGAATATGCTATGTTTGCAACAGCATAGTTATTTACATTTTCTACATCATGTGACCCATGACACCATCAACAAGCAGAGAGCAATCATGGATGTATGTTCCCTACAGCTTTAGATGTAAACAGTTTCGATTACATTTAGATTACTGTAATTCACTGTGTGCGTGTGTGTGTGTGTACGCGTGTGTGTACGCGTGTTTATACCCTTGGGCTGTTTTATAGGATTTCACTTAATGCCCTGTTTATTGACAGACAGAACATGCTGGGTGTTGGCCTCAGTGTGTACTCCGTGTCTAACATACACACTTCTCTGTTTCAGGCTGCATGCATTACTGTTATTTTCCCTCTGAGTGTCCTTGTATCCAGTTCTTAATGTGTTCCTCTCATTTACTTCCTTCCGTATCCCATCACAGATGTTTTCTCGTCTCACTTATCCCTCTCCTTTTATTGCTCGCCCGACCCTCTCTGACTCAGAATCTGACTTGAAATCCCGTCTACTGCACAGCACGGATATTAGACCTGTCCGTCACTTAACTTTGTAGTCTTTTATTATACGGACGGCCTGCTATTGCCAATTTAGCAATTAGTTTGTGACAAAGACCAGACGAAGGAGGTACGGTCTCTAAGCGCACATGTGTGCCATCACTTGGCACAAAAGAAATAGGTGTGCTATTTTGTAGCAGGACCAGTTGTTGACAATTTACTTCACAAATGTAGTGGATTACACACAGGAGCATAAAAAAGGAATCAATATAGAGTATAATGAATAAAGAATAGAGATGTGGAAAAAAATCAATACTAAATCGTTATACTAAATCGATTCCGCATGTGTGTGAAGATTCACGTATCGCCACACTGACTCCAAAATAGATTTTCTAAAAACTTTTTTTGCATTTATAATAGAGATGAACCGGTCGATCAGCCAGTGACCAAAACTAACTGGTTTTCAGTTTGATTGGTCGTGACCGATGATCAACCTCAGATATAAAAGATTCTGTACCGGGCGCAGAAGCTTCCAACTGAGTTGCATTTCTGTGGTGTTACATTACCAAAAATCGTGCACGTCAAAAGCCTCGGATCTGCTTTTTCTTCACACTCTGTGAGCAATTTAGTCTCCAACACACTCATTACACACGCTTACACCAGTTAGCAAAACGCAGCAAGCGCTAATCAGTCAGAAATCGCATGCGTTAGAAGTCCCACATGCCCACGTTAGAAGTCCCACATGCCCATGCGCTCACAGGCAGGTTGAGTTTTGAGACTTTGGAGGCATTCGAAGCGGTAAAATGTCGCTGTTTCTTTATAATCCTACAGGTGGCGCACTCTGAACTATTTACACATTTGCTATGTTTGTAATAAGTATGGTATGGTTCAGTAAAAAAATCATCTCTTTTGTTTAATTTTTGCGTAATTCGAAGTTAAATGTTAAACTCTTGTATTTGAAGTTTTGTTTTGTATTGTTTAAATGCGCCGCTTGTTTTTTAGAAAACCAACGTTATAATGAATGGGCTACATTTTACTACTCATTAAACTTTTTGAGGTTTAAAATTGTAACTGAATCGGGGAAAAATGTAATATTGATAAAATCACAATACTTATACTGTAGAAACGCAAGGTATCATGATATTGTTTCGGGAGGTGACTGGTGATTCTCGTCCCTAGAGAGGAGTGCATGTTATGGGAAGTCCATTGCATTACGGTACTCTTGGCAAAGTTGACCTTTCTTCTTTGTAGAAGGTGGAACATATCAATATAATACGGTATAATGTAAAACAATTGCAATTTTTAAGTAGTGTGAGCTGATTGTATGGCCACGCCCACTACAACAATAAACCCATTTAAAACAAATATATTTATAAAATTTTCTTTTAAAATGATGACATTGTAAATATTTTGTATGTCTTGGATGTTCTTATCAGTTGGTATAATGTCTGGGACATGCAGGAATACAGCTGTGCTCTTTGCTCACCGCAAGACCAATCAAGATCTCTAATGCACTGTGAACGGATAAGCCGCCTGTAATTGCTCAGAGTTCTTGCTTTGCTGCTGTTACTATCTGATCTGGAGAGTCCTTATTTTCCTCGTTAAAAGCGAAAATGACAGGAGTGTGGGTTCGAGCGCAATGCTCACATATGTCATCGTGCCGCCGCAGCACTCTGCCGGAAAGGTTTGTAACGGCAATACTTGGTTAATGGAGGCAGAAACGCACCCCCGCGCTTCCTCGTGAGGAGGCATGATCACGCACTCGTGAGTAATTGCAGTCGTTTTTACGTCCGGCGCCAATTAAAACATCATCAAGTCAGGTGATGATATAATTCATAACCCGATCATTAGCGTCAGCGAGAGAGGCCGGGGGTCGGAGGGAATTTTTACGGCACGCCGCCCGTGTGTATCTTTGAGGAACCTAGAACTGGAAGGAGGTTCGATGTTTAATTGAGCTGATGTAATCTGTGCAGTAATTTCCCTGTGTAATTTTCTGAGGAAGAAAGAAGAGGATGGGGAGCGATAGCATGCTGGGAGAGATAGAATAGTTTCCAAATCCATTCAGGATTCTTTACTACTGTATAAACTTCCAGCTCCTGAATTTGAGGGCCTATTACAAAAGCAGCGAAAGCTTTTTTTCCTTCCAGGTCGATGACGTTCTGCTGGAAAAGTAATTTGTAATTGTAAAAAAAAAAAAAAAAAAAGTTTTTAAAGACTATACTACTTCTTCTTCTTCTTCTTCTGGACCGAGTTAGTTTTAAATCTGTCTCAAGTTCCCTAGCTCCTTTTTCTTTTCGTACACACATTTAATGAGAGTTGTGTTATTTTTATTGGTTTAACTAGCTCTAGGCGCGTAGGCGAACTGCTTACAAAGTCAGATCGATACAGCAAAAAAAGTTTTACCCATCTTTTTGGCTAATTACTGGCTTTTTACTGTTTTATGGATCACTTTGTATGTGCAACCACAGCGGCCTGCTGTGTCACATACAGTACAATCATTCACATAAAGTCTGCACCATTTTCACACACACTGTACTGAAGGAGCTACGAGGGGCGTTCAGGTCAAACCGGGACTTGTGTCGAAATTTTGCACGAAAGAAGACACAACAAAGTCCGCTCCCATTGGAAAAATAATCAGTATGAAGACATCATCCTGTTGATTTATTTTTTTCCGCAGTGGACACACAGATTAGCCCTCCGATTGTCTTTAGATTTCAAGACTCCTATTTACGGGACATTATGTGGAGTAGAACACAGACCAAACACACCACATGGACCAAACATTTTGAAAGCTGTCACATGGCAATTTTAGGGTTAATAGTCCTATGTGACATATGAGACGTTATTAAATCATCAGAATTGTAAAATGGGATTAAACTTACTTTAAGTAACAAAAAAAACTCCAACTTGGGGTTTAAAATGATCTAGTTCACAGACACAACACCATTTTGGATAGACAAATTCCCAGATTATCTCACGACTGCACCAGGATGTTCATTAGATGTGGCTTAGCGATCTCATGAGTTAAAGTCAGGGATGACGCTAAATAATGAACTTTTCTGAGCATTTAACGGATTTGTGATGCCTGAGTCTCCTTGGATTCTTATGGGCTACGCCGTCCTTAGCTCTTCTTCAAGACTTTAGGAAATCAGTTGAAAGATGCCCGAAGTGTTTATTTTTAGGAGTCCAGAAGACATTCCTAGTAGGGCTCAAGTTCTCTGGACTCTGTCTCTTGCACACCGGCAGTTTGCTAACAAGAACAATTTTCATGAGGGATGTTCCATTTTTTTAGGGGCGAGTCAAACCGGGACTTATCGTCTCGTGAGCAGAAGAATGTAGGGGTAAAACTGGTTAATAATTACAAAAAAATAAGATTATTACATTTCTATGGAAAAATGTTTTTTTTTTTTTTTTTTTGCCTTTAAGCCCAGTACGGTGATGAGACTCTTAGCTGCAGTGAAACATTTGAATGGTGCAAATGTTCTAAAGAAGCTCATACGTCCATGAACGACGATGAAGCTGTGTATAAAAGAACCAGCACAGTTGCAGAAGCATTGCTGATGTTGACCTTCATAGTTTTGAGCTCTCTATAGCAACCTGTCTTCATTGATTCAAGTTTTTTTTTTTTTTTTTTGCATGCAGTAACTAAAGAAGCTGTGGAGTTGGTGCGCACACACGCACACATTCACTTTTGAATGGAAAGCTCTGCAGACCGTGTGGGTGTTGAAGATGATGTCATAGTGAAGGCACAATTAAGTTGTATTAAACGTTATTCAATAACAGCTTCTCTCGGCTCTTACCGAATCAGTATCGATCTGTTTCTGTTTTTTTTTTACTAACTGCCTCTGAAGTTTTGTTCCGATTGAAAGGAACCGCTCCCTGACGAAATGGAGCTCGTAGCGTGTGCGTCAGCGTATGAGTGGGTGGTGAAGTTGCAAGCAATTTTCCAGAAGTAGTCATCAGTAGTCAACAGGATGATTTTTTTTTTTTCAACTGTTATGTTGAAAATTTCAAAAGGAATATTAAATCTCTGTTCCCCCCCCCCCCCCCTAAATGTACCTGATTATTTGAGAAAACTGTGCAAGATAAGGATAGAATATAGATTACAATAGGACATGATGATGATGACACAGGGCCAGACAAAACAGACAGAAAGAAAAACAAAGAAGTAAAACTACAAAATATATTCAAATTAAAACTACTGAGAATTCTAAACTGCAGTGCTACAGGATGTCCATGTGACTGGATGGAGAATATTCTGGCTGTTACAGACATCCAGTATGTGTTTGCCTCTGTGCAAAATAATACATTAATAAATAAATAAATCAAATAAAGTCTCGAGGACTAATCGTGTCTT
Organism: Platyallabes tihoni; assembly: GCA_030068045.1. NCBI lineage: Eukaryota > Metazoa > Chordata > Actinopteri > Siluriformes > Clariidae > Platyallabes > Platyallabes tihoni. The sequence continues at coordinate 30,570,208 of JAQQZS010000036.1, forward strand.
GGGCCAAATTTGAGATAAACATTTGTGTAGATACGAGACATGGGCCTTTTATTAAGACTTTGTGGTAATATGATTGCAGGAAATTTACACAAGAAATCTGATATCCAATAATATCCGGCTTGGAAAACAATCCTTACATACTGTGTCCTATTAGGACTTTTGTGTGTAAATTTCTATATACAGAGGCTAATGAATGTAAACCTAGATCAAAAATCTACAAGTTAAAATAAATGTTGTGTTGCCAGATATAGAGTAAATCAATTATTTATTTTACTTTCACACTCAAATTTAGTTTGTGAAAATTTGTGACCACATTAGTATAATAGTGACTTGGAATAAAGAAATCAGAAACAGCTTTATACAATTTGTTTAAACAAAAACAAATTCACTATTTGAGGAATAATTTATCTTTTTTTTTTTTTTTTTAACGATTTTCACATATATATGTAGAAAATCAGACATACAGTATACTGTATAATGCATTTTGGGACAGGAGAAGTCTTGAGTCACCCAGACACTAATTTTTTTCACATTCAATCAAATGTGTAATGATGTAGATTAAATTAAACTACAGGAACAAATGTTTCGCTGTGACAATCTGCAATGTGCCTAAAGATACGGTTTAAAAATTGTTTGTTCATGTAACAACCTCAGCAGCAGCCTCATTTCCCCCCTCGTCTGCTCCAAGCACTCAGCATTCAGCATCATCAGTATACAGTACTAATCAAAAACACCACAAACCTGAAGTAACGCATCAAGACACACTATAAAATTCAGGTGTTGTGATTGTTAAAAATAAATATAGTTATCTGAAAACCTCAGGCGAAAAGATAAATTTTAAATGTTAAGATAATTATTTTGTGAAAAGCCTTTAAAAAAAATGGTTTCGGCGAGACTGGATTGACTGTAGGGTTCATTAATAATAATCTTATTGCTAAAATTTTTACATTTTCATTGACTAAAACTAGACCAAAGTACTTAAGGGTTCCTCTGACTAAAACTAGACTAAAATGTCCAGACTTTTAGTCGACTAAATCTTGACTAAACAAAACTAGGATAAGATTAAATAAAGACGAAATATGATAAAAAAGGGACATTTATCCCGGGACTAAGACTAAAATTGAAAATAGCTGACAAAATTAACACTACTGTGTGGCTTAGCAAACATTCCTTTGAAACTGGTCAGGTACAGGGACTGGACTGAAAATGAGAGACAAAAAATGTCCCTCAGGAAGCCTGGAGAACTGTTCCTAAAGATTACATAAAAAATTTAAAAATACAAGAAAGTCTGACTCTGAGCAAAATGTGAGGAACTGAGGGGACTTTTCTTCATATTACTGTATGAAAAGATCTTGTTCTGAAATACTGCTTTCTAAATATTCTGTGCTACTTTACATCTCTTCCTCAGAATCTCGTTTTTTTCAGCTCTTCAAACATTATAATGCTTGTCCTTGTCTTGTGACTAAGACATTCTTAAAAAACGAGGTTTCTAAAGATTGATATTGGTGGATCTGTCATCTTTCAGCTAAATCAATATCGTAAACCTCATTTACGCCGTTGGCCATTAAAATGATTTATTACGATTCTTTCATCACTTAGATGAATACATGTTGAATTAATTCAATATAAATGCAGTTATTAAAAAGGAGGGAGTGTAAGTACAGTATATCTCAAACTCCCAGCCTTGTGTCTTGGTAAGCTCATAAAGTCTTATCAAGGTTTGGGCCTTGTCTTCCTGTTTCCTGTTTTCTAGCACCATATGCTTTTAGTGTTTGACCCACATTTATTTTGCAGTGTTATAGTTCAAGATTCAAGATTCAAAGAACTTTATTAATCCCAGAGGGAAATTGCTCTTGGTTATACAGTTGCTCAGTTGTTAATTACGCTCGGGTAACATAGTTTTGGACCCAATGCAGACTGAAAATCGTGTTTATGATTACCTCCATTCGCTTTGCATTATCCTTTCTTCCTAGTCCTGGTTTAACCAGTTCAACTGTCAGATGATTCTCCCCCAGCCTAAGTGGAGGTATAACAAGTGTTATAAGCTTAGAATTCTTCATAGCACCAGTTCTTCTTAACATCGGTTGCCTCTTAAGGGTCCTAAATTGTACTATTTCTCTACATACTGTAAGCCCCAGAGGCGGGGCACTGGTGGCTCAGTGGTCGGTGTTTCACCTTCCATGCCAAAGGCCTGGGTTTGATTCCCAGCCAGCGCCCAAACCCCAGCCACTGGATGTAGAGCCGGTCCCAAGCCCGGGTAAAATGGGAGGGTTGCGCCAGGAAGGGCATCCGGCGAAAAACCTGTGCCAAGCTTGTGGCGAGCCCTTCCCGGGAGCAGCCGAATGACCAACAACAACAACAACAACAACTGTAAGCCTTTGAGGCCTCCCCCAAATCTGTGTGTTGATAATGCCATCTAATAATTTATAAACCAAGAATCCAATGGCCAATATGTACAGTATAAAAGCCAAACTTGGTAATAGTTCCTCTGTGAGTAAGTGAGAGAGAGAGAGAGAGAGAGAGAAATAAGCTTGTTGTATTTGGCTGCATTATTTCCATTCCTCGACCCCTGCTGTGGTCCCTCTGGGAGACGTGGTGTGTTTATTGGCCAGCCCCACACCTCATCCAGGCAATTCTCCCAGCACGGGGCTGACCACAGGAATTGGAGTGGACATTAAAAAAAGCTCCCTCATTAATCTTTGGACTTGCGAGAGAGAAGGAGGTCGAGAGCTACACCCTTTTATAGGTGTGTGTGTGTGTGTGTGTGTGTGTGGGTGGGTGCAAGAGGCGATATCAAGGTTCCCAGTCCTTTTCATAGCATCCTTATGCTTGCAGCATGGCTGATAGACTGCTGCTAGATGAAGAGCTCAGCTGCACGATGTTGGGCTAAAGCCAGGACGCCTTCACGCCTGCTACTTTGCAGCGCCGGTCCTGGAATAGCACGGACCACCTGCAGTGTACGTAATCGATCAGTGTGATTACATAGTGTGAGTTTTAAACTTGCAAATGCGAAAGACAGCTACAAATGACCTGCAATGCAATCATGCATGATACGCAAAATGGAAGAGGACATCGAGTTATTAGTAAATCAAGTCTGTGTGCGGAGTAGCTGAACTAACTCGTGGTGCAAATCTCTGCCAATCTGCCGTTAAAATGCCACATCAGCCTGGGATTAATATTGAAATATTGGCGCAGTGCGGCACTACAGATAATCACCATGAAATCTTATGGAGTCATGTGAGTGAAAAGTAGTTCAGAAAGCCCAGGACTGTGCTGATCATATGTCTAGAGGATTGACCGGATGTCGATTTGCCAGACCTGATGGAGAACCCTGAAAATCAAGCAGCCACCCCATGATTTGTTGCATCTGGCAGAGACTTGATTGAATGCAAGCCACCCAGTGCAATCTGCTTAATCGATCCCGAGCTGATAATTATGCAACTGTACTGGAAGTCTAAGAGTGTAGATCATGAACTGAAGGAAGAGAAGATCCTCATGCCTGGTGCTTACCTTAATGTGCATACAATAATACCAGAAAAAAAAAACATCTGGATTGCTTATCCTTTATCAGGTCAGGGGGGCTTTGGGATCTATCCCAGGGAGCTCTGGGAACAAGGCAGGGGCAGGGACACCCTGTTATAGAGCTGCTGACTCATTGCAGGGTACAATCACGCACGTCTTCACACCACCGGCAATTTGGAAACACCAGTCAGCTTTCAACACGTTTTTGGACTGTGGGAGGAAACCAAAGTGAAACCAAAAAAGCATGTTGTGCCACACACAACAACTGGAGACGGAATTCGAACTCCCAAATGTGGAGGCACGAAGTAACAGTGTAAACCACTAAACCTCAGGGCCGCTTGATATCCTCGATATAACACCATATGGTAAAGTCCTCTAAAATCCCAGAATGCATTGCACTATAATAGCGTGTACGTTAACTGGTACAGAACATCCATAATAGCATACACTATTGTTACTTGTTTGTATTATGTGCTGGGTTTGTTTGCTTTGAGTGCCACTGGTGGTCACTGGGGTGGTTGGGAATGTCCCGGTGGTGGTGGGGGGTTTGGAGTACAAGCCTGGTGGCTGTCTCAGTCCATGAGAACCATCTCTGTTCTGGTCTCATGATGCCTTTATTGGGTCAGCTTGGGAAACCTACTGTATATGTTTTGGATCTCCCAAGTAATCAGTACCAGTTCCACCAAGCCTGTAAACCAGTTAAGGGTATCCAACACCCTATGCAGAAAAAAGTATTTGCCCCTTCCTGTTTTTTTTTCTTTTCTTTTAAACATAAAGAAAAATACAAAATGTATAAATAGAAAATGCACTTTTTATATGATGATTTTATTTTATAAAGAAAAAGAAAAAAGATGCATTAATGCTTTTTAATAATTAAAAACCTCCAATGTGGCTGGAATTAAACAATTCTGCCAAGAAGAGTGGGCCAAAATTCCTCCATAGTGAAAGAATCAAGATTGCAGGTGTTGCTGCCAAGGGGGTAGCACAACCTGTTATTAGGTTTAGGGGCAATTTCTTTTTCACACAGGGTCAGACAGGCTTGGATACGTTTTCTCGTAAATAAATAATGAATCGCCGCTAGCATTGATGGGAAAGTAGAGATGTACAGTAGATGGATGTATACAGTGACATAATGACGTGACTCTCTAGCTCATGAAAAAGAGAGTTCTTAGGGGGTTCGCCAGACAGGAACTAGCACCTGGTTCACTTTGGTGAAAAAGGAGTAAATAATAACTCGACTGATTGTGTGGATGAGAGGAAATCAGTGCCAACATGATACACATCGAGAACCTGACAGGGATGTGGCTAGGAAGTAGTATGAACTGGATAATGAATGCAAATTTTGTCTCCATTCCCACCGTGTTTTATTTATTTATTTTTCTTTTTTTCTTTTTAGGATGCTGTGGGAACTTCGTGGACAGTCCAATTATTCATTCCTGTATTATGATAGTCAGATGAACAGAAATCTTTATCTCTTTTTTTTCCAGCTGACACAGGGAAAGTGTCTTTGCTCTTTGTCTAGATCTGAGCGCCAGTGCTGTACTCTTGTAGATCTCCTCCGCTCATGGCGGTGTTATCTTCTTGCATGAATCAGAAAGGTCATTTTCAGCCAAATTAATCCCCCGTTCTCACCCTCTTCCGCTTCCTTCGTCATCACCGCACATTCTGACATTTACACGGCGCAGTACCTGAACGCCACTGTCATCGTTCAAATAGAGCTTTGTCCCTGAGGAAGTGAACTTGAAGGCCCTGCCATTGAAGTCTGAAGCTGATGAATTTTCAGTCTCAATGAATAGAGCCTGGATAATGATCATCTCGAATTTTACATTCCCAGCCTAGTGTTGTAATATCACATGGAATCCCTGGAGGTGATTCGACTAGGTTGTATTAAAACTGTTTGGTCGAGCCATACCGCACAGTACCAAAAGCAGTTTAAAGGTATTTGTTGTAAGTGTTGTTTGATCAGTAAATGTTTTATTGCCTCTTTAGACTTTGCACAGGGCGGTAATGAAAACGACGACTGATAATGCTTTGTGTTCGGTCGTGGCGGAGATGGGGCGTCTTGGCACCGACTGTTTATTTAGGAAGCGCCTGGCTAACGATCGCCTCGGTCTACTCCGGGAACTAGAGAAGGAAGTCGATAAGCAGGTGAAGTCAAGCCCTCGCCCTGGATTAGGCATGTCACATGATCCAACTTATGCTGAGAATTTTGGACAGCGTTGCGCTAGCAAAATGATCTACAGCCATAAACATCAAGGAGTTAAATCTGCCTATTGTTTACTCATTTGTGGTGACACAACTTCCTCTCCTTAACAGAAACAGATTTTTCATGTTCGGACATCTATACTGTAGCTATAATTCTATCACAGTTCGAGATGTACTGTATTTTGCCTGAAAATCCGCTTGGTCACTGTGTAAGTGACAGATCTCCAGTATCACAATGAATTTTTAATACCAAAACCGTGTTAAGAAAGGCTTTAACATCTATTTTCAGCCAATAATTTGTCAGCAGAACGCTGCATAAAATCATGCAAATGCCAAGAGCGGCAAAAGCTCCAGGAACTGTTCCACAAAAAAAAGTGATCTCGGTTCCTTTGACTATGGCATGGTTATTATTGCCTGTTGGGTTGGTTTTATTTTATTTTATTTTTTTCCCCCAGAAACTGCTGATCTCCGGGGATTTTTACACACAGCAGTCTCTAGATTTTAAGCAGAATTGTGGGAAAATCAACTGAGCAGTCGTGCTTGTGGAGGGAACACTTTGATGATCAAAGAGAATGTTGAGACTACAGGAAGTGTAGCCTACAGTAACTCCAATAATCACTCTTTACAACCATGCTGAGCAGAAAAGCATTTGATGATGAACAACACATCAGACTTTGAGGTTGAAGGGCTACAATAGCAAAATGACCACGTCAGGGTCCACTCCTGCAAACTGAGAAAAGGCCAGGTGACGTTTTTGCCCTTGTTTAGTGGTTAAATTTACTACCGAATTTGAAGCAAAAAATACTTTAGTGATCTGGAATCTGATGTTATTCCTGTGCTTGGTGGGTTTCCTCTGGTTTCCTCCCACAGTCCAGACATGCAGTGTAGGTTGATTGGCTTGGTTGTTTCCACATTCCTCATTTGTTTATGCGTCTCCCCTGTGATGGGTTGGCATTCCACCCAGGATGTTCCCTGCCTTGTGCCCTAAGTTCCCCGAGACAGGCACCAGACCTACCATGACCGTACACAGGACAAAAAGTATAGATAATGGAAGCATAGATATAATAAGAGTAGTTTTGAAGCGGGTTGACGGCGCCAATGCTCAGGTGTCGCCTTTGTTGCTTTATTGATGTAACTTGGGGCCGTCGAGGAAGTCGAAATGCTCCAGAAGAAAGGAGAGTTGCTCCAGCTGAAATCCCTGTCAAATAATGTTTTGTCATACCTGAATCTCCCAATCCCTTTCACTCCTCCTCCAAATGTGTGATTTCAGTGTTTATGTAAATGAGCTATTGCTGAGACACGCCCAACAAGCCAGGGGAGGGGTATCTTCCTATATGAGGTCACAATAATGGGAAAAAAAAGGAATTAGCATGTTTAAACCATGGTCAATACAAAAAAAAATGTAAAAAGGACAAAAAACAGGAAATGTTTTTTACTTTTTCTTGTGAATGGCCAAAAATGAAAAAAAAAAAGAAGTAAGTTTTGAATAAAATGCCCCACTTAAGCCTGACCAGTGGTAGCTCGGTGCTTGAGACATTGACCTACAACCCACATGGTTGTTTAATTCCCAGCACTGCCCAAATGCAACTGGACCCTCGAGCAAAGCCCTTACCTGTAGTATACTGTATACTGGACAAGGTGCCCCATGTACCTCATGTCTTTCAGAAGACACTTTTCATGTGGTATGGATGGTGATATAATAAGATCTGGTGGATGGAAGGGTATTTATTACCTGAATGACTAATGTTACAGAAGGAGATAACATAGCTACAGTAATAACTGCATGCTGACTCAGGAGTGTTTGCCAAGGGATGGACCACCTGTGTGTGTGTGTATATATATATATATATATATATATATATATGTGTGTGTGTGTGTGTTTGTCTTTGCGTGCGTGAATGTCACATGGAATCAAGCTTGCATGCTACAGTGACGCCCCCCTTTTTTAAGTGAACTTGGACTCTTAACATTGAAGGCATTCACAACACAGCATGGTCGAGTTCTCCATTCTGATTGATCAGGAGGTCTTTATTATTATCATGTTTTTCTTTCCAAAGAAATAACAGTAGTTCGGCTGCAAGGCAACTTGCAGGATAATACAATGTGTTTGTTCGAATACTTGAATACTTAATATTATACATAATATACTTTTAATGTTTCTATAGAAACTTCTACAGAGACATGTCTGACTTAAATCACTTCATATATGTATGGATCCAATAAAAATGGGTGTTACAGGGAGTAGGTGTTCTACTATCAGAGAGTGTTGAGGTCAAAGGACTTTGGACATTTTTAAGTGGTTGGTAAAATGACAAGCAGCGTATTTGTCTTGTAACTTCAGAAATGAGAAAAGGGAATATTATACAGTACAGTATGTAGCTGCTATAAATGATGACAGGAGCTAACGTGTTCCACGAACATTCCACAACATTAAAGGTGATAAACAATGTCATAATTTTTCACCTGAAAGAAAATTGTTAGCTTTGTCAGATCACGTTAGCATAAAATAAGGAGGAATAACCCACTTCCCGATGCACTGTTATTGCGAGTAATCAACTTTTGGATGGGGAAAAAGCAGATCCTCTTTGCTGTTGGCTTCTTCGTCGATTATTTTCCTATAACATCATGACAGCTGGAAGTGTTGACCTGTGAGTGGGTGGAGTTTGCATGTTCTCCCCATGGTTTCCTCTAGAGATGATGAAAAGGTTGATTTAGTGATCAAGTATCATTTCAGGTGGTAAAAGGTTGCCGTTCCTTTATAATCCTACAGGTGTCATGATCTAAACTGTTCACACATTAATAGGCAGCACAGCGTCCTGTGTGGTAGGAGTGAATTCTTTGCTATTCTTTATGTATAACATAAACAAATTGAATATGGCCACAATAATATTGAACCATGATACTGATGGAATTGCAATACGCATCGAATCAGCACTTGGGTATCGTGATAATATTGTATCGGCCGATCCTGGGTAAGCTACTGTATGTATGTGGAAAAGGCGGCCAATTGATGTCTCTAAATTGCCTGTATGTGCGTGCTTGTGCCCTGCATTGGATTGGCACCCTGTCCAGGATGTACGCCATCTAGTGCCCTGAGTCCGCTGAGGTAGGATTCATGCCCCCTGTACCCCTGTGTGGGAAAAACGGAATAGAGAGTAAATAATTGAGTGTGAGCCTAACACCTTATTATTTTTACACGCATGTGAAGCCTATTATTGTTCAATTGTCTGAAACTGATGGTTTTAGATAAAAAGTAGTCTAAAAATGCTCACGCTAATGAGTAAGTAATTCCTGTTTTACTTCTATGTGCCGTATCTCTTCATAGACATATTTGAGATGCGTCTCTATTGTGGTCAGACTTGGGGCGTCTGCCAGCCTTGCCTTGTGGGCCTTACATGAAGATTAAATAGCCACTGTCTTTTCTAGACATAACAGGATCCGAAACGGCAGCTCTGAGGACTCGATAGAGACCGGACAATGGCTCAGTGTGTGTCTGACTCTCGGCTGCTGAAATGCCACATTCTGTCCAGGGCGGGTTCAGGAGCGTGGGTTGGGATATAACTGCGGCCAGAACAGTCTTCTAGGCAAGTCAGGTGTCTTGTGGAGGAACGGAAAGACAAAAGACGTGTTGAATCCAGTGTTAGTCCCTCCCACTCCCTCCCTGATAATAACAGGATATTTATAGCTATTTATGTCTACAGTACATAATTACTGGATGGAACCTAGCCTCATGATCTGAGTACATACACACATACATGCATACATATATACATATACATATACATACAGTGTAACTCGTCTCTCCACCCTGCAGCAGTTGGACACTTTGAGTCACAGTGTGTTTTCCATTCATGTTGGACTTGCGTCAAGATCAGTCATCCCATCATCAGCAGCGGGGGCTGTAAAACGGTCATGCATTTGGAACAGTGTATTCTTTGGGTGCTGTGGGTTGCAATGTGGGGCCTCCATGGATAAGACTTGTTTCTCCGGTGCATACCATGGACGCACAGTTGGATTGAGGTGTTTGGACGTCGTTAGAGATGTACACCCACTGATTTTTACGTTTCAGTGAGCCGCCATTAAGCACAAGGCAAGAAGAGAACAAGGAGGTTGACTTTCGCGCTATGAGTAATATCATTGATATTTCCGGGAAGAATGTCACGAGCAAGACTCTTGTGTGTCTTCCTACTCTATCAGCTATGGCTGTGTAGGTCAGAGGATGAGATGAGTGATCTACTTGCATTCTCATGTACGACTGGCTTGTATACAGTGGGGCAAAAAAGTATTTAGTCAGCCACCAAGTGTGCAAGTTCGACCACTTAAAAAGATGAGAGAGGTCTGTAATTTTCATCATAGGTATACCTCAACTATGAGAGACAAAATAAGAAAAAA
>JAQQZS010000036.1:30623860-30634061 GCA_030068045.1 Platyallabes tihoni
CCCCGACAACATAGCTCCCAGGATCATTGGGACACGCAAACCCCTCCACCACGATAAGGTGGTGGTTCAAGGAGGGTGTTTTTGCATACATCACATTTAAATAATCGAGATCATCAAACTAAAATTTTACTATTACACAATGATACCTGGAGTAAATACAAAACGCAGTTTTTGAATAATGATTTTATTTATTATGGGGAAAAAAGCTGTCCTGGCCCTACGTGAAAAAGTAATTGCCCCTAAACCTAATAACTGGTTGTGCCACCCTACAACAAGCTACAACTGCAATCAATTGTTTGTGATAACTGGCAATGAGTCTTTAAAATAGCTGTGGAGGAATTTTGGCCCACCCTCCCTTGCAGAATTGCTTTATTTTAGCCACAATGGAGGGTTTTTGAGCATGAATTTAGGTTTGAATTTAAGGTCATGCCACAGCATCTTATTTGAATTAAAGTCCGGACTTTGACTATCCCACCCTAAAACTTTTTAATTTTGGACCCATTCACAGGTGGACTTACTGGGAATGTCGGGGCTGTGTCCCAGTAGAGCTTTATATCTAGCAATTCCCTGCAAATCAATATGGAAGTTATTTTGAGGCGAGTCCCAACAGTCTAGGTTTTGCGGTTCCCCCACATGCCAAATCCCACTTTAACCCCTGGATAGATGCTCATCAAAGTTCAATCAGTGTGTGATTTTATTGTCTAACTTTAGGCCATACCTCCTACCTAGTCTGAGACAGCCCTTCACTTTCTACAGCTCATTATGTGTACTATGAAGGTGGTTGCTGACTAAGGATCTAGTTTTATAAATTGGTCTAAAATACCCTGTATTATTCTCCCCCTGTATCCAGTCGTGTGGTAATTTGGAAACACGTTAACAGCCAGGACAGTAACATGCTTGTTTATCATTTGATTTTAACTGTTTTTTTAGAAACTTCAGCTAAAATAATAAAAAATGCTAATTCTACATGATGCTGAGAAAGGTCTTCATCTTGCATAGCCTCTAGATTGGACTGTTCAGCCAGTCTTCAGCTGCTTCATAATGCAACAACCCACACCCAAAAGCATATTACCTGAGGTTTATCCAATCTATGTTGTTCTGTATTGACTATAAATCTGTACAGCAGAAAATTTGCCTGTCTGACTTATTAATACAAAGAATTTTAGCGCATAACACTGGGCTCTCAGTTCGGGTATTTTACATGCCCTCACCTCGAACTGCTGCAGATATGTTTTCTCTAACGACCTGTGGTTTTAAACTTTCCACAGGAAGAATAAACATACATTGATCTGTCCAATCATCTTTAAAGGATGATTTTGATTTCATTCATGGTGCAGGTTTATCTTCAGGTAAATACCCAAGTACTGCCAAAGTTTCATTCAATTCTGTCCAGCAGGTTTGGCGTAATGCTGTGACAAAATCAGGCTGGACAGACGTACATACAGACAGAAACCTTTCCGAGACTTGTTTCTTTTATTTACATAGATCTATAACCTGGAGAGATAAGTGGATTCTTTTTCTATAACAACATGGCCCAGTGTGTGCTATTCCTCTTATTTCTGTGATATCGCAGCAATTACAGTTTCTAATATATCCATGACAGCATGCTTTTCCAGAGTTTATAGTGGTGGATCGTCCAAAAAAAAAAAAGTTAATTCCATTTTTAACAATTTTTTTCCCAACCTTGATCCCGAAAGATTGTCTAGTTGTTTGAAACAATTCATCGCAGTTTGGTAGAAATTCAGTTGCTGTCCAAAAAAAATGCTTGAAAATGTAGTCTGGATATCAAAAACACTGTATCAGTTAGTAAGTTATTTGTAGCTGGTTTGTGTCTCTTCATGATGAATTGTGAAATCTAAAATGTGCCAACACCAGCTGGCATGGTGGCTTAGTGGTTAGCGCTGTCGCCATTCACCTCCAGGGCTTGGGTTCGATTCCCGGCCAGATTTGATTCTCGCCTCTGTGTGCATGGAGTTTGCATGTTCTCCCTGTGCTTGGTGGGTTCCCTCCGGGTACTCTGGTTCCTTCTCACAGTCCAAAGACAGGCAGATTAGGCTAATTGGCATTCCTAAATTGCCTGTAGTGTGTGTGAGTGTGTGTGCCCAGTGATGGATTGGCAGCCTGTCAAGGGTGTACCCCACCTCGTGCCCTAAGTTTCCTGGGATACAGGATTAAGCGGTATAGACGATGAGTGAGCCAGTGCAAACACCAACATAAAACCCATTCTCATAATCCAGCACTCATTTCTACCTAGTGTATGCTGCTTTAATCTCTCCTCTTAGTCCCTTTTGCTTCTAGGTCCTAACTTCACCTCTTCGTATCCGAAACAGGGGTAACCAGGTCATCGTTAATATCACAGCTCTTGAATAACAAAAAATGTAATGACTGAAAATTGTAACAAGATTTCTCAATTCATAGTTTGAGAGAAAATGTAGCAGTATTTAAAGAATCTTAATAATTTATAGGTGTTGTAGGTACTCTGAACGTAAAATTCATGGGAACGTTTAGCACGGTTTTGTATTGAAGTCGTAGGTGATTATTAAGAACTATTTTGTATACAATGTGGAGAGATTTAAGGCAACAAAGCATTTTTATAAAGTACTTAATACATAACTCACGGATCTGTATTTTACTTGAGTAGTTTTTATTAATGGATTCTTTTTACTTTTACTCCACTACATCCTAGAACAAATATCTGTACTTTCTACTTCACTATAATTCTGTATGCCACTGCGTTACATAATCACACAGTATATTTACCTGACTTTTATATGTAATTGTGTTATTTGCCTTCCCTCCATAAATGCTTAATCGGGTAGCAGGTGCTTGAAGTTAGAATTGGAAGTGGTTTTTGACATCAGTAAAAACAGCATCCACGCAGTCGCGCGCGCGCGCGAGAGAGAGACACTTTTCCTATGACTAACAGACTACTTTGAAGTCAGTATTTCTGATACTTGTGAGCATTTTTGCATTATTTCTTAAGTAGAAATGTAAATCGAGGACTTTTACTTGAGTAATATTTTACCTGAGGTATCGTCACTTTTACTCAAATATAGCATGTGTGCACTTTGCCCACCACTGCCTATGTGTAACCAATTTTGAAGTGAATAAGGCATGTGTGTCACAGAGTTAAGCAGCCAAGAACTGTTAAGAAGTTTAATCAGGACAATTTAGCATGCTCTTATGAACACTTTGACAATGTGTTTGACATTAATAAGACTTACCAACAAATAAACCAAGTAAAAGGCAGATCGCCTGTCATGCTTACCATGTCTCGAAGGCCTCGGCTGGTGCAGACAGATGTTCTTTGAGGACTTTGAGTGACTGCTCTCACTCAATTGTTCAGGACTGGAATTTCCAACAGATTTGTTCGTGAACCTCCAATAACGAACTGGACTTCCTAACAGACTGCAAAACAATCCCTGCTATGCGTTATCATCCAAATGAGTTATCAACCAAAATGATTATGTATGTTTAATAAAAGCACAATATTGAATAGAAATAATGCATTCTGATTTAAAAATTCATCAGCACTGTGGTATAATATAAATGATTGCATTGAAAACTCTGATATAAAGCCGTATTTTATTTAATTTTATTTGTATTTTGCTTACCCTGTCCAGGGTGTACCCCGCCTAGTGCCTGAAGTCTCCTGGGATAGGTTCCAGGCCCCCGCGACCCTGAACATTAACTGAAGGATTAAGCGGTATAGAAAATGAATGAATGAATGTATTTCGCTTGTATCAACGGTCATTGTCACAAAGTAGCTTTACAGAATCAGATAATTGTCGAAATGGTTCAAAAAGTGTGAAGAAACATGTACAAGTTGTAATTATCAGTTCGTCCATAATAATCCACCGTATCTTGATTCTCATATTCTGAACTGCTCAAACAGTTCCAATGGGACATGCTAAAGCTGTCAGCCTCATCGCCGTGTGATCGCTTCGATCAGGAAGTGGCATTACTGCCGCAGGGATGTGATGGGCTGAATCACTCGACTCTGGGAGCCTCATCGCTGCAGGCGACCTTCAGGAGGAACTGAAGTGTCTGTGTGTGTTTCTGAGCCGAGGTGGAGCAGCTCCGTGGGGGAAATGTCAGTGCGCAGTCGGGGTTTAGCAGGAGAAGGTTGGGGCGTACAGACACCTGCGCCCTCGCTGACATCGAGCTCATTAGTGACTCACCTTAGCCATGACATCTCCAACCAACTTTTAAAGGTGTATGCGTTTCTTTTTCTAAAAACATTTGTCCACAATTTTATAATAACCATTATTTTTTTAGCACTTAGCACTATTTAAGATATTTCCTGCCGAGTTATGAAGTGTTATTTGGTACATTTATTCTTTTTATCAATAAACAAAAGCATCTTTGGCAAGAATACCTGATTTGAAACTATTGATTTCGTACACGCTTTTCTGAAGCGACCTGCGAGGGAGAATCCAGTCTGAGCACAGGAAGTTTAGACATATTGTTACAAGTAATAGAGCTTTCAGGCCGCTTTGACACCAATTATTCTGCTTGACGAGTCCCAGTCAGAAGAGAATTGATAGGTTTTGGTTCATTTGCCTTTTGGTTTCATTCCACAGAGACGAAATAAATGACGCAAAAAGAAAAAGGCAAAAAAAAAAAAAACATTGTTTGAGGGATGTGTAGAGCTCGAAACGCACTTTTGTAAAGCTTTTGCATGATTAAATTTACCAATCGTGTGGCCACAACACACTGCATTAATTCATGCAGATGTAGTTAATGTTCAACTCTCTTTACAACCACGGTGAGCAGAAAAGCAACCATCAAAGCTGACCATATTTATGGGTTTGACAGCGCCCAATCAGTTCAGTTTGTAATTTATAATTTAATGAATATTTGTTCATTTATTTATTGGATTGGCTGTCAAAATATTCCTGAATCAGTCAGAATGTAATCTATAAATGCAGAGTGTCCATAATTTTAACCCTTAGTCAGGCAAAGAACCACATTGGAAACAGTTCCAGTATCAGTACCTCAAGGGGGAAAAAAAAACTCTACATATTTGTTAAAAATAATTTGTATAAGTATTTCTGTATTTTTGAGCATAAATGTATAATACATAAATGTTTCTTTACCAATACCATACAGTACCAGTTTGTATTTATTTTCTTCATTTTTAAACAACGAGATTTATACTAGATTTGGCTACAGTAGTATGTAATAGCACAGCTGTTATTTTAATACATGAAAGTATTAAATGAAATGTCTTGGGATACTTGGAATAGAACAATATAAGTGCATTTGAACAAAAACCCATCAAGCACCATGATGAAACTGGCTCTCATGAAGACCATCCCAGGAAAGCAAGACTAAAAGTTACCTCTGCTGCAGAGGAGACGTTCGTTTAGAGTCACCAGCCTCAAAAATCACCAATTAACAAACAGCACCTCAGATTAGAGCCGTTATGAAGACTTTCATACTTGCGCCAAACTGAAGAGGGAACAATTAATACCTTAGGTGGAGGAGGAACCGTATATGGTAACTTCTCTAAGCTTAATGTGCAACTTAAAAATGACGACAATGAAAACTTTTGGGGAAAAAAATCCATGGAAAAAAGTTTTGAAATGTATTTATATGAGTGCCCTGTAAAGGGTTAATTTCCTTATTTAATGAGTATTTATGCAACAGTTATTTCCGGTGGACGCAGCATTGCAAGACAGCTTATGCATAGTGTAACAGCGCTGAGACTCTTCACTGGATGTCTAGAACTCCACTTTCTCCATGTTTTTCATGCAAAACCATCATGGAACCATCATCAGTGGAAATGGCAAATGATTCATTTTTGAAGACTATTTCTTTTAGCTAACTGGCAATAATGGATGATAAGTAAAGTCCCAGCCATTGTATTGTATAAGCTAGCCAGGAAGCTGTCACTGAATGGGAAAAAAGTTACATTGTCTCAGTTGCTTAATGTTAATTTAATAACTAGTTTAGAAACTTTCCAATCTATGCACGAGCAAGAGCTGGACCTGGAGTAGATGACGCAGCAGCGTGACATTCCAGCTCTGACTCAGTGCTCTTAAAGGCTTTGTTCATTACACACCCCTCTGTGTGAGGCTGCTGCATTCGCCTTCTCCTTGAGTCATTATCTGTTCCTTCTTGGACAGCCTGATATTTTCAACACGGGTATTTTTAGAGATCGATTTTCCGGCTGATTTTCAGTGAAGCGCTGAATTCCCACGGAGAACCGAACTGCGCTTGTCTAGCCACGTCACTGTGAAATTGTGTCTCCCTACTTACGTTGCCCCTCAACCCCTTTCCTGTCCCCTTCAATGGTTCTCTCTGTCTTTCTGTCTCTATCTTTCTTCTGCTCTTTCTCTCTCTCTCTCTCTATGTATCTGTTATCTTTAATTATAATGTCTGGAGAACTCAAGCTTTATCGGAACATGTCGTATTTATTTTGTTCTCCAGGATCTGACTGCTATATTTTCAGACAGAATCTCTTTAAAATGCACATTTCCTATGTCTCGACTTCTTTAGCACTTTGGGTTTTTTTTCCTCATCTGAATCAGATCTTTTATGATATTCTCTTTTTAAAAACATCAGGATATTAAGTCGAATAATTAACAATCTGCAACACATGCAATCCAGATATGATTAATATAGTATCTCCCATTTTTCACATAGTGGAAAATGCATTGAAACCTAATTCCTAGAGGCAAATGTCATAAGGGTGAGTCATAAATTATCTGCACTCTGGTTATTTTAAAACTTCTGTTGGCCGCACTGTCTCATCAGCCCTTTCCGTTTAAGCCTACTGTCTCCCCCGATTTATTTATTTATTTATTTATTTTGGTGGGGGGTGGTCCATCGCTCCATCAGACTTTCATATCTTTGGTTCCAGCCCTGTAAGGATAAAGATTCACTTCTGATGAAGAAGTGAAGACAGCAGTGCATTCGTGGCTCGCAACTCAGCCTAAATAATTTTTTAAGATGGAATATGAAATAAAGCTTGTTGACAGATGGATAAAGTGAACAACTCCCAAACAATTAAATATCAAAAAAAGAACATGGACTCATAGCATTCTGTAGGTGGAAACAGCTCTGTAGTAAACAGCTCAGATTCAGTAAATAATCTAAATATTTATTGTACATGTTATTGTACAAGTTTAAACCGTTGAGTTTAGCATTTGAATATTTGGATTGAGTTCATGGAAAAAATCTGTACTGGTGATGAGGGAGAATTTAAAACTTAATGGAAGACAAAAAAGGTTCCTGCTTTGGAAATTGATGTGACTTATCCTGAGCAGGAGTTGAAGTGTTAACTACGTTTATTAATCACATGATCGCCAAATAAAATTCATAATATTGCTGACTTCATTGTGACTTGTGTCTCTTGAGGAATAGAACCCACAGAGCTCTGCCTCTCTTGGTTTTATACAACATACTTGTTTCCGGAATGTTCTTTAGCACTTCTGTTGCATCAGGTCTTCACTTGAATCTGATTCGCTTACTTTTAGATCAATAACTAAATTAATATGAACATAAACACTGTATGATGAACCTTATCGTTTTGATTTTGAGCGAACTTGAACGCAAGCTTGTCTCACTTCAAAGTTCCCTCGCCATTCTGATCTCTCCTCTACTTTTCATTCAAACGGTTGTGACTGTTTAACATCAAAGTCGTACAAATCGCCTCTTTTGTTACTGTCTTTTGAAGCCAGGCTTTTGTCTGTCCTGCTTCAAGTGAACTATCAGAACGAGGACATGGACCGGCTGCGGCTGCTAAGTTATGCAACGCCGCCACTCTGTCCTGTACGAGTGGACCGTTCTTGTCGAGGCCAAAAAGTGACCGACGTGTGATGAAGCCCACAACAGAGCGCGAAACGATGAATATTTATCATAGCCGCTAATGACTAATGCATGCCGTGTGAAGCTGTCCTCGTGTATGAATATGTAGACGGACGGCTCGGGCGGCTGAACAAACGAGAGCTGCATGCCAGGTTGTGCACCTGCTCGTCACATGTTAACACGGGTTTCCTTTTGCTTTTAACACTGTCCTCAGGGCCAGGTGAAGCCATATTGTGCCAGGGATAAGGGCCTGTATTGTGTGTGACAACGCCTGTGATCCGATTTGAAAGACAGCGTTTGTTGCGGCGACAGAAAAAAAATAGCTTTGAGAACCTTCAAAGGCCAGCAGCAGGCACTTGGGCCTTTTGATATTAGCATAATGCTAATAGTGTAAGTGTCACAGGTGCTAAAATGGAGATTGTGTTTCATTTCGATAGATGATTAGTTATATGATATGTACTGTGTGTGTATGTGTTTATGCTCACTGGTACTGAAGGAGGTGTGACTTTTGTGCCTGTCATCGTCACTGAAAGGTCACATAGGCCACGGCCTCCTTCAGTAGAACTGACAAGTGCAAAGGTCACATAGGCCACGGCCTCCTTCAGTAGAACTGACAAGTGCAAAGGTCACATAGGCCACGCCTCCTTCAGTAGAACTGACAAGTGCAAAGGTCACATAGGCCACGCCTCCTTCAGTAGAACTGACAGGTGCAAAGGTCACATAGGCCATGCCTCCTTCAGTAGAATTGGCAAGTGCAAAGGTCACATAGGCCACACCTCCTTATCAAAACTGACAAGCACATAGGCCACACCTACTTTAAAAGAACTGAAGTCACAGGAGTCATATTTTTCATTTAGCATACAGTATAAGGAGGTGTGGCGTATGTGATTTCTATGACAGGTCTTCTCAGACTTTGCTTTCTACTATAGGAGGTGTGGCCTGTGTGACCTCTGTGACCCCTCTCAGCGTGTCACTTCCACTGTACGAGGCGTGGCTGGAAGGAGTATTAAATAAAATGTTTACAATTTTTTTTTACTGGATTATTTCAAATCTTTGGTGTTTTAAGGTGTGTGTGTGTAATCATCACAGAATCCAATATTTCATGTTTTATCAGTCTTTAGATGAAAGCCAGGGTGTGTGTTTTTGCTTGCATGGTGTGTGTCATCATAGCCTGTATCTGAAATCAAGCTATCTTTAGAGACACTCACAGTCTCTCTCTCTCTCTCACACACACACACACACACACACACACACACACACACACACTTTTCTCTGTCTGACAGCCATGGCCACCTGTGGTGCCTGTCTTTCAAGCCTGTGTATGTGTGTGTGTATGTGTGTATAGTAATGGAGACTGAGAAGAGACTAACTGGCTAGTGCGTCATTAACTGTCCAATTTGTTTAGCAATTACCAAATAGTTGAAACCATTAATAGTGGAGTTGTGTTGACTTTGCCAGGTTTATAATATTTCATACCCTGCACTTCATTTTATCTGGATTATTTCACAGCACTCGGTCCATTGGAGTGAATTAATTCGTTCGAAGTACTCGTTATGTCTGTTCTTGTGTAATTGCCTTTCCGTTTTGCATAAAAGCGACGCCTTGAGCCTGCTGGAGTTAATTGTGTTAGCTTTGCTCTCTCGTGTCTTTATTTAATGAAACCTTTTATTTAAGCCAGAGGGTTGCACAATGGACAGATGGCGGCGCTGCTTAGGAATAAAGCAACATGTTGATATAGAGAGTCGGGGTAAAATAGATGGATTAGTGAGATCAGAGCATCGACACTAGGCTGGAGACGACCTGTTGGGCAGCACACATCTGAAAACGCAGGACTGATTAATCACAGTGGAACTACAAAGGAAAGAGGCTAATTAACACTTCTTTTGGTTTGTTACTTCCATCTTTGATTATATTTTTTACTTGCTCTTGATCAAAAATGAAGCAGAGACAGCTCAGTAGTTACGGGTCGTAAGGTCAAATCCGAGAGCCGTTGTATCTACTTATCCACTATCTCAGTGGTGCGTCAAAGAAGATCAATGGAAATGAAGTGATTTAGGATCACTTTCATGTCATGTAAAATGTGAATAAAAGTGCCTAACGAGCACAGTCCTGCATCATTTCCTGTTCTCAAGAAATCTCTTCAAATGCCAGTTGGTACCTCGAGGATCAGGGGTTTCAAATCTCGTCTTCGGTCTGTGTTTGTGTTTTTGAGTTTGTGCTTTTCCCCTGTGCATGATGGGTTTCTTCAGGATGCTCCGGTTTCCCCACACATGCACCGTAGGCAGATTGGCATTTAGAGGTTACCCATAGGGTAGGGCTGGGCGATTTGGCCTAAAATCAAAATCTCGATTAATTGAACATTTTAACTCGATTACGATTAATGAAC
>JAQQZS010000036.1:30636280-30649675 GCA_030068045.1 Platyallabes tihoni
CGAGTACGAGTACTTTAGAAAATGTGGTATCGAGGCCGATACCCGATACCGGTATCGGTATCGGTGCATCCCTAATTACAATGCAGTAAATCCACAAGAAAAAAAAACTTTTTAACAATCATGCCATTTCGAGTAGCAGACACCCTAAACCAAAGCAACTTACTTTTAGCTCATGTTACACAACCGAGTAGTTGAGAGTTTTGGGTTAAGGTTCTTGCTGGTGTTTGGCCAGCAGACTTTCTGTTTCTGTAGTTTATACCATTTAATAGCTTAGTCCCCATAAGCAATAAAGAAGGCTATATGTTCACGAAGATCACAAACCTTAAGTGATGTAAGCACCGTGTCACTTGCTAATGTGAATCCGCTTAGTCTTTGCTCAACAATACAGAGACACACATACTGTAAGCACTAATAGTCGTGGTCGTTGTTCTTGTTGTTGCTGTGGTGGTGGTGGTGGTGCACACAGAGTCCCACACTGGTTAGGGTCTGTAAAAAAACAACATATGGCTGGAAATATTGTTTGTCACCCTGTAATTTCCCAAGCCCGTGTTGACTCACAGTAGTTCGGTGCTTATATCGAATCCTGCCAAAGCATAAAATGTTTTTCTATTACCTTCTATTTTCACACTCTGATGAGATTTTTTGCAGTACAAAAAAAAAAAAAAAAAGTGTATTTTTTTTCAATCCAAGCATGAATCACACCGCCAAAGTTTTCTTCATTTATTTCTACCACAATAAACTTAGAATCCTTTCTGCATCTATGTGTTACTGTATGTTTAAAACCCCATTACAGCTCATAATGAGTGCAGAACCTACAGAGGGACACAGCAGCACAGGCTCTTCCTCTCAGGTCAGGTTAATGCTCAACGGGTCAGTGTAAGGTCACGCTAGCGTTAATGGATCTGATTCCCAGGACAGCTGTTCCCTTCTGACTGTGCACTCTTTACAGTAAACACATTTGTTCAGGATTGATTCCGGACTGATTTTGTATTTTTTTTTGCCCGCGGCAACACAAGAGACTGTATTTCTGGGTCTTCTGCAAATTCATCCATGTTAACCGATTCTCCAAAAAAAACATAATACTTTCAGGCTAAATTGGTTTCCCCATGCTTATTTTCTGCTCGAAAGACCATCTGGGAGTGTGACGCGTGTTTATAAAATAGACTTTGCATGGGAATAGATAAGATGAGACAAAGTAGATCTGATCTGAACTCTGATTGAACTCACTTTCCTATGGGAGTAGATGATGCAGAGAGAACGCTTTCTAATATATTATGTTTTTCTTTATGCCGCCGCACTGAATCGTAGGCTTTGATTGCCAATAATTTGGCTGCAAGGCAAACCACAGATTTATATCTGCTTGTTTTAGTGCGCAATATAGCAAAAAGTATGTGAACACCTGACTATCATACTCGTATGGCAATCTTTCTCAGACAGTTGCCAGGCACTTGTATATGATGTCCTTGTGTGCTGTAGAATTACAATTTCCTTTCCTGGAAGTGAAAGGCTCAAACGTGTTCCAGCATGGCGATGTCCCATCTACAAAGTGCAAGGTTTGCCAAGGTTAGAGTGGAAGAACTTGAACAATACTGTTTATTTTAATCAGTAGCTTTGTATTTAATGCATTTTGTATACCAGCCAGCCAAAGCATGAAAATCATCAACATTAAAACCACCTGTTGTGCCACTAGGGTGACTCTGCGCCATCGGGACATGACTCCACAAGACCTCTGGAGGTGTATGGCAGCAGATCCTGCTGTGGCTTGTGGAATGGGCTTCTCTGAATCAGACTTGACTAATAGGCACTTGATAGGATTGATCTGGGGGATTTAGAGCCCGGGTCAGTGGCCTTGGTGCACTGGAAGTTGTAGTGCCTTTCTACAGTGGCCAGCATTGACTTTTTTTGGCCATTTGTGCTGCACTGACTTTTCTGTGGGATCGGAATTTTAATAGTAAACATTGTTTTAAAGCACTTTAACAAACACTTTGCAAGCTGGGTTCCCCAGTTGTAATAGAAAAAAATGTGCATTTTTATCACTGTAAAACTAAAAAGGGATATCAGGGAAATCCTGGTGTGAACATGAGGCCGAGGGATCCCTCTTTCTTATAACATCACCAAGTCTGGATTGAAATATTCCAAAAATATGATTTCAATGGTTTTTTTTTTCCTTATAAACAAGCACACATATGACCATATCTCAGCAACCAGACATGATACAGTAATAAACTTGGTATCAAAATGCGGCTTATTGGAACAGGAATCTGAAACTACTGTATGTGCAACACAAATCACACAAAATGCAACTTAAAACTTGAGTTAAATGGATAAATTATGAATTATAACATTTTTATTAAAGATTAAAATACATATTCATAAAAATATGATGCAAATCTATTTGCTTTGTGTTCTGTGTATTAAAAAGTCCTTCCTGGACAGAAAAACTATAGTGCTAATCTAAATGTGTATTAAAGGGAGATTCCATTGCTCTTGTGGACACTAATGTTAAGATTCCATTGTCTGTCACTGTACTTTACAGCACAGTAAAATTACATTTTCACATATCTCAGTTAGAGCCCAGGGTCAGACAGGGTTGAGCCCCAAGCGAGCAGAGAGGGTTAAGGGCCTTGGTCAACGATCAACAGTAGCAACTTGGCTGTGATGGGACTTAAACCCCTGACCTTCCGATCAGTCACCCAGAGTCTTAACCCTTTGAGCCGCCACTGCAGCATACTAACTTATCTTTACTACAGTACAGCTGGTCAGTCACGTTCTTGGCCATCATCCTCCTCCCAGCGAAGGAGACCTGATGCGCCACCAGATCGTCCTGTCTCATAATTGTTTCGAGAAAGTAAACAAGTAGAGAGGAAACTAGAGCGAGGAGGCTCAGGGCAAACCGGGAGAATTGTCGTTCGGGGCAGGGTTAGGGACGTTATTCAAGTCACGTTCTTGTGTACTTTTTCCATCCCTCCATAAACAATTAAGGCTTGGCAAACATTGTCTAAACATCTAATTAATTTTTTTACAAGATCCTTATCACGGATGACTGACATTTAAATGCAGACGTCTGCAGGACCTAGCTTTAGGACAGAATGAACGAGCTTAGAAAACTGAATCAATATAGCGTTATAGTTTCACTAGTGTAAAAATAAAATGCTAGCAATATTAAACAGTGTAAAAATAAATCAGTTGAAAAGGGAGTATCGTTCTTACTCTGCTTTGTAGTGTACTGTCAATAGTCTATAGGAATAATTTGCATGACTTCAGTGGTTGTTTGTTTCTCAGCCTCATGCAACCCATTTCCCACATATTCTTCTTTAAATGTCTGTTCTAACTCTGTCTTTCTTTTGATGGACTTCTACAGGTCAGAGCTGGAGACTGAAAGGGGCACAAACTATTTTTGTTTCCGCTGGTATTATTTATTTTATTTTCATTTTTTCCTCTGTTTTGTTGCAGGATACACCCACATTTCAGTTTTGTGTTTCAGTTTGGACTGATGGTCTTTTGATAGGATTTTACAATTTATATTATTTATCTATCAAATTCTTAACAATGGTCACTGAATATTTTTTGAAAATGTACAGTATAGAATAGAAAAGTATAGAATATTTTAACTATTAGTTTGTCCCTAATGAGCAAACTGAGGGCGACGACGGCGAGGAAAACCTTCCTGAGTTGACAGTAGGAATAAACCTTGAGAAGAACCAGACCCCGTTTCTAGAGGTTTCTACTTTTGTAGGTTGATTTGATTAAATGAATTGAAAGGTCATTTTTCTATTCAGATTCGATTCTTAAATTATTTAGGTTAACTCGAAAGCGTGAAATGATCCAAAATTAGTAAATTCCTTATAGATATACCGTAACTTTTCCTGAAAATCCAAACCGCTTCCATGTTGCGCAAAATACTCTCGTTTTGCAAGAGTATCACTGCTTATTTTTCTTTTGAGTTCATGAGTGGCTGGTGCAATACCGCCACCTACAGTATCGGGCAAAAGTTTGGACACACCTTGTAATTCAATGTTTTTTCCTGATTTGAGTATTAGTCAATATATAATAATAACATTTGAACAGTTAATATTGTTATAAGTCTGCTACTTATGATCTATAAAGGCTCTAATCTAATTTCCAAGGCTGGTAACTCTAAATGAGCGTCTCTTCTGCAGAAAAGGTAAGATTTGGTCCTGCTTTCCCGGGATGTTCTTCATGAGAGACAGTTTCATCAAATCGATTCAGTTTTTCTAAATGCACTTGACAACACTGTTCTTGTAACAGTTGACTGTTGAGGTTGTTACGTAATTCCATAATCCCATATGTGTTTTTACATAGTTTTGGAATCTCCAGTATTCTTCTAGAATGTAAAATAAATTACTAAGCAAAAAATATCTGAGAACAATCAGTGCTTCGTATTAGATACTTTGAGTAGTTACTAATACTTATAACTATTTAATACGCATTAATACTTTAAAGCTTGTGACAAATCGGACAGTAAACATTAGCGCTAAAAATATTAGTGCCGCAAAATCAATCATACCGATCTATGCTGTAGCGGTTTTATTTAGCTGAGAACACAAACTAATAACGTGAATGATATAAAATAAAATCATAATAATAGCATGTGCTGAATTGACTACTATCAATCTAGATGTTTATTACTTTACAGTGCTGCTCAGTTCATGATTATAATATCATATATTTTTAATAGTCTTTTTTGTTTAACAGGAAAGAAAACACGCAAACTGTTTCTTCTGCATTTTCTATCCACTGAATACTTTCAGGAATGTTTAAAAGATACTGAAAACCCCAACATTGGCAACCTTCCGGGTATGAATTAAACACAGGATATTAACATAATCTTAATACCCCACCCATAAAGTCAACATACGTTTCCTGTCTCTGTATACAAAGTACTTTCGTGTTGTAAATATTGCTATAATCTAAGACTTTTCAAGCTGTGGCTGAACTTTGGCTCTGTGCTGAAGG
Organism: Platyallabes tihoni; assembly: GCA_030068045.1. Lineage (NCBI taxonomy): Eukaryota > Metazoa > Chordata > Actinopteri > Siluriformes > Clariidae > Platyallabes > Platyallabes tihoni. Next base: position 30,641,258 of record JAQQZS010000036.1, read on the forward strand.
ATAAAACTCCTATGTGTTACAAAATGTGGATGAGAACCGTTCTAAGACTGAGTGCATCCTTTTTTTTTTCTCTTTTTTTTTTTAAGGAAAGGCTTTGACTTTGTCCCCCAGCCAAGCTCATTGTTTAGCGTTTCTAAACTTCAATGCAGAAGGCAAAGGATTTAACATTCAGCTGTTGAATTGGTTTATGGTCAAACAAACTGTGTAAGATTTGTGGTGTGTTTTTACAGCTGTAGCTATAGACTGGTGTACAGCTGAGTCATCTAATGTGTTGTAGTTGTCTAGAGTGGGGTTTGCACTGACATTCCTCAAAAGGCTTGCGTGATATTGATTTTTACCTCACTTGCCATTTAAAAAATTGCAATAAAATATTTAATCGTCTAAACCAATAGACTGAAGAAGATAAGCCTTTCCACCAATTCACTTTCGATGTTGGATGATATAATATTTTCAGCTGTAGTTGGGAACTGTTGGCTGGCAGGGACTGTGCCAGATTGTGGATTTTTAGTTTACATTTATTTCACACTACTGTATATAAATAAAAAAAACAGCGTTTTTCATATATAATTATTTAACAAATCATTTGTCTCTTATGTCCACATTGATGACATTATCTCTGTTAATCAGAGGCCGTTCATAGTGTTTGAATGAAAGAACTTGTTTACAATTTTGTTATCATATTTTTATTTAATCGTTTAAGGTTTACATTTACATTTAGGCATTTGGCAGAAGGTTAAATTCATCATCCTGTTTACTATTAAACCAAAAACTGAAACTAAGCCCTAAGTACCTTTTTGGTCAAAGTATTTTGGTGGTATCCCTAATAGACATAATAACTGATATATATATATATATATATATATATAAATAGCTAATATTGGCAAAGTTGAGCAAACATTTGGAGACTTTATTTCAGGATAATGGACTTAATTCATCTCTATTTTATAAAACTCAGAGGAAGGAAAAGAAAAAACATTTTAAAAAAATAGTTAAAAACTTTTATGTCCAGGAAAGCATATTAAATAGGGGCATGTTATTCTTTTTATTTTTTATTTTTAATTGCTTATGTAACACTTTGAGATTTGTCTACATTATTATTATTATTATTATTATGATTATGTAAATAATAAATTTGCACACACTTCTATTGCAATAGTTCACAAAACTTTAGTGAGACCTTGCAAAAAAATTATGCAGGATCTTGCAAAAAAAAAAAAGTACTTCCAGGTCATTCTTCAGTTGCTAGGCAAGCGCTTACTCTCTTAGAAGTAAAATTATCCTCGTCACTAACAACAATCTTATTTAAAATGAAAATTGATTTGCAAACGTTTGAGACCTACACTGATAAGATTTAATAAGCAATAAACATTCATCGTCTGACACTGACTAAACTGCGCTAAACTGGAATCATCAAGCCCCGCCCCTTGTGGTCTAGGATTGGCTCGCATTTTACTCATGTTAGACAGCTACCCAATCATTGGTGAGGCTGAATTCTTTTACCCAATCCTAACACGGAAGGCGGGTGTTTCTGGGAAAAAAAAACAAGCTTAGTTACTCTAGCAAAATAATCACATAATTACAAAACAATATTATTAAAAAATTACTTAAAATGATACAGAAATGTCGATCAGACTGATACCGAGATTTAATCATTAATTAATATTGTGCTACACTGCGCTAAAAACAAGAGACTGAAGTCTTGTAAACGCTAATAATCCAGGAGGTGGGATTTCCGAACGTCACATAAGAGAGCTTTAAATTATTTTAAATTAAGTTTGCAGAATAATTTACGAATAACAGAGTCTTCACAAGCAATGATTCTTTTAACACAGACCAGTACTATACATACTCATCACATAACTCATCACACAAGGAATTATGCGATAGCAAAAAGGGCGGGACTTCCAGGCAGTGAGGAAGTGTACATTTCAGATTGTCTCTTTTCCTGGTTTATTCAGTTTATGCTTTTTTTAAACAGTATTGAGGGATAATTTGTGCTAGCATAATCCAGTCTCAAACTACAGAGTCATCAGAGCTCTATTATTATTATTATTATTATTATTATTAGATTAAACAGTGAAGTAAATCTGGAGTTCCCTATACTATACAGTCATGCAGCTTTTCTTTTCCCATTAGTGTTTAACTGATCGTACTTAGTTAGTAACCCAGTAACCCAGTGTAAAGATCTATCCAATGACAGAAACTTCAAAGCACTTTTTAACTCTCTATCAAGTACATGTATTTCTGTGGACGGTATCAGGCCGGGCCTGGTGCTCTGTATTATGTTTTTTCCCCTTTCTCACAGTCACAGCTTGAATGAGTCTGAAAGATTTTTGTTTGTCATCTGTGGCTTCCTGCTCTAAAAGCTTCTGTGGCGTCAGTGTAATGGTGTGTGTATCCTCTTGCCCTGCACTGGAAAACAGCTCCTCGCTGTCCAGGTTCCAAAACTGTACAGTATATGCTTGTGTGTGCGTGTGTGTGTGTACGGTGGTATGTAAATATGAGGTTCTGTCAACTACGTGGCCACACAAAGTGAAACATTAGTCTCTGAACCAAACCACAGATCAGGTTTACATTGCAAACTAATCCTGGTCACATGACTTTGTTTTCACTGTAGAGAGAATTATGGAACCAGAACGAGCTTTCTTGAGCTGCCATATCTAATCAGATGTGCGTACTGGGAAGACTTTCTGGGCAAAGTAGAATTTCTCACAAATGTATTTATTTAGATATTGTATATGTTTGTTATATATGTTATGTTTGGGTTTCTTTTTGTAAATCATTTGTCCCTCAATTCTTGTAAAAGAAAAAACTGATTAAAATTAGTGTTCGTGATCTCATTTAATTTACAAATGCGGTTTCACATGAAGCTCACAATCTGCAATTTCTAATTATTCAATTATAGATATTAAAGGTATCGTCTTGTCTAAGAAAACATAGCATTTTCTAAAAAAAAAAAAATGTTGTTCTTTTAAATTCTGAATGTACAATGTACATTCAATGAAAATTGAAGTCGATTAAGTTACATATTGACATTACTCTGTATGGCCCTAATCACTTCAAAAGAAATTTTTTTAATTATATTTTTTATTTATCTCTGAGATGATACAATGCTGCTGTTCCTCTATAGTCCTGCAGGTGGCGGATATTTATAAAATTGTGATACTTAATCCATAGAATCTTAGCTATAGACTCGCAATACTCGGATCATCACATAAGTATTGTGATAATATCGTATCGGGTGGTCCCTGGGGATTCCCATCTCTAATATGTATGTTTTTATTTTTTTCCTAATTAGAGCGGTAACATTAAATTGATTATGCTGGGTAATTGATCTTTTGTTTTTGTTCAATTCGACGACTTCATTTACAAATTCAAATTTCTTTATTATTTAGTTAAATAAAACAATGCTGAATGGTGTGAAATATCTGATTGTTTTACAAAAAACTTCCATCTTCCACAAAGTGCTTGCACCATACTCTGTTTGTTTGTAAGATTATCATCTTTTCTTCTTCTTTTGAGTTTATGGGAGGTTGGCGCATTATTGCCACCTACTGGAATGGAGTGTTAAGCGGACGTTCAACAGAAATAAAAGATTATTGCTTTGTGCAAGAAATTATCTTTAAATTGTAACAAGTTACACAGCTTTTAATGCTTATTAGACACTTTTAGTACTTTTAATCTTTAAGATCTGTAAGATATAGATGCTTGAGGGGAAAAACAGACAATGAATGCATTTTAGTGGTATTGAAATGAATCAAATATCGCAACGCCCAAAAATTGTATCTTATTGAATGAACAGTCTTCCTGTGATTCACAACAGGAAATGACAGATTTCCCCATCTTTTCCACTTCTGCTAAACAAATTATGTCCCAGATGTACACAAGATGCACAAGAGAGTGTGTGAGCAATACGCAACACAAAAAAGGTGGATGGTGGTCAAGGATTGGAGTCACAGAAAACTCATGCCCATTTGGTCTCATTTGCTCCAAAACTCCAAAATTAAATTATTGAAATCAATGGATTTCATAAAATAGTTTTTCGAATGCAAAAAAAGACAAACACATTATAATTTTTTTTAGCACTTATAGCAGTGTAGTTGTGCGGTTTCCATCAATTATGCAACTGAATTCAACCTTTTCTAATCAGAATTGATTTGCACTTTTTAGGCCTTTTTAAAAAAAAATATTAATAAATTTTAAATGGTTTAAAAATATATATATTTTTTAAATATATACCGCGGCTTTTTCAGAACATAGAAACTGCTTCTGCAACACAGGGACGTAGTGGTTATTATTATGTGGCCTCGTACCTTCAGGGTTGAGGGTTTGATTTCCGCCTCGGGTCTGTGTGCATGGAGTTGCATGTTTGCATCCTCCAGGTACTTTGACTTTTTTCCACAGTCCAAAGACATGCAGATTAGACTAATTGGTGTTTTCAAATTGCCCGTAGCGTGTGAGTCAGAGTGTGAGTGTGTGTTCTTCTGCCCTGCGAGCGACCGGTGCATGTACCCTGTCTCATGCCCCATGTCCCCTGGTATAGGCTCCAAGTCTCTCAAGACCCAGAACAGAATAATGAGTGAATGAGTAAGAAACTGGTCCTATCTTCTGCAAATACTTGCGTTTTGTAAGAGTATTGCTGCGAAGAGTATTCTTTAGTTTATTGTCATTTGGTGCATTTAACCCCTAATGGACTGGAGTGTGGAGCAGATTGTCAGGAAAATTTTTGTCTTTAAAAAACTATTGCTTTGTAAGAGGTATGACATTTGAACAATCAACAGAACAAGTTACACAGCATTTTAGTGTTTATTAGATACTTTTAGTAGCTTATAATACAGTATGAAAACGTACAGTGCCGTGTATTTGAAAAGTAATTGACCCTTTCCTGATTTTTTTTTTTTTTGTGGCTGAATTGAAATAATTCTGCATTGAAAAGTGGTCCAAAATTCCTCCACAGTGATGTGAAAGTCTAACTGCCAGTTATCGCAAATGCTTGACTGTAGTTGCTGCCGCCATGGGTGGTACAGCCAGTTATTAGGATTAGGGTACAATTACTTTTTCACATAGGGCCAGGTAGGTTTGGACAACTTTTTTTTCCATAATAAACAAAATTGTCATTTAAAAAACTTTTTAAAAAATTAAACAACTGTCTATTTTTTATTGTTGACATAAGAAATAGAAAAGTGAAAGTATGGAGAACATGATAAAAGATCACCATGAGTTCAATAAGTTGCTAAGAAAACCCATGGGTGAAAATAACCTCCAGTCCAGGATACGTTTTTAGTTGTGTTGTATGTTATGTTTTCGGATGTGCCTCGTTTTACAGAGACTCTACTGTAAGATACAAAGGGTGGATCTTTGGGAGCAAGGGTGGGAAAGGGGGACGTGAGCACAAGGAGGAGGGAAAAACTTCAAATGTCAATCTTCCATAATCCTGGAGGACACAAACCACTAATCTTACTTACTGCAGCTTTAAAGGGGAGAAAGGAAAGCAGCCCTCTAGATCAGAGTGTCCCTACACTGCGACTGTTGTCCACCACTAAGACATTCTCTGCTTTCACTACCCCGACCCCACACACACACACACACACACACACACACACACATATACAAAATGGGACTTTATGTCACTTAGTGAGTCCCAGTCCTGCCTCCAGACATTCTGGTGTACTGAAAGCAGAGGCTGTCTCTGTGTCTCGAAAGCAGTAAAAATGGCAAAGTGCTAATTAGGGCCTGTCTTCTTTAGGGAAGTGATGACTCACTGTCTCGCAAAGGAACAGCCTTTTTTCCCTTAACGTTCTGTTTTCCTTGTGGATTGATACCGCGATATGTGTGTGTGTGTGTGTGTCTGCGTGTGTGTGTGTGCTTGAAAAAATCTGCCACACACACATACAGATACAAAGCTAAAACCGCGTCATAATAAATATAATGAGAAAATCTGGTCTCTTTTACCTGCATGGTGTATCAGTCACTGGCAGCCCCGTCTGAAGAGCCCATAAAATATAAATGACTTTCGTACATAATTGATGTTCTTATTAGGGAAGGAAGCCCGAGGGAGGGCTGGAGCGCTCGGTGCCGCGTCTGGCGAATTTCTACCCTGATATGACACAGGTTTGAAAAACGATATTGTCGGACACGGTGTAGAACAATCTGTTATTGGAAAGCGATATCACTGTTAGGGAGAGCAACAAGTTTCTGCACGCAACACAAACGCGGGATCCTTCTTCTTTTTTATATTCAAATCAGTGCAGCTTTTTTTTTCTTTGTGAATGCAGGCCAACTCAGTCTCAGTTTTTATGGTTGATTTATTTCCACTGTGCTTCCACTTTATAGTAATTACCCTTTTAAATTATATAAACACATCATAGTTAATGTTCTGGTGTATAATCCTTTCCTACTACCAGCTTATTTACAGTATATATGTGTGTGTGTGTGTGTGTGTGTGTGTGTGTGTGTTTAATCCTATTTTTAGATTCTCCCAAATCTGTGAACTAAAAGAGAAAATACCTCATGGGTCTAAATCACTGGTTCCCAACCCAGGTGTTTAAGATTTTAGTGTTATCGCTGCTCTCATCACACCCACCTCAATTCAGAAAAGGCTTTGAATTTGCTGATTAGTTAGATCAGGCGAGGAAACACAATAAAATGTCCATATTTGAATATTTCTAATATTTTAATATTAACCCAAGTCTCAGAGGTGTGTCTGTTAATGCTCTACTTGAAGCACCCCTCAGATGATACAGTATATATAGTATGTAGTATATAAATTACATCAAATTCTCTTTATTTCACTCCTCCCCCAAATGCCCCATTTCAGTTTCTATGTAAATGAGCTACCGCCGAGCCACGCCCCACCAACAGAGCTGTGCAGAGCCGAGCAACAAGCCAGGGGAGGGTATTGTCTTATATGAGGTCACAAGAGGGGGCGGGGGATCTAATTGGCATAATACAAAAATGGAACAATAACAAGAATTTTTTACACACAACCAAGCATGTTTACTGTCTATATATCCATGCACTTATTCTAATACAACATCACTTTGATGGTCAGAGGTTGTTCATGGTCTTCATATTCTACCACTAGTAAAGAGAAACATAGTTTATAATGCCAAGGGGGATTTATTTTCCCTTTGTGGAAGGAGTCTCCAGTCTCAGTGCTTTATAAGTCATAACTTTCCCACAAGCTGCTGTTTCTGTCTTATTTAATTAAAGAAAGAGGAACAAAGAGGACCTGGTGAGTAAAAGATTATTTATAGCTGCTATAATAAAAGTGATGTAATGTAAGTGACACGGCAGTATCATCATCAGTCTTGCTGATGTTCTGCGGCATTAAACGAAACTCTACTAACACAGTAACACAATGTAACTATTGACAAATGCCTATTTTATTAGAGGAATAAAGCACTTTGTAAAATACTGTTATGGGAAAATAATCAAGTAACTCACCATATCATATTTATTCTTTTTTTTTTTAATTAAATTTTTTTATACAGGGAAATTCTTTTCCTACTTCTCAAAAAACTTAGTCTCCTGGAAAGTTCCATCCTTCTTATATCCATTTTCTTATTGAGTGTATTAAGTTTACATACTGTATGCAGGTACTCTGTACATACTGTACTGTATCCCCATGTGTACTGTATCTCCTCTGTGGTTCATCATTTCATACTACGCAAATAAAAACCTTGTTTTATATCCTTTATACTGTATACTGTCTGTAAGCATGTTTATATCCTTCGTCATCCCTTCTTAAAGTACTTTAAGCTACACTGTGCTTTCAGCATCACAGATATTCCTTTCAGCTCACTTAAAAGGCCTAAAGAAATCTTTTTTTTTTTTGGTGGAAATAATTGCGGTCGGGTTATTTGTTTAGTGTTTCAGCTTTATGACTGTAGTCCTTGTAGCACAGCAATTAACCTTTAACTTCATGAACAATCCATAATTAATGTTACTCTACAAGTAGCCTGTGTGTGTGCGTGCATGCGTGTTGTGATATTCATATAGTGAATTAAATGCAGCTCTTATTGGTTAGTTATAATGCTGTGTTTTCGAACAAAAAAGTGATTATTTTAGGGTTGACTTTTTTTTTTTTCAATATTTAGATCAGTGTAGGTATTAAGTTTAGATTTTTTTTTTTATTTAAACTAGAGATTTAGTATTATCAGCAGAACAATAACAACAATCCTACCTCTCCTACTACTGCTATGACTACTACTATTACTACTAATAATAACCCTACTACTAACTACCCTCAACTGATATCCAAATTATTGATTTATAATAGAGTAAATGAATAATGTTTTTGCCATTGAATCCCATTTGACCAATACAAATGTCTTCTTTGTGTCACGAAACAAACCGGGATGACCAGAAGACTAGTACAATAGCGGTTAGCCCTTTGTAGCGTGGATGGTAAACCCA
>JAQQZS010000036.1:30676099-30687532 GCA_030068045.1 Platyallabes tihoni
GCCTGGCCGGGGAATCGAACCCGGACCCCTGGAGGTGCAAGGCGACAGTGCTAACCACTACACCACCGTGCCGCCTAAAAACAACATAGCAATACAAAATTGTGAATTGTGCTAGCTATCATGGCAAGCATAAAATAATTACCTAGGGTAAGAGACCGACTGACTTGCTGGAAAAAGAAATGATGATGGACAAATTTAAGTCTAATATCTACACAAGGAAACCCTAACCCAAGGAAAAGACAAGTCGGTAAAATAGTAGGAATAAGACATCACTGTCTTAAGACTTCATTATTAAACCATGAACATTTCAAAATGAAATCCTGAAATCTTCCAAGAGTCAGGAATCCTGTACCCCATGAGAAATCTTACCCTGGTAGTCCAATGAGACCTGTACCATGGTATTTTTGACTGTACCATGAAACTTATATACTGACATACAGTAGTACATGTACCACAGTACTACATGGTTCTACCATGGTACTGTACATATTTTGGTATAGTGTATACTATAGTGTAGCATATTTAACCTGTACCAGGATCTTGTTGAAAATTATTATACGTTTATGTACCATAATGGTAATATTTCTATACCATGGTACCATTGTACTATGTATGTAACATTCAGTAAATACCTTAGTCCCCTATGTTAAAATACACTATAATAGATACCTGCAGGCACTATGGAACACAATAAGTACAGTACCATGGTATTGATCAAAGGGTTGTGATCCTGGGAGCCACTGAAGTGCCACAGTACCTACTATGTGATTCAACTACTGTATATGCAGTGGTACATACCATAGTACCAGGTCTCCCATGGTACTGACCCTGATACTTCACCAAGTCCTATAGTGCCTCCCATGGTAATGTTTGTTGTACCACAATACAACTGCGGAATATCACTATAGTACAGTATAGTACTGTACGTACCATAGTAAAATTTCTTATGGTGCCTCATGCACCATAGGAAAGTGTAAAGGTGAGACTTGCTGGTGTTGTGAAAATGCTGGAGGTCCAAAGTTTCATTCCAAATCCAAAGACTAAACTTAGAAAACTTGCAAATCAGTGCTACACTTTTTTGCTTCCGAAATGTCTTGCCTGCGCAAATTAACTCTTGGTTAAAGTGTTTCTAACATGACCATTGTTGGCTGTCCTATTCATACCATCAATACCATGTGAACATATTTTGGTGTCAATATAAGTAAAAACACATCCAAAACATAATATATATACTGCATGTTTATATGGCACTAGTGTTTCTTCAGTACATCCATCCAGTGTGCTTAGATGTCAGATAGGAAACAAATGACAGACTATACCATCCTAAATTAGTAGACATTTACATTCATGGCATTTGGCAGATGCCCACAGGGGCAACTTGGTGGTTGGAACCTGGAACCTTCTGAACCGGAGTCCAATGCCTTAACCACTGAGCTACCCCTAACCCAACAAGCAGGAAGAGGTTGGGACAAAAAAAAAAAAAAAGGATATACTTTAGTCCAGGTTGTCTTTTTGTCCTTCTCTACCATTTCTCCAAATATATCCTCCATACTGTATGCTGTTTAAACAATACACACGTCCCAGGTGTCAGTGGATGCCAACAAGGGCATGTTGCAAACATTGCTGAGGGTAATTGAGCGTGACCGCGTTTGCAAGCCGTCTAATCCGATCCCAAATGTCATTTATGATCAACCGTGACTCGATGATGATTGTTAATGAGGCTAATTTCTCTTTGTTTCTATTCTGTATGCAGAAAGCTAAGCTTGGCCCTGGCAAAAAGGTGGTCACCCCTATAGATGACAACAGGACCAGTTTGCCCTCCACTAATCTGGACCAGGTCAAACTTACCGACTTTAACTTTCTGGCCGTGTTGGGGAAGGGGAGCTTCGGAAAGGTTGGTACAAATGAATTAAAATCTTGACCGTGCACAACTTTGGGGTGATTTATGCAGATGATTTTAATGTTGACTTTCCATAAAGAAGCAGTTATTTAAAATACATTTGGAGAGGGATTTTATTTATAGCACAAGAGAGCGAGAGAGAAAGAGAGTTAATGGTGCTCGAGGTGATTAGTTGTAGGGGTAAGAGAGTCTGCTTATCCTCAGCCACGGAAGTCTTGGCTTCCTCAGGGAGAGCAGTTTTAAAGTAATGGAGAGACAGAAATTAGGGCAAACTCTGCAGTGCACACATCAAATATTGACTGTCTGATGAGTGTTTTACTCGCCGCTACCTGGAGGATTTGAGGTCATCAGTGAATAACCAGACCTGGCTATTCCATTTCTCTTGACATTTAAATTTTTTTCCCTTCACGATGTTACTTGATTCGGATCTGATCTTTCTTCAGATGTGACAGTAAACACACCGTACATGGAGACTGAACACCACAATGTGTGCATGCTTTCTCCTACTTCAGGTCATGCTAGCAGAGATTAAGGCCACAGAAGAGCTGTATGCTATAAAGATCCTAAAGAAAGATGTCGTGATCCAGGATGATGATGTAGAGTGCACCATGGTGGAGAAGAGGGTGCTGGCGCAGCAGGACAAACCCCCGTTTCTCACCCATCTCCACTCCTGCTTCCAGACTGTGGTAAGGTTCAAGTCAAAAGGCCTGGGAGGGTGATTGGAGGTAAAGAATGAGGAATAGTATTGGGGTGAAAGGCTTCAAAAGACAATCACTGCAATTCTGAGAGGGAATTTTGCAAAAGTCTCGACAAGGTATTAGGACTGTACAGTTTGATCATAAAATCACATTGTAGTTTAAACTGTGAGCTATTTAGCGATTAAATTGTGTACTTAAACATATTTATCCAGGATAACACCAAATAATGGCACAAATGATGTCATAAGAGGATGTCAATATTTAACAATCTTAGAATTCATAAAAAGAAAAACTACTTACTGTACAATATTGACACTCAACCTAACTTCCTGACTATAGTATGTGTATATTACCTGTCATAAATTGCAACCTTTTATGATAAAATCATTGCACAAGTTCATATTATAATTTCGATTTTTAAAAAGTTTTAAGTTTTTTTAAGTGACGTCAGTAAGGGACATTGTACGGTAGGATGGGATGCGATTCACCACATGCCACCCGATATGATATCATCATGATACCTACAGTATGTGCCAATTAAATTTGTATTGCGATTCTCTATCATAATTTTATAAATAGCCCCAATTCAATATACATTTTTTCCTGAATTTATTACTGTTCTCAACAAACTTAGTAAATATTTTGCTCCTACCACATGGGATGCTGTACTGCCTACCAAGATTTGAATACAGTAGTTTAGAGTGCACCACCTATAGGATTATAAAGGAACTACATTTGACTGCCGATACATAAATCGCTACACAAAAGAATCACGGTATTTAACTCAATCCATATTTTCCCCTATATTTGTTGTACGGTTAAGCCCTTAAGGATATCGTGGACAAGAAACACTGCTTCAAGTCCTAGAACATCAAAGAACTGTGCTTTTAACATTCAACCACGAAATAACGTAAACGTTTCAGTTGTAAAGTTTTTGGTGTAAGATTGACACCAAATCAAACCCGTGGTACTTGTAGGCAGAACCACTGACAATGCTCACGCCATGCAAAATTGCACACTAAATAAAACAAAAATAAATAATTAAAAACCCACCCATATCTGTTTTTCATGCTAACAAAAAAAAAATCAACATTGTGCAACATCTCATTTCTGAACCTGCACGAAGGTTTACAGTTAATTTGTCAAAGACAGGAAAAGTATAATGTTTTAAAGTTCAGTCACACCGAAATGCTCAGACGTTTCATTTTATATCTTATTTTTTCAGATCAGATATTTCCTATGTGGACCGAGACACCTTAAATGTTTAATCTCTCAATCTCTTTCCTAAGCATCTGTGGGTGTCTGGATTGACATGTGGGTGTTTGTGTTGTGCCTCTCCATCTGTCAGTCACTGCAGGCTTCAGCTTTGCTCTAAATTAAAGCAGGATGATGATTCCTGGTCTCTCCTAAACAAACCTCTCTTCTGCCAAATTGTTTTTGAAAGGTCCATTTTATCTCACAGAAATGTCAGCGATAAAAAAATTATAATAAAATAAAAATCTCTCTGTGTAGGCATTAAATTATTTTTTTTTTCAACATTTCTTAAGAGAATTGTGAAGAATAAAAACCTCTTGAAAGGTCTGTAATTTTTTCCCCATAGTAATCACTATAATCATGCATGCATTAAGTGTGATGGAAATGGTAGTAGTAAAACTGGCACCTGAATCGTGCATTTGAGGGGGTTTTTCTTCATTGAAAGTGGGAAAGAATTCTGTGCTGTAACACAAACAGCCTATAAATACACTTCATTAGTAACCACACACTGGTGCACCCATTCATTCATTACCTCAATAGGCCTGTTACTCCTCCTCCTATTAAAATCTAGTCTCAACCGAGCCTTTACTGTACATGAAGATGACTCCTCTATTTCTCCTCCTCTAGGACCGTCTGTATTTTGTGATGGAGTACGTTAATGGTGGTGACCTCATGTATCACATTCAGCAAGTGGGCAAGTTTAAGGAACCTCAAGCAGTGTAAGCTTTGTGCATCATTGACGTATTGATCTCATCTACGCTTGACAGTATGCTGAATAACCTCATCCAAACACAGGACTCTGTAGAAATAGATGGAGCTTTAAAATCCAATAGAGGTCTAGTAAAACAAAACTTCTATGCACTTGTTTTTTATAATAAATATTAGCTGATTCAGATAAAATATATGGTGTTCAATACATCTTTGATTGACAGTTTACTTTTTTTAGTGCCAGGATCATCCAGGTTTATTTAAAAAGGTGTAAAGAGCATGTTTGTTAGATTTCGCACAATGATTTTCAAAAGTTTTTAACATATATTTGTCTCATCAGTAGTCCAATGATTTTCTTGCTGGTTCAGAATCTTTACAAAGCAAGCCATGCATAATAATAACTTATTTAAATGGGGAGGAACTTGTTGAACAGCTTCTTTGACTTCTGTCAAAAAAAAAAAGAACTGCTAATTGATGGTGATTACCTCTTTGTATTAGAGTCTCTAAGTTTAACCTGGACTTTTGATTGTACAGAATAACAGAACTAGAGCGTTACACTGGGGCTTGCTGCTTCACATCTGAAACACTGGCCTCCCAGGAACTCCTTTAATGAGCCTTTCTATTAATGAAAAAATTGTCTGGTTTGATCACCAAAGGCATTCTGTTTTTGCAGGGAAATGTGTGGCATCATATTGCCCTCCACATCACTTGCACATTACAGGAACTTGACTAGGAGTTATTTCCACATTCACAGTCCTAACCTCACTCAAAGTGATTTCAACATGTTTTTTGGAGCTCTTTGGAGGCCAGCGTTTCAGACATGAAGCAGGCAATCCAACCATGGCTTTGAGAAAACGTTCTACTTCGATGTTGTCCACGGTCTTGTCAAATGCTGGGATAAATGCCTTAGTGTAGAAGGGGATTATATAGAGAAATAAGGGGATATTTTACTCTCATAACTGTGTTCCGTTATTCTGCACATTCAGAAGTCCCGGTTGACTTGAACAGCGATTGTATGCTGTGGATGATTGCTGCTGTGGTTAAAGTGTGAGCATGAACAGAATGAGATAGCAGCCTTGTGTCTGTCATTACAGGTTTTACGCAGCAGAGATCGCTGTCGGGCTGTTCTTCTTGCACAAGAAGGGAGTAATATACAGGTGACAGTGCATGCATTTGTTGCTGTTGTTTTGTCCTTGTTTTTTTTTTTGTTGTTTTTCCCAACTAATTGCATACATATTAATGTAGCTAAGGCTGTGTGTTAATAAGGAAACTACCTTTTTTGTGTTAAATCGTGGGGGTGAAACAGATGAACCCTTAATCACTATGTCACTATGGCATTATTTTAATACCCGTTCCACCAGTTTTAGTCCAACCTACTGTCTCTCTCTAACTCAAATTTCCTTCGGCTTATTTGTGGCACTAATGCGTCTCTAGCTCTAGTGCTCTAGTGCCCTTATCTCCAGCTGCACTGCTCCAGTTCTCTGTAGGCTCTCTCTCTCACTCTCTCTCTCTCCTTCACTCACTCACTCACTTACTCACTCTCTCTCTCTCTCTCTCTCTCTCTCTCTCTCTCTCTCTTTATCTATATGTGTGTGCATGTGTACAGGGTTCATCTGAACTTATCTGATCTGATCTGAGCTGTTCTTACAGCTGTTTTGCTCATTTCAGCTCTCCCATCTGCTTAGTAGACCTACGGAAATAGAGCACACATACACTATACACCCTGTTACACACAAACATCAGCAAATATATGACCCATCTGTCTTTACATGGCCAGAGAGAGAGAGAGAGAGAGAGAGAGCAAGAGAGAGATTGATTAGCAGATGCACACTGGATGTCCTCTATGCACCCTGTCAATTTTTTTTTCTTTTTGACTTAATGCATAATTATATTACTTATTTTTACAGCCGACCCATACTCAGTCAAAGCCTGTCAAAGATATTTAAACTCGCAATTATACAAAAGACCTCATGAGACAGTAGGACAGGACTGAATGGAATTTGAGGACCAATAATAACTGTCCATATTCTTTTCTGTTCATGTTATCAATGATGAGACAATCTGATAAAAATGCATTTGATTAAATAAAAATGTAATGAGCAATGCAGTTGTACCTCGGCATACAAATTGAATCCATTCCAGAGTCGAGTCCTTCGGAAAACAATTAAATACAGATAATCTGTTCCAGCCACACGTCATATTACCGGTATTACCAATTTACAACACTATAGTCATATTTTTGCATATAAAAAAATCAAATCAAGACATGTAAATAAATTTGAAATAAATACGAAAATATGAAATAAATAGACATTAACCTCACTTAACCTTAATTTACGATTCCTCTTTAAAACAAAACTTGTTAACATTCTTGGCACCCATGGTGCTGTCTTAACTAAATCCTGCACACACACAAAAATATATATATATAAATACAAAAATGTAAACCTGCTTTGCTTGGCTTTTCACTAAAACAAACAAGTTTTTAACGGCTCCTGAACGTACGCGCAACACGTTCGTATGCCGAGGTACCAGTGTAATACGTTTTCCTAATCTTTACTGCTGTTGGTCGCTAGTCAGCTATCCTGAGACAGACTGATCAGATTCCTCAGAAGAATTTAACTCAATAATTAATTTTCCTAATCTTAGCTGCTAATGGTCGCTAGCTAACTGCAATAAGACACCCTGACTGGATTAAAGAAGTCATACATTTCTCTCATCTTCGCTGCTAATGTTAGCGAGGTAGCTATCACGACAGTCTGACAGGATTTTTGTGAGAAATTTACTCTTTAAAACATTTTCACAGTCTTACATGTAGCTACAATTCCTGTGTGACAGGATTCTTAAATAATTTTTTACATTATTTACATAAATTATTACATGAATATTTTATTTACATACTGTGTGTTTTTTATAATCAGCGCTAGTTAGCTATCAAGAGTTCTAACGGGAATATCTAAGTTATTCCTAGCGTTTCACAAATCAGCACTTTAAATGCTAGTTACTTTTAGTCATGAGCTAATGAGCTCCTGTATAATGAGTCTCACAGGATGTTTCAGTGGAATTTAAATTGTTTAAAGTATTTATTATAAATGCACAGGTAGCCATTTCTTTTTAAATCAGCCTTCACTGCTAATAATAGTTATTTAGGCATGATTTTTGGGAATATTTTTAAAGTCATATAAAAATAATTAGCTACCTAGCTAACATGAGTCAGGATTTCTAAGAAGAATTAATGTGTTCCTCACAGGATCCTGTGTTCTGACTATATATTTTCATAATTTATAATAATATATTTCCATAATTTCCAATGATGATTAAAATTAACATTTTATTATTTAGCTCTTGTTACTTTCTCTTTGAAACTTTGTCTTTCTGCTAAAAGAACTGCGAAATATCCGAGCAGCCTTCCCTGTGATTGAGCTCCTTATTATTTTGTGCTCTCTAATAGAAATAAAAGCATCAAGTTTATCATGTTATCCTTATTATATTCACTGGTATAGTACATTGTTTGATAATTCTGAAAATTTGCAGAAAGCGTAACATGGAAAAACATTGGTATTCTATTATACAGTAAGCATAATTTGACATATTGTATGTGGTCATATGAGGGTATAGAGATTAGCTCGGTGACAAGCTCTGTTTTTTCGCCGTACATCCTCCCTCAGACGCCTTAAAACCTGGCAGCTGAATTCGCTATTAAAGGATTGTGCCCTGGGGACAAATTCTCGATGCACAATACCACAAATGTTAAATGAGCATGCACTTGGTCGAGTTGCAGACCAGCTTCGCCTTTTTCGGTCGTGGAGATGATGAACTTGTACCCATACATCCGAGTTTTGTTACCGGTAATGATCCTTGACATGAAGGATGGGTCATTCACGGCACGCTGACGAAGTTCTTGGCAGCCGCAATGTTCCTTTTGCTCCTGAGACACCAGCCTGCGGACGAAGTTGGCAGCGACACGCCGCATGTTCAGATCACATGTGAGGATTTGCCTGGACTGTTCCGTATGACACACCGACAACTGCATCAATGTGGATTGTTCTTTGGAGATCATCATGCACAAATGGCCAAATGGTTTTGACATTTTTCGGGGATTAAGCTTGTTGAAGGTCTTCCTGATCTCGAGTCATCTTCCAGTAATGTTCTTTTGCACTTGCAGCACACTCAATAGAACTCATTGCAGCATGTCAAACATCTCTGTGGCAGATTTGCACAGTTTCATGCGGAATTTCATGTTCGCTCATTGTTCTTTCATCTGATGTCCATGATGAAATAGCAGATATGGTAACACATGGCCAGAATAGCACCAGTTGCACAGCTACTGATGTACTGTACACAGGATGATGTCTTTTGGCACACTGACTTATGGAGGTCGGTCCTTCCTGTGACTGTGCATGCAGCCTTGTCCTGCCATCTGTTGGCGTGTTACAATACTATACTATACTAGTCTTGAAACGTTTTAAGACCGCCTTAGAATTATATTCTGTTAGACCTTTAAGCAAGTATCCGAGAAGTTTAACATCATCATACAGTACATTGCCTCAATGAAATGTAATGAATGAATGTAAAGTCCCACAAACTAACAAATGTAATAAGTTCACTCACAAAATGAGACGAATCAGTATCTCTCATTTGCTACTGTAGCTCTCAAAAAATTTCTTGAAAACTGTATATGATTTGTGAACGTCATGGAACTTCTGTTAAAAAATGCCGGACTCTCCCAGAACTTCCGAGAGTCTACTCACTGGTATTGATGGATATCTCGCTAACATGAGGAAGTGACAGGATTACACAGAAGAATTTAAATTTTAATACAATACCAGTCAAAAGTTTGGACACGCCTTCTAATTCCATGACCTTTCCTGATCGTTATTTCTTTCTACATTGCAAAACCGTGCTGAAGGCATCCAAAATATGCAACAATCTCATTTGAACAGTTGATATTGAGATGTTTCTGCTACTTATGCTCTGTAAAGCCTACATAATGGCTCTAATCTGAGGTGCTGTTTGTTAATTGGTGATTTTTGAGGATGGTAACTCTAAATTAACTTCTCCTCTGCAGCAGAGGTAAGATTTGAACTTCTTTCCTGTGATGTTCTTCATTAGAGCCAGTTTCATCATGGTGCTTTAAAATAACAATTGAATGTTGTTGTTGTTGTTTCTTAATTACCTTATTTCATATGTGATATTTCATAGTTTTGAAATTTCCAGCAATGTAGAAATTTAAAATGAAACAATATAAGAAAAATATTTAATTAGTAAGTGTATCCAAACTTTTGACTGATACTGTACATTTCCATAACATTGTCGGTAATGCTGAGTGACTATAACAAGACAATCTGGCGTGATTTCTGAAGATTTATACAGTAAGTCATGTTCAAAAATTATCATACTGTAGTCATGTTGTAGCTAGTTAACAATCATATGGGAGTGTGGCAAGTCATTATTACATTTCTATAATATTTGTTCCTAATGCTAGCTAGTTAACTAAAATGACATATTCTGACTTTATCTCTGAGAGGATTGTCTTTGAAGAGACAAAAAGCTTGATGATGACGATATTGATCTGTGTACAGTATATGATTCTGTATCTGTTCATTCAGAGATCTGAAGCTAGACAACGTGATGTTGGATGCTGAAGGACACATCAAGATTGCAGACTTCGGCATGTGTAAGGAGAGCATGTTTGATGGAGTAATGACGCGCACGTTCTGTGGAACACCAGACTACATCGCCCCAGAGGTGAGGGGCTGAGGGAGTCACAACACCTGTAGTTTCAATATATTCTCAAAAATCTCAAATGACCAAAAATGGTTTGGACATGGAAAGATGGTGTGTAGCATGTGGTGCATAATCTGCTTTGTAATGGCATTCAGTGTAGACCAAAAGTGACTGCACTGCACAAGTGAGTGAATCAGTGAGCACATGAGAGGATGAGTTTAAATGGTGAGGGGGTAAATGATGAGTGAGTGAGTGATACAAGTGAGGTAATGTATGAGTGAGTAAATGAAAGAGTGAGGGAGCGTGTGAGTGAACAAGTGAATGTTCCTGTATAAGTGAGTGAGTGTATGAGTGAGCAAGTGAATGATGGAAGTGTGTGAATGAGTTAGTGAGTGAGTAATTATTAATGTGAGCGAATTAAGGATTAGAAGGAGTGATGTTATTGAGATAATAGTGATGTTATTGAGCAAATGTGTGTGCAAGCAAGTCATTGATGAGTAGTAGTGATGCTAGTGAGAGAATGAGTGAAGACTGAGTGAGTGAATGAAGAGTGTGAATGAACATGCAAGTGTGTGAGTAAGGAAATGAAACTGTGAGTAAATGAAATAAGTGAGCAAGCAAGTGAATGGGTGAACAAGTTAGGGAATGAGTGAAAAAAAATCAACGGGTGAATAAATAAATGAGCTACTGTACCTCTGGTTTTCAACTACAGATGCCTCTCAGAGGTGACCACACAGACAGACACACAAGATAAAGACACAAACACACTCAAACTGTCTCTGTACATGTATTCTTTCTGGCCTACACACACACACACACACACACACACACACACACACACACACACCACATCACATCACACCACTGTGGAATTGTGACGGGCTAATCATAATCAAGTGAACTGAAGATTATTTGATTTGCTCTATGCACGATGGGTGTTCAAGTCAAACTGCGACTTTTTATTTTGTAGAAGAGTGTAAAAAAAAAAACTCCCTTTATATCTCTACAGTATATCATTCCGTACTACAGTTTTGCACTTATCCCAGCGTTTCACTAGTGTTTGGAAAAAGAAAATATGCGATATTGCTGTTGAATATTGCGATAACGATATTTCTTGCGATATAACATTTCCCTAGAGAAATGCAT
>JAQQZS010000036.1:30715821-30731299 GCA_030068045.1 Platyallabes tihoni
AATAAGGGAGTGAAGAAATTCGAAATTGTCGGAGCACCTAACTAACACGTCTACTCCATGTGGCTGCTAACCGGAACCTCCCAAATAAAGACTTTATCAGGGTCATGAAAGGTGATCATGTAAATGCTTGGTGAAGTAGAAGAAATACGTGAAAGTACTTTTCCACATGCACAAAGCAACAAGAACATCGACATACAGTATGAAAAGCACTTTTTAGTGAGACTAATCAGTAAAAAAAAAAATAATAATAATAATAAATTGGACTTGTAGCAATAGACAAAGGTCATGTGGGCTGATGAGTCCAGATTGACCCTGTTCCAGAGTGATGGACGTGTCAAGAGTAAGAAAGGAAGTGCATTAAGCGATACACTCATCATGCATAGTGGCCACTGTAGGCAGTGTTATGATCTGGAGTTACTTCAGTTGGTCAGGTTTAGACTCAGCAATGTTATGTGGCAAAATAATTAAGTCATGTCCAATGGTTCTGGGAGCAAAAGTTAACTGCAGGTAGAAGAAAGTATAATAGTATTACACCTTTTTTTTGGTGTTGTTATGTCTTGCTTGTCATTTACTGTATTTAAAAACAAAAAAAAATTTTATAGACCAACTTTTCTACTTCATGCAAGTTAAAAGTATTACATGTGATATTAAGGTTGATTTTCTTTTAAAAAGAGCTGACTTTCTCAAAATATGCCTTTAATCTATCAAGTTATGCATTTTTTGTCAGTTTTTTTGGAAGCTCAGGATTTGACTCAGGATTGGCTGCTGACAGATCTGATGCAATAAAGAATAGAAAGGGGAGTGAAAACTGAAGTGGGTGATGTGTAACTTCTATGGGTTCCATTAAAAGAATGCAAATGAGTGAGTGTTTCCATTTATAGCTCATAGCGTAGTGTGTGTAGGTGAGTGTTGATTTATACTGGATGATAAACTGTACATTTACTCTTAACTTTGTGCTCACCCACCCCCATCCGATCTTCACCAGCACACGTTCATTATGTAAAGTCACAGCGGTATGCTGTGTACGGATGATCGAGTGCTCCGCCACCTTCCAATTGCAGTCAAAGCAATTAAGCTTCTTCTCCACACTGTTGCCCCAGAGCCAGTCAGCTAGAGAAAACCATGTAAATCTCCCTTAATTGTGAATTCTGTTTAAGAAAAAAAAATAACTTTGTTAGGCAGAGTCTTTTATGTTCCTTTTTAATTAGCAGAAGTTGTGGCGTTTCTACTTTATCAGTGATGCAGAAGCTGAAATAAATTTGTGTATGGGTCCTTCAGTAGCAGTTGAAATCTACAGTAGCTCTTTATACTGTACATACAGCAGTGTTTAGACATCCAGATCTTTTCCCCATTTTTATTAATGATCATTGGAATTCAAAATTCTAAAATTTGGAACACTAGCAGAAAGCTTGTATGAGGGGTGTTCAGGTCAATCCTGGACTTGTGGTGGCTTCGCCTTAAGTATTTCTCATTTAGCGAGTGGAACGACTGATTCCTGAAAATCGACAGATAATTTGATGGAGGACTTGCAGAAGACATGCACCTGTCTCTGTGAACAGTCTTTAATCTGTAATCATTGCATATGTATCATGGGCATTAGAGAACTTTTTTATTTATGTGTTCTCCAGCAAAATGTGAAATTCATTTAATCTAAGTGAAGATTTTTAACTTTATTTCTGTGCTTCACCACCGTGCTTACACTACAGTACGTTTTGTTAAGTATATTTCACAGAACGTATCAAAGGCATGAAATGGCCTGCAATGGAAGTAACAAAGTGTAAAAATAGTAATTTTTTTGGCTTCAACGTTAGCCAACATAAACTTTAAACACATTTAACTTACTCCTGGCAGCCACTGTGTTGCACAGGAAGTATCATTGCTTGGCTGACGACGTGACAGAAAGAGGCAATGAGATTGGCTTGAAAGAACCCATGAGCTGTTGCTACAGTACATGTTCTGTTTTGCTCAAAATGTCGAAGTTTAAAGAGGTAATATAGAGGTTTTCAAATAATTTTTTTGTTATAGACAACCTTGTGTGTCCAAGAAAAAAAAAATTAAATTTGTATAGTGCTTTTAACAAGAGTCATTTTCGCAAAGCAGCTTTACAGAATCAAGGGAGAAAATTGCGTTCTATTGTCCAACTATTACCTTATTTTTCTTTATTTTCTTGTTTTATTTGTTTGCATGTTTCGGTGCTAATCATTGTAAAAGCTTGTTTTCTGGTTGCTTGCTTCGCTGAAATTTTGGAATGTTTAAATTTTCATTTAAACGTACCTTTTGCCATTTTAAAGGTTAAAACCTACACGTTTTAAGTCTTTTAATAACTCAATCCTTCCTTTACTCTGACATTTTTCTTTATAAAGTGCCTGACATCACCACATGTGACTCAGATTCCCATCAGTGACTGTCTTTTTTTGTTTTTTGTTTTTTTTAAGGCATCGAGATTCGATAAGGTTGCTGAAAACTTGTAATTATTTGGAATAATTGACACAGGCGGGCTTTTAGAAATGGCATCAACTCCAAGGCTTTTTGCCAAGCTCTCTTTCAATCCCGTTCGTTGTCATGGATGCAGAAAGGAAGGAAGGAAAAGGGAAGCATCGGCTATTTCTGTCTCATCTCCAGTTCTGCTTCTTATACAGTCTGGCAGCTTGACAAAGAGAAAACCATTTCGGTTACTGTCATCTTTTTCGTCTTTCATTCAGTCAATCTGTCGTTCCCGCTTCCAAGTTTCCATTCTGATTTTTTTCCTTCTTGTGTGAGAGAGAGAGTGAGATTTCACCTGTGATTCCCTGTATCTTTTACTTTTAGATCATCTACAGTACCACACATCTTTCTGCCTTATTATAATTTAGACAATAGAGTAACTACTTTTAGTATTTCTATTTATATGTATTAATTTATACTTAAATTATCTGGCAGACTCTATTGCCCAAAAGGGCTCATTAGGCTTCTTATTAAAAACATGACTTAATGGCATGGAGAAAATTAAATTTAAACAAGGTTCTAATTACTAAATTAAATTATGCAAAGTGAGTGTTATCAATTTCCATAATATTCATCTTGTGATCCAATTACATTATAAACACAGGATATTGATTACCCTGTGATGCAAATTATTACTGTAAAGTATTATTGTCTGTGTCATTTTTTTGTCCTCCTAAAATGTGATGTTGCTCTTAACATTGAATTTATAACAAATTTATGGACTGGAGCAACTAACTGGTTTTAGCCATAACTTTAAAATCTCCTATGTAATATTGTTAGTTCCCCCTTGTGTTCTCCAAACAGCTCTGACCTGACACTGCTGTGGTGTCTGGCACTAACACATCATCAGCAGGTCCTTTAAGTCCTGTAGGTTGTAAGTCAACACCTTGACCAACATGTGATATTTTTTGGACCATTACTAAGCAATTTACCGTTTCAATGAAAGGGTGTACAGTAAATCCCCAACTTATGAACATTTTCGCAGATACGAACGGACCGTGGATCTACAAACATTCATAGATGCGAACAAATCGCGGAAGTAGCTAACGTGTATTGTAGGTGTAGAAAATGTGTGTTTGTTTTTTATGTTTCATTTTATATAATAGTGTCAAAGGTGTATAAGACTTTGTCAGACATATGAATGAATCCCCCGGAATGGAACTTGGTGACTTACTGTATTTGGTCTTAGTTAGTTTTGGTAGGTGTTACATGTCGAAATAAAATCCATATGGATGGCAGGACCCAAGGTTTCCCAGCAGAACATTTCACAAAGTATCACACTGCCTCCACTGGGTTGCCTTCTTCCCATAATGGTTCCATCTCTTCCTCAAGTAAGCGACACACATGTAAAAGAAACTGTAAAATTCATTTTAGACCAAGCCACCTTCTTCCATTGCTCCATGGTTCAGTTCTGAGGCTTATGTGTCCATTGTGGACACTTTCAATAGTGGACAAAGGTCATCACGGGCAGCCCTGTACACAGCAAGCTATGATCTACTGTGTGTTCTGACACCTTACTCTCAGAGCCAGCAATTTGTGTTGCCGGTTCATTCATTGTCCAATCTTGGCTCACTATTGGCAGATACTATCCACTGCCTACCAGAAACACTTCACAAGACCTGCTGTTTTGGGGACACCCTGACTCAGTCATGTGGCCATAACAATTTACCCCTTCTCAAAGTTGATCGGAATATTGCAATATATCCCAACCCTCCACAGAGGCCATTGTAACAAGATAATCAAAGTTGTCTATTTCACCTCTTAGTGGTTTTAATGTTATGTCTGATTTTTTTATATGTATTTGTTTTCTTCTGAACACGAATTATGAAATTGACACACAGTTCATTCTAGCGAGAGATCAATATCATCTCAAGCTGTGGCAGACATTCATGGCAACACACCCAACTGATATGCTAAAAAAAAAAAAAGCGGTTTAGACATGAGATCAATACACTTAGACACTTGTCTAGTCCAGTCTTTACCAGGATTTTTGTTGAGATGTGCCTAATTTTTATCTAGGTCATGGTTTGTTAAAACAGTATATACTGTATACAGAAGCAAAGTGTACATGATTACGTGAAGTTTGTTGGAATGGTGTCCAACATTATTATCATCCCATCAGTCTGTTTCTGTTTCTATGCATATTGCTCACCAATATGCATAGAAACAGTCTCTGCTTTCAAACATCTAGCCCATGTGAATGCATTTAGACTCCAGGTGAAAGGAGATGGAGCGTGTAATGTGTCATTTGCAAATTGCGGCCATGAGGGTAATAGTGTAGTGCTTGGAGCTCTCGAGCTTATTTCTCCAAACTGAGAAAAGAGAACAGCAGGAAGATCTGAAACACATTTATCAAAGCCTTAAGATGTGAATGTTATCTGTGGATTACATCTGGTGAGTTTTAGCATGGCGGATAACGATAACGTGTGTTGTGAGGGTCTAATCTTGGATTATATCAGGTGCTGGTATAAAATAGTCATATGGCATTTACAGTACTGTGCAAAAGTCTTAAGCCACCAATCATTTCTTCATATTCAATTTAATTAAATGATAACAGATTACATTAAAGAAACAGGAAAAAAGTGCCAAAAGATTTTAAGAATTAAAAAAATTGGTTGTTCAATTCTTAAACAACAGCAGCAGCCTCATTTCCTCTCTCGGTCTATTCCAAACAGTTTGCTATGAACTGGCCTAATGATCTGTCAACTTCACCTGTTTCTCACTTGTTCGTGCCCTATGATAGATGGTTTTATGCCTTAATAGTTCATAAGTTACTGTGTGGCTTAACTAACAAAACACACTCCTCTCAAGCTGGTCAGTTATAGAGACTGGACTGAAAACTAGAGACGAAAACTTGCCAGAAATGAGAGCCAAAAAAGTCCTTCAGGAAGTCTATATATCAGGGGTAGCTCAGTGGTTAAGGCATTGGGCTACGGTTCGGAAGGTCTCAGGTTCAAATGCCACGACCGGCAAATGAAAGGGGAGGGGGGGCTCAAGACCTTTGCACAGTACTGTACCTGGCTTATGTTGCAGTAACTTTTAAATATGGACACACAATACACACAATGTAGATGTGTTGACATGCCATGCCAGGGTTTACCTCACTTTGTTACCTAGATTTCCTGGGATACTGTATGTTCCAGGCCCCATGTTACCCTACACAGGATATCTGGTGTACACACTGTCATTTTGCATCTCACATTTGTCATTATGAGGACATTTTAAACTTTCTCTCTCTCTCTCTGTGTTTCTGCAGTGCGGGAAAGGTGCGGAGAACTTCGACAAGTTCTTCACTCGCACGCAGCCGCAGCTCACTCCTCCAGACGAGCTCGTCATTGCCAACATTGACCAGTCCGAGTTCGCCGGCTTCACTTTTGTCAACCCGCAGTTCGTCCACCCGTCCCTCAACAGCACCTTATGAACGAGAAACGAGACAGGCTCTACAAGTAACTCTACCTACACAACCCCCAGAATGCCTCATGCTTAGCCTTATCGCCATCATCTTTAATTATACAATTTCAATCTTAATGCCAACTATTTTCTATTGCTTTGTCTCATTTAGGATTTTTTTTTCTTTTTCAATTATTCAGTCCATCATTTTAGTTTTATGCCAATCAAAGAGTTAATAGCGTTCGGTTGATGTCGTCTATCGTGGGTGTTTTTATGGTAGATCACTTAACGTCATGAAGGCATGGGATATGAGGCCATGTTGATTCACACTTGATATAAAACCCCATAAGAGATGCAAAAACCTGTGCTTCCTGGTGTCTGTAGTGTAATCCTTGCCAGTCTTCCCAACCAGGAAGCGTAAAGTGGGGTTCTATCAGACCTGTGTGTTGATTATCTGACTTGTCAGATGCCTTTGCTTTTGGTTCCTGTTGACAAGCAGATGCTCTGAAGTGTTCGAAGTTTTAGAGCTCGGATCGAGCGATAAATATTAAATGAAGGAAGATTTTTAACAATAAAGCTAAATCAGTTACTAACGCATCAAGATGGTAACGAACCCTCATAGACAAGATGTTTAATTAGCTTAATGACTAACTTACAGTACAGGAAAATTAGCTGAACGGCACTGTAGGATTAATATTAATGATTTTAATAGATACATCTAGTTTGCTTTTCCATCATATCTATCAGATAGAACGTCAGTTCTCGAATTTCTATGTTAAACTTGTTGAAAAAAATTTGTGTTAAAATGATGCTGCTTTAT
This sequence comes from Platyallabes tihoni, assembly GCA_030068045.1. NCBI lineage: Eukaryota > Metazoa > Chordata > Actinopteri > Siluriformes > Clariidae > Platyallabes > Platyallabes tihoni. The sequence goes on from JAQQZS010000036.1 coordinate 30,722,516, forward strand.
GAAAATATCAAAACCAAATCAAGATCAGAGAATATTACATTTCTCTTCTACCTGTTTCTGTAAAGAAAACACATTTAACATTTGACAAAGTAATTTTTTTTAAATACTAAGTCTTACAAGTCTCCTTTTTATTTAACACAATTTGCAAAAGTCTTTATCATTTGGTTATGGGGATTTGTGGAACATACCATGCAACTGATTTATTTCTTTTTTTTTTTTAATACATACAGATTTAATTCCTGATGACTTAAGACGGAATGAAGTGTTGGCGTTCCTGCCATACACACATGATATGTTGCATGCTCTTAAATTGGAATAACTCCAGAGTATTATGTTCGTGTGATTACAGTTATACATACACACAGCGTACTTGCTGAAATCATCTTTCTACTCCTTCTCTTTTGGAATTCTTTAAAATGTTTTTTCTTCCTAGTCTACTAGTGATCATTCAATATAATCTTGCAGCAGTATATTCATTTTGTAAATACTTCTAGGTTATAAAAAATAAAATGAAAAATGAAAAAAATCAGAGAGAGAGAGAGAGAATGGTAGCATGTTAAAAAATTTTATACCAACAACCGAATGTGTTTTTATGACATGATGAGGAGTTCCCTAGAATAACTGATTTTGTCAGGTTACTGTCCCTGCAGTTCCTGAGTTTTAATCAGCTGATGTTAACTTTAGGAAAAATGCTTTACGCAACAATTTCATAACCTTTTTAGCCCTGTTGTACCTGTCCCTTGCTTGCTAAGTAAACGTTTCTGTACTTGTATATACACTGTGTACTACACTACTGTTCAAAGGTTCGGAATCACACTATGTGATGTTACAAAATCACATTTAATATAGACACTAATTACAGGTACAAGTTGTCGTAATGGTCTAATTACTGTATGAACCTTGTAGCTTGTAAATAATCAGCACTAAATACAAAAGATGTATGTTTGTGAAATCACTACAGTGACACAGGAAACATACAGTTTATTTGTTGTGCACTATCAATATTTTACACACTAAATTCTATTAATGATAATTTTTTTTTCCAGACACCAAAATGTATTTTATGGGCTTTTAAAATTAGTTAATTGTTTAGTTTTGACCGAACAAAATTAAATAAAGTAAATATGTACTGGAACTGTCAGTGTATAATAACTATAGCAAAATTATAGTAAAAGTGTTTCCACATAACGGTTTGATCTCCACTTTCCTTATTTCCTTATAAAAAAAAATAATAATAATAATTAAAAAAAAAGACCATAATTTTTAGATATGCACCAATCGATTGGTCCGTTCCTAGACTAGCAGTAACAATAAGAATGTGGGACAATAGAAACGCGTTTGCTCTGTGTCATCCTGAGATTGCGTGTTCAAATCCTGCTACAGCCACCTTTAACCCGCAGCTCTCAAACATTTTGGGGTATAAATACGATGATCCCTCCCGTGTGCATACTGTGTATCCGGTGTTGGTGTCCAACCACCTCGTATACGAAACAGTTCTGTGTAATCTGATCTAGTAAAAATGTTGTGGACTTGTGTGCGTAAAGTGAGTAAAACATTTGCACTAACACTAGTAAACACTAGTAAAAAAAAAAAAACAGCACGCAACCCTACTGAATCTGTGTTTAAACAGCCACTCTTCTTGTTACATGTGAAATACGCAAGTAGCTCGTGTCTTAGAGCAAGCATGTGATCGCATTCAAACTCGCTGTCGAATTGTCATTTTCAGTCGTACGAATTAAATTTTTCTAAAAAAAAAAAAATAAAAAAAATTCTAAACCTGGAGACAGTCCTGTAACCTTTATTATTTTAGTTATTTAATATTCCATATTTACTATATACATATAATTAAATTTCTCCTTACATTCACAAATAATGTTTTTTTGTATGCTGTCAATTATAGGGTAAAAAAAATCACATCGTTATCAGCCAATTAAATTGCAATCAGTGCATCTGTAGTAATTTTATATTAAAATTTTAATTTTAACTTCTGGAAATAATTATTTGTTATTCCAGACGCAACAGTTTACAGATTTCTACAAAAGTCTTAAGTTAGCATACCAGTACTGTCGTATTAAAATCATTTTATAGATCTGAAATTAATGTAATTTGTTTGTATTACTAATAAATTTCATTTAGAATTTTCTGACTGATGATTTCAGACTTTTGAACAATAGTGTATACTGTATATGTGTGAGAAAAAAAACAGATACATGTTTGTGTATTGAAGTTTTTATGTACTAAGGTTTACATCAAAGCTTTACCAACTTAAAAAAAAAAAAAAGGTAGTGCGCTACACGTCAGCACAGATGCTTGATGAAAGAACCCTGTGTATGTTTCCAAACATGTCTGGAACAGGCTCTGTTGTTTGTGCAGTTGTTGTTCGGTTGTAAAGATTTGAGCTGATTGGTTGCCTTGGCTTTTCCAGCCTGCATGTTGGTTACGATGGAATCTTTTACTAAACCAGGCACACATGCAGTATGCAGTATATACTGTATATGTACTTCTGTACTTAAATATATATACTTACAGTTTTTAAGCATTCCAGATCACACAGCATGGACTTAATCAATGTGCCAAACAAGATATCTTAAATAATGGGATGTTTTTTGTCTTAAAGGTAATTAAATTGTTGAATTTCTTGTATTGTGCAGATCCTCCAAACTGCCAGGCTGTAGGGAATTCATACTGTAGCTTTAACCTGTTTTTGCTTCAAGCCGAACCCAAAAGGAAGGTCTCAAGCACAGTTTGGTCCTAAGATCCCATTTTTAAAACTTTTTCTGTCTTATCATTACGAGAATTTCCTACACAACAACGTAATGGGCTCAAATTCAGCCGCGACTATAGGAAAGTACCTTAACCTCAAAACAGCCTTCACCTTACAGCTGCTTCATATTGATAAATACTGTTTTACGCTAATCAGCTGTTAGGTCATCACCACTACCGCCAAGTGAACTGATCAACATTAATCACCAAGTATAATAGGATAAAGGGCACTAAAGGTTAACCCATACCCACAGGAACCAAAGGTCCAATCCCACAGAAAAGCCAGTGCAGCCAAATTGCCAAAAACGTCAATGCTGGCCAACGACAGAAAGGCACCAGAACACCCGGTGCATAAGAGCACAAGGCCACTGACCCGCCGTCCAAACTCTAGATCCCAATCCAAATGAGTACTCATGGAACGCCAGCACAAAACTGGCTCTAAATGTGGTATGACAACAAGCAAGAACCAGCTAAAATGTAGGAATTATTTAATTACCCAGATTAAGAAAAATATGTACATCAGTCCTTACGTATCCTATAAGTTGCAACCCAGTTCAATTATCAAGAAACAACTTTACAATATTAGGCATCATGGTTAAAATATTGGCACATCGCAGTTTATGCCTCCATTGATGTTCATTAAGTTGTTGTCACACTACTCTTCACATCTATTTCATATGCTTTTGGTTTTCATAAGCGTTTGATTTTTCCGTCATCCCTCAGCAGTGCCAAGCCGATAACTGAGCCCGACAATAGCAGTGTTGCACTAACTGTGTAGTCTCCACCAACACACTTGTAAGTGTTTATTTAAAAACCTGTGTGTGGTAGACACATGTAGCCATATTCCTCTGTGTGTACGAGCCTGTGGATTCAGAGGAGATGATTATTCCACCACAGTGCTATTAATGCCCGGGTGTGTGCAGTTCCCCAGCCATGTAGGCAGCCACTGCTTACTGATTTCTTCAATGTTGCTTGCTTTGCTTGTTCTGTCTGTTTTTAAGTGATGGAATATTCTGTCTTGCCTTACCTAGCAATCAAACCATCCCTGTGCCTCTGACTGTGTGCGTTTGTGTGTATGTGTGTGTATGCAAGCATGCGGGGGTATATGTGTATGTGATGAAAATTCTTGTCTTTTTGGCTCTTTCTACTGCATGCAAATTCGTGTCCCTCCTGCATGTTGTGTACTTTTCGTACTTGGCTCTGCCAAACACACACACAAAAAAAACTAATTATTAAAGCAGATTCAGTTTCTATGCTAAGGCAGATACTCCTTCCTTAAATCCATTTCAACCAACAGAATCAAGTGCACTTCAGGATGAATCAGACAACCTGCTGTTTAATTATTTCATTTTTTCCTTCTTTATATTTTGTGATTATGTAAGTAAAAAAAATAAGGTGAAAATAAGGTGAAACTGAAGAAGGTGAAACTTTTAAATAACAATAAAAAAACATTTAATCAATCTAAGTTTTAATAATGTTTTTTTTTTTATCTCACACACAAACATTATACCTAATATTAAAAATAACAGGTGGTAAAGGTGGTGTTTTAATCTGTACTATTTAAAAGGGTAAATGTTTATTTCTTATTTTGCAAAAAAAAAAAAAAAAAAAAGCTTTAAAGTGAGAATTGAAAAAAGCCAAATTTAAAAACGTATTTCAGCATAATAGCAGATTTTCAGGACTGATTTAAAACTGATTCTGCCCTAAAAGACATGACTGTAAAATTAACGTTACCCAAAAATATAAAATGGAAATAAAAATTATAATAATCTTGTTTGGAAATAGTATTGAAGCAAGGTTTTTGTTTTCTTGTTTTCTATTTTAACTAAAGCTTATATTTTAAAACTACTGTCCCAAAAATGCTAACCAGACAAACTAATTAAAATGAATCTTTTACAGATTTTTTTTTTGCCAAAAATAAAGATTTTAGCATGTAAGCTACTCTAAGATTTAATGTACGAGGGGTGTTTGAGTCGAACCCGGACTTGTCTTGTCATGAGCAGGAGAATGAAGGCTCTTGAGACGTTTACAGACATTTACGGGAGACTTCATGCACAGTACGGTGATGAGACTCTTATACGCAGGAAAATATTTAAATGGTGCAAACGTTTTAAAGAAGGCTGTACTGTACGTCCGTTAATCCGGCCCAAGGTGAGTTGGACAGCAACTGCAAAACATTTGATTTTAATGCCTGATCTTGAAAATTGACGTCCCCAGTACAGTCCTGATTTCAATTGATTTCCACATGTTCACAGTTCACGGCGTCCTGGGAAAACTTTCTACCTTGATGGTATTCAAGCACTAGTGAAACTCTGGAATAAGTGCATTAGTGTAGCAGGGGATTATATAGAAAGGTAGTTTTTAATCTAATGGTTCAGTTATTCTGCACAATCAAAAGTCCTGGTTTGATTTGAACACTCCTCATATTTTTGGCCAAAAGAACCAATGTTTGAACTTGTATCTGATTGAAATTCCTTTCACTGGGTCTCCTGGTTCTCCTCTTTTCTTTCACTTGTTTATATGTTGTTTAGAAAACAGGATGGTCTCTTTCATTATCAGGATGTATATAAGACCTAAAGTTTACTCTCTGATGAAGGCGTGTTCAAGCGCCATGTAACACTCTCGCTCTCTGCGCTTGTACATATTGATCCATGATTTACTTTGTTGAAAGTTTTAATGGTGTCTGTTGGTTTGCCCCCTTCTTTCATCAGTCCACACCTTCAGATATAACCATTGTTATTTGTACCTACTGTATGATACTGCAAATAAAGTATAAGAAATCATACACTATTTTGAATCCGCTCTCTCATTTCTATGTACAGTACCTGCTCAGCTTAGAGAGCACTGAACAGGAATGTCTAAGTCATAAAATGCAAGTCAAGTCTCGAGTTATTACCCTGAGGAGAATATGTGCATTTTAACTGTATAATAATAATAAAGAACAATATTGCTTACAGTAATGAGGATTAGATCAATAGTTGTGTGCTGTGTTGTAAGTATATTTCTTAGGAATTTCTAACACATTCCATTTGAGACATCATTATAAGTATAATTTTATGCTACATATATTTGCATGCGTTACAGTAAGTAACATTATAAACCAGTTAAGTTCTGTCCAAGTAATCTGATTAGACAGAAAAAGTAACAAGAAAACAGATTTGATAATGTTGTGTCATGTTAAACAACTCTTTGTCTACTAAATGATTGTTTCTAAGTTGTTCCTAATTGTCTCCGTGTTATTTCATTTATGCCTAAGGCAAGCTAGAAATCTAACTGGCTTCTAAAACAAGTATAAATCCCAAATACACCTAGGATCCCAAAAGGCTTGGGATTTAACCCCAGAAACTAATATTAACAGCTGATATTCTTAAGCCGAATAAGTGGAAATATAAAGTTTTACAGGACGGTCCACCACCTCTATGGTTCTCGGCACCATTTGACTCGAGTGTGATATTGCTTTTATATTCAATAGTTCCACAAATTCCATTTATTATCAACAGATTATGATTTGTTTCTTTATTTAACCAATTGTTTTTACTCTGCCAACACCTGGTGGAACTGGCAACTAACTGTGACAGTTAATGAAATTAACAGGTGAGAAAGTAGTTTTACATTCTTACCGGCACTATTTAGGCAAAAGAGGAAAATAAATCATGGAAGTGGTGGACAGTCCCGAGAAACTTACGAGCATTACTTTATTTATTTTTTAATTTCAACTTATTGATTGGTACAGTCTGCAGCACTGGAAAGGGGAGAGCTGCTGCCTGCCAAAACTCACAGTCAAAACTAGCAAGTTGACATCAATAAAATAAATAAAGAATTAAAATGGTCCTCATAGGTCGAAATAAATAAAATAAAGTAATTTTAAATAAATAAAATAAAGAAATAATTTTTAAATAAATAAAGTAATTCTGACAAACTCTTGAGAATTACTTTATTTATTAAAAATTAATAAAACTCCTGCTAAAACTCACATTCAAAAGTAGTCATGGACGCATAATTCTTCATAAGTTCTAGAGCCTGTTGTGTGTGTGCGCGTGTGTGTGTGTGTGTGTGTGTGAAAATCCCTGGAGATCAGTAGTTGACGTAGTACTGGAAATACAGAAATACTTGAACTTGAATATGATCCAGATGGTTGATGTAAACTGTCTCGGATGCTGCAGACACATACTGTATATGCATGATTTTTTTTCACTGCACTCCTGCACCGCAATTAGCTATATACTTAATTCCACTAATAGGAAGGTATACATGTTTGTTGGTGTGTGTGTGTATGGGAAAGGTAGTTTATTTATATATAAAATCTAATTCTCTCTCAATGCCTCATACCTAATTCAAAACCTAATAGTCAGACTAGGCTTCAATCTATAAATCTGTCCTTAAAATCACGATCTAGCCCTGTTGTACGTCTCTGTGGGTTTCTGTGGGTTTCTGTACCTGCCTTGGCCTTAAGTGTACATTATCAGGATGTACTGTATGTAAAGAAATAGCTACATGCAGAGATGATTCCTCCTTTGGTGAAGCGACTCTTCTAGGACAAATATGATTTATTTTTATTTTTCTTAATCATTTTGGGCCATTTTGTTTACAGTAGATGGTCCTTTATATCAGAGTTGTATCACCAAGCCCACAGCACTGGAAAAAAATACTACAAAAGAAACAACATGTCGGTGTATATTTCTTTCAATCTCACTGGTTACTTTGTTATTGCACCATACATCAGGGAAATTCTTTTAGACATGATGCCAGCTTTTATTGGAACCTTCCATGCTGGCGCATCAAGCTCCATTGCAATTCCAGCTGACTGTGCTAAAATATTTAGCAGCTTATTCTATAACTCTTAAAACTTTTATATACGCTTCTGTGAAAGGGAGAAAAAAAAGGAGTTTGTTTTCACCTGTGTGAGAATGAACCTAATGTGTTGATCTGATATTTAGAATTGATTTTTTTGCTGTATAAAGCACAAGTCAGATAGTAGATTTTGCATGCTGTTTAATATGATGCAAAGGATACCAACATTTCTGGAAAGGATTCTTTGTCTTTTCTTATTCTTTGCAAAAGCATAAGTCATTTTTGTCTTGGGTGCAGGATCTGTTTTCAGAAACTTCAGTGCAACAAGCAGAATTGAAGACCTTAATTAAAACATGCAAGACTGAAACCTGAAACAAAACGTATAAGTTAAGTATAATGCTTTTTCAAAGTATAGATTTGGCATTGATTTAAAACAGTTGCTCCGTGTAATAAGAATTATGAACCAATTCTATTCTATGATAGAGTTTTGCAATAGAATTTGATCCTGAATTGTACTATATTTTAATTTCACCCATAGATTACTGGGTACTTTGGTGTGCTATAGCATAAAATTCAACTGAACCTTAGACATACAACTACAGACTTCTCCAACATCCAATGTTCTACAAAATGTGAAACCTTTCCCCCCACTTATGTGTAACATAAACTGCTAGCACAGCATATGGTATTCTATAATGGGCAATATGTTACTGCATCAGCAGCAACTTCTAACTATAGATATCCACTATAGTGCTTGCCTCATCATTTGACAGAAAGGCTATAATTCTGATGCCTCCTAACTATGACTTATAAAGCTGTGCATGTTCACCTGCAAGTGAAAATTATCATTATCATTTTTTTTTTTTTTTTTTTACTATTTTTCGCCAGTGTGCAGTAAAAATAGGTTTTAGTTATAAGCTTGACAGATGTTGTAAAGGGCACAGATAAGGGTACAGGTAAGAGTTCTTTAGTCATATGGAACAACACTGCACTCCAAAGTTAGGTGAAATGTCTACATTTCTTAGAATTTAAAAGCATGTTTTTCGCCTTCACTTTTGACAACAGTGGTATCAAAAGTATTCACATTCATTACTTGAGTAGAAGTATAGATACTAGGGTTTAAAAACACTTCTTTAGAAGTTCAACTATCAACTCAAGTATCAACTCAAGCTTTTTACTCAAGTAAAAGTGTAAAAGTACTGGTTTCAAAACTACTTAAAGTATAAAAGT
>JAQQZS010000036.1:30760423-30773145 GCA_030068045.1 Platyallabes tihoni
ACAGAAATTATGAAATATTAATGTAATGGAGGACAGTCACTTTGGAATGTGTGCTACTACCATGGAACATTGATCAAAATGTAACAGGCACGAAAATCTTATACACACTATTTACAAACAAGCACTAGCACGTTAATAGGAGGAGACAACAACAGATGGTTTGGCTGTTATCTTGTGCTCACAATAGAAAAATACATAGTTTAATGAAAATCATGTATAATTCCTATGTCTTAACCTGCAGTAGGGAAAGACAGCTTTGAGAGGATCACATACAGTACAGTACTGGTACAATGACTATGAACACATCTGCTCGTCTTTCATTCTTTGACCAGTAGGGGGCTTTGTGTGCAAATGAAGCCTCGAGAAATTAACCCTTTTGTGAACCAACTGGCTGTAAGTCTTCAGAGCTTTATGAAGCTTCATCTCGCCATCACTACGTAGCAGTGATGGACCAAACAATACTTATCTTGGTGGTTTTGTGTCACAATATATCTAATTAATGTATTTTGCAGTTTTGTAACTGAGTTTTATGCTATTTCCATTTGGAGACATTTTTGTGACATTACTTAGTGGTTTGTGTCATTTAGGGTTGTTCTTTCATGCCATCTTTTAGCGATGCTTGTTATTTCTAGAAGTTTCAGCTTCTGTTTGGATAACCTCACACAAAATTTTAGTGGTTTAAGATTACATTTCAGGTTCATGGCTTATGGACAAGCAAAGGAACTGGATTGATGTATAACTATTTACTTTTGAACATATAAACATTTGCATTAAAAAACAACTTTTTTCTGAATATATTGCCCGTATTAAGTTATGTAAAAAAAAACAGAACTGCTTCTGGAAAATTGGAACATTTAACATTCTTAAAGCCCTGGGTGTCTACATCAATGTAAACCATTAACCACTAACTAAAACTGAAATCACTTGGAGTGTGACTTCATTTATTCGTTCATTCATCTTCTATACCATCCAGTGTACACACACTACAGGCAATTTGGGAACGCCAGTTAACCTAATCTGCATGTCTTTGGAATGTGGGAGGAAACCCACCAAGCACAAGGAGAACATGAAAACTCCAGTGTAACTATAACTAATACAGTATAATTAAAAAAAAATAATGTTAACATCTTATTATTTTAAACTGTCATATTAATGACACAATAATTTAATTATTTATACAGCAAGAAATATTATTTTTAAGCAGAGAATGATTGAGAAATACTGATGAGTGACATGCAGTAGTGTACTGTTTCTTAGATTGATAACTCTGTATGTGTAGTGGTCTAGGTGGGATGTAGTATTGAGACCTGTAGTAGGCTAATGTCTGTAGGTGTTGTCATGCGCACACACACACACACACACACACACACACAAAACCTCAGAAACCGAACAGGAAGTCTTTTGGAACTTACTAATGTCTGTTTCTATATAACACAAGCAGCACAGCACATATCTTCAAATGTATTTATTTTTATCTGGTCACCTGCCGGTGACAACATTCCAAAGCATTATGAATCCATTTTTAGCTACGTAATTGAGTCCATGTGTAAATCATTACCATTACGGATTTCTTCATTTGTTTCTCCTTATTCTTTTTTTTTCTTCTTCTTCTGTCACTATAATACTTCTAATGCCTCAGTGTTTAGAGTTTTGTAATACTTTTTTTCACACTGTGTCATAACCTTAGTGCTTGTTGGGAAAACAAAGGTTCTTCTTTTCGGAAGATTTATAGTGAACTCAAGGTTGGATGAGGTTGATGTAATGTAGTCATATTTTTCCATGTTTCAGGAAAAGAGAAGGGACGTTGCTTCACCATTGAGTATGTCATGCCTATGAACATCCAGATGACATCAGAGTCTACAATCAGTGTCCTAAGTAAGTGGGCAATTTCTTCTGAGGCAAAGTTTGCTAAACATTATAGACTACTATTATAGACTGATGCATTACAATAGCAGCCAAGCTGATTGGGTCTAGAATGGCAAATGCTTTATCTTGCACACAATTGTAACATTTTAATCTCTCTATAACTTGGTAATATCACACAATTGTGACATAGTACTTGTATTTCCAGTAATGAAACCACCAACCTACGGAATATAATCTAGAAATATAACCTTATTCAAGTATTCTTTTCATCAGAAACTGGCCATCCAGGAAGAATGTTTTAGGCTAAAAAAGAGGAAGTGTCTGGAGTGACTTGGTTAAGTTTAGATATATTAGCTGTGCAATCATAAAGTTATACAAACTAACCACTGCGAGATAAAAATTAATAAATGTGAGATAATAAATAAATAAATACATGTAATATTTTTATGATGTGAAAAAAACCCTTAAGAGCATCAGCTATAAATATAGAGTCAGCCAAAATAAATTTATATACACTTCAGGAAAAGAAAACTTGTATGATGTATATTATATGTATATAATTTTAATAATATTATTAATTTATCATAATATTATATATATATAAATAACATATAGCAATAAATATAGTATTAAAATATTCACACATTTTTTTTTTCCTGAAGTGTATAGATCAAAACTAGAAGCGCATGCATGATACATGATACTCTGTACTCGTAAACCAAGACTTGTTTGTTTTTCAAGTCAAAATTTATTAAAAATCTTTGCTCGTCTTGCGGAACACTTGCAAACCGCGTTACTCGCAATCCGAGGTTTCACTGTACTGATAAAGTTGTGATCATGTGATGCTCGGCAGACAAAGCGCATGTGTACTACTCTCATATCAACATTTCGCTTATTTATTAAAACGCTCGCAGACCAAGTTACTTGCAATCCAAGGTTTCACTGTATAGTTAAATCCAGCTCACGAACAAACTTTAATTATGCCTTTAAGTTTCACCTTGCAATATTTCAAGCAAGCTGTAAGCAGTGCTATAAGAGTAAATGTCGTCTGCATGGCGTACATATTTATAGTGGTGTGATATAACTCCCAGGGTAATCTTATTTATACCTGTGCACTGGCACTGAAGAATGCTAAATGTTAACACAGAATGCTGCCAACCTTAAGCACTGCATCCTCTTTCACCTCGTCACATAAACATACTGTACCTACATTCTGACGTACATTATCATAAATAACCGTTTTCCTCTGGGACTTCCAATACGTGTGTTTTAGTAAAACCGATGCATTGCCTTATTTAGCAGTGACTTTATGCATGTAGATGTGTGTGACCCACTTAAACAGACTCAAGATTTTCTAATTTAAATATACCTTGTTTGCATTTTAATTCCATGGCTTGTATTATTATCCAAAGTGACATCCAAGTGAAGCTGATGTGAACATCTAAACACAGATGTGAGGTGTACTGGATTAAAGGTCTAAAGCTTAAGGGCAGTTCTGGACAGTTTTTTGGTTAGTTAAAAAGATTTGCAAGACTACATGAAAGCAGCAGGAGGCACCAAGCACCGGTCAAAATTGAACCATGCTAAACAAAACCAAACTACTACCACTTATTCTAAGCTGTATTAAACAGTAACCTTTTTTCCTATCAGTTTTAGCTTTTTATATGGAGATGTAACGGTTCTTTTCACAAGCTCATTCTGATTAATGCACATAAAAGCAGCAGTGTAGATGATAAGTATGAAATTTTACCAGACATAAACGTTCAAGTAGGTTTCTCTGGTCTGTGTGTGTTTTCAGAGATGATCCGCTCTGCCACGCCGTTCCCACTGGTCAGTCTTTTTTTCATGTTCATCGGCTTCATCCTGAGCAACATCGGCCATATCCGGCCCCACCGCACCATCCTAGCGTTCGTCTCGGGAATCTTCTTCATTCTCTCAGGTACTGAAGCAGAGCAGAAAAACAAAGCTTGTTCATGCAAATTTAAACTTTTTCCTTTCTTAAGACTTAATCCGCCAAATCACAGTTTATGTCTATTAATTTTTTTATTTGTTTAGTTAAATGTTTGTACACAGATGTTTTCTTAATACAGGCAGGTTTGACATTACATTGTGCCATCTTTTTAATGAGGACACAGGACTTTAATAACAATGTTTTCATCACTAGATATTGGATATTGTATAACCTGATAGTGCTGCATAGTACAGTAAGTCATTGTGAACTCATTCATACTGGTCACTGACACCTCAGTTTCATAAATAAGCAATGATGTAAGATTTAACATACTGGCACACTTGAATGTGAGACTATGTTTAAGTGAAATATTGATGCACTGTGTATTTTAACTTCATGTGCACAGTTCTGTTTGGGTATGTGCGGTGCCGTTAGTGCAGACTTACTCTTTCTTGACGTCTCAATTATTCACTCTGTGGGTGAGAAACGTAGCAGTGCTCTAAAGCGAAATGTTTCGTTTCAGTTTCTTTAATAACAGTTTCTTTGTCAGTCACTAGGTACAACCTGATAACATTCAGTGGATTAATCAGTTGTGCAGGAGTGGAAAAGTTTGTGCTCAGCCATAGTGTTCCTTTGTTCCAGGTCTTTCTCTAGTAGTTGGCCTGGTGTTGTATATCTCCAACATCAATGATGAAATGCTGAACAGAACTAAGACCAATGAAGCCTACTTCAGCTACAAGTACGGCTGGTCTTTCGCCTTCGCGGCCATCTCCTTCCTGCTCACTGAGGTAACATTCAGTTCTCAGTTTCATTAAATTTCTGACGCTGTTCACTCACCCTGACTTTCCTCTTTCCTGCAGGCAGCAGGTGTGATGTCTGTTTACCTGTTTATGAAGCGATACACAGCAGAGGAGCTCTACCGGCCTCATTCAAATTACTACGGCCCGCGTCTCAGTAACTGCTCCGATTACTCGGCTCAGTTCCTTCACCCGGATGCCTGGACGCGAGGACGCAGTCCCTCAGACATCTCGAGCGAAGCCTCGCTCCAGATGAGCTCCAACTACCCCGCTCTGCTCAAGTGTCCTGAGCATATTTCCTCCTCCCCGTGCTGAGAGAGAGCTCTCTGTCTCTCTCTCTGTCTCACATACACACATGCACACACAGAAAAGTTTGACTTCATACAGCTAATTAAGATTACTTTATCTGTATTTAATGTGTCTCATGTTGAGCTGCTAGTCATGCTAGTACAATACTTAGCACATATAAGGTACAGTAACTAAACCTTTGACTTTTTCTTTCAGTGAGCCTTCAGTATGTTTTAGAATTTTTTAAAATAGATATCAAACTGTTAGCTGTGTAACGTGTTCTCGGTTGTTTAAAGTATGTAAAAGTGAAAAACGTAGCATGTGTACTGTATGTCTGCCTTAAAGAATCATTACTTAAGGACAATTCATGACTTGCTCGAACAAAATCCTTAAACCTGACCTTACTGCTGTAGAAGCCATCTTGGATTTTTTTCTTTATTCTTTTTTTCCAGCTCTCATATTTATGGTTGCTAAGAAACATGAGTGAGTGGGAAAAAATGGTAGCTTACATAACATAACATAAGAAAGTGTGTGGTGCATTAACAGGCTACAGACAAATTTTGGCCTTTTGTAACAAAGATGGTGATGAAGCACATTATTATGTTTGTAATCTTGAAGTCACTTGGCCAAAGTCTGGAGTATGAGATCTACAGTAGTGTTCAGTCATTATACTGTATCTTACAAAGAAGATTTATTGAAGCCTGGGATATGTTTATTTTCTTATGATATGTTTAGTTTTTACTAATCGCTACACAATCACCAAAAATAAATATGTGTTAAGTTTCAACATAGCTACTGTAAATACCTAATTAAACCTTTTTTTGTTTTTGAAATTAAAATGGCTTAACAAGGCTGTTTAAGGCACAAGTATAAACAGTCAAATCCTGTATGTTGGGGGCCTGATTTAACTATATTATCTGATTGGTATATTGACATATTTAACCAATATGTCAATAGAAAGGATTGTGGTGTTTCCTAAAGATCTACAGCACTTTGTTTCCTCTTGCTTCGTAGACCCTATTATAAAGATTTTAAGCTTGAATTAATCTCCGTAATTTTATTTGTAATATATCTAAATAACATTTAGCTGAATTGTTTAATCGCACTTCACCTGACTGATGGATACGTATAGCAGTGGCCATGCAGAGTCTTTATCTGCAGCTATATATATGATGAATGTAAAGATTGTTGAGGTTACTCACTGTATGGATTCTTTTTTTTTTAATTCAATGCAGAAAATCTTTATTTACTTAAATTAATTATTTATTCACCAGCACTCCATATGTAAATTATTTATAAATGTATAAATACAGAAATAAATATACCTATTTCCTTGGAAAAGCAAATTCAACCATGTAATTTTTTAAAGCATAAATAATTTACTGTATGCTGTGTAGATCAAATTTGGTCTGCATATATTAATATTTATAAAAATGTTTCTTCATAAATTTTCTAATTTAGATTGGTTGTTTTCTTTCGTAAGCTGTATATACAGTTGTTGCAGATTTTTGTGTTTAAAAAAATTTAATATTACCAATTTTTTTAATGTAACTTGCTGAGATACGTCACTGTTATAGAAAAGAAGTTGTGTAATGAATGTAAATAGCAAAATATTTTATCTGCTTTTTATGTTGTTGTTGTTGTTGTTTTTTCAGATCCATGCCTGTTACTGTTCTTCAACCACAGCAAACTACATTTTATTTTCCTAAATTGAATTCAAACATCTTTATAAGTCATTGAACAGGAAATGTTTGAACAGTAAAAAGGCAGCCATCTTGAACAACATGAATTTCAACCCTCATGTCCTGTTTCCTTTGAACAGGAGACTAGAAAGTAATTTGATTGATAATACACTGTATGGCTGTGCAGATATTCAGTCATCCAGGTCATGGTTAACTTAAAGGGTTGTTTGTTTTTTTAAAAAGCTTTTCATCTGTTATCTGTCCTCTGAAAAGCTTTATCAGGTCTAACTAACTGGCACGGAGTGGCATGCGTATAAACAACTTAAAGATAAGAGTCACGCTTTCAAAGACAGCAATGTCCACATTACACATTTACAGGGAAGATGAGACCAGTGGTTTAAAAATGGTGTAAAAGAGGCCACCATTAAATTGGAGCAACCTTTGCAGGGTACTAAGGCACCACTTATTAACAAGGCCGTTCTTTAATCACTACCAAGGCACTTTCACTTTCGTTCATTCCTTGACTCAGGTGACCTTAATGACACACGTGTGAAACAACAACCCACAAACATTGCTGGACATTGCTGTCTATAAAATATTAAAATCTTGATCATGAAAGCTGTGAATGAAGTGTTGTATATGTCAACAAGAATATGAATCATTTGATTGCTTCTTACCAAATCATACTCACAAATTCCTTTAGAGAATTTAATCTCATATTGTACATGAACTTCATTACCAAAAGTAAATATAAAAATCAAGACAAATTGTGTACATATTCAAACAAATGTGTAAATAAGATGGAGAGAGTTTTTTTTTTTTATAGAACAATATGTTTATAGATGTTCTGATCTGTAGCTACTGAGCCATTGTGTAGCAAAAGCAGATTTACTGTATAGCATACATGTATACGGTCTTGTACACAATAGATATGTACTGTAGAAAAGCTGAGCTTTACATGTGTTAGCCTTGGACATCAGAGTGCAGTGAACATCAATCAGCACTACAGCAGTGTGTTTGTACAGACCTGTTCATGCTGTGTTTGGTTGTACAGTAGAGCTGAAATAAAGTTATAATTCTGTCAAACTACAGATGATTTTTCATGTTTTCCAGGAAAAATGGGGGTTACAGTGTCGGGCTTAAACCAGAGTCACCAATTAGTTTAAATAAATACATATTAAGAGCATTTGTTTAGTTAATTACTGCAGTGACTTATTTGTTTCAGCCAGCAACAATAAGTTTAACCCTAACTGACACAGTCATGTCAGAAGACGTATCCTGTAATTGTTGAAAAGATGATAGTTTGTCAAATTCAAATTATTAGCCTGTGTCAAGCAAAGATAACAACTAAGGAGACTGCTGAAAATAGTAAAAATTGAGTTAAGAACTGCCCAAGGCATTAACAAAACCTATAAGGATAGTGGTGAACTGTCAACTTCATGGAAGACATGTGGTCAAAAAAAATAAAATAAAATAAAATTAGCAACTATGATCAGAGATCACCTAAATGCTTGCTGAAGTTGCATAGTAAAAAAAAAACCTGCATAGTAGAAATCAGAGCTACAGTATGTTTAATTGTAAAAGTAAGAGGCTGCTGAAATCAGATCAATTTAGGATTTGTCAGATGATCATGTGAGGTTGTGTTTGGATTTAGGAAACCTTGTTATTGTGCGTTTCAGTAGATACTCAGGCCTGTTTTCCACATACATATGGAACAGTGGCTCCCATTAAAAGTGTTATGAGTCCCTCTAGTGGTCTGATACATGTGCTTGTATATGTAATATTTTACTGTATATTTTAATGCAGAAAGATTGATAACATACCTGGACTGTTGCAGAATGAAAGTATATGTAGAATCAATTCATATTTGAGAAATACTCTATAATGAATAATATACGAATGAAATGAATTCACAAAAAGGAATAAATTAAAACTCAATTTAACTTTTTTTATTATACATTTTCTGCTCCAAAATATGAATAAATATATTCATATTGGCCCTGTCCAGGGTGTACCCTGCCTTGTGCCCCAAGCTTCCTGGGATAGGCTCCAGGTCCCCGCGACCCTGAATAGAGGATAAAGTGGTATAGAAGATGAATGAATGAATGAATATTCATATTGATTATCAAATTAATCATAACAAATTAAACACAAAAATAATTAAGAGCCATATTAAGAACTATTTTTAATTTATTGTTATTACTATTATTATTATTAGTAGTAGTAGAAGTATTTTATTTACTTATTTATTTATTTATACCCATGAAACCCGGCAACAATCCCTAAAACTATTTAAATGCTCATAAAACATTTATCAGGAATATCGCTTTATATTCAAAAATGTTTTCAGGATCAAAATTAAGTAGTTCTGACCCAAATACTAATATTTTGTTAATATGCATTATTATTATTATTATTATTATTATTATTATTATTATTACGTATACTTTTCAGCTATTTCTAAATAAGATATTTACTTTATAATGGAAGTTTTTTATTTTAACCTTTTGAATTATTTTCTCCTCTCCATTCTCCATATTAGCATCTGATGACTATGAACTTTAACTATGAAAGCAAAGAAATCATAAATTATGACTCATATATGAAGATCATACAAGGATATATAGATAATGTGGTTGGGAAAAAATGTCAAATGTCTTTAAGCACTAAAAACATCTGAAGAAGCTGTATTTTTGTATATGCGTTCTTGAATTTTATTGAGGTTAAGGATTGATCACTGTTACTGCTACAGACAAAACAAAATGGTAAAGACAATATGGAAGAATTTTTTTAACAGGTCAGGTGTATACAACAATCAGCCATAATATAAGCCGGATATTGTGTAGGATCCCGTTGTGCCACCTGGGCAGCTCCTGCCACTTGGGGTTCGACTCCACAAGGCCACACGTGGTTTACATCCTCATGTCTACGACTGCAACAGTGCTTGCTCTCGTGCGATGTTGCTGAATAAAACATGATGAAGAGTGCAGTTGTGTTGATATTCTCTACACCATCATTGTAACTGTGGTGTTGTTTTTATTCAACTGTTTTATCGGTCCAAATCCAAATGATGGCCAAATATATATATTCTTTTTTCTTTCTTTCTTTTCTTTTTTTCTTTTTCTTTTTCTTTCTTTTTTTTTTTACAAAAAAAGTATTTAAAAGGAAACACTGTAGGTTGATGCATGTTGCCAAAGCAACTCACAGACTCACTGTAGACAACCTTTAGTAACAACTAGCGGTGAAAAATTCTTGTGGATTTTTTTTGGATGTTCTACTAAGTTTCAGCACTCTTGGAATGCTGCTGGTCCAAACACATTTGTGGATTAGACATTCATGTTTTATGATTTTTCTACAGTATAATACCAGCTGTGGTAGTAGCCAAGGGCATAAGGCAAGCCACTATTTTACAGTATATAATTTGCGATCAGATGTAGCTCAGTCATCTTCTATACCACTTTATCCTGTATTCAGGGTCACGGGGAGCCTGGAGCCTATTCCAGGAGGCTCAGGGAATGGGGCGGAGTACACCCTGGACAGGGTGCCAATCCATCGCAGACTACGGGCAATTTTGGGAACGCCAATCAGCCTAACCTGCATATCTTTGGACTGAGGGAAGAAACCGGAGGAAACCCACCAATCACAGGGAGAACATGCAAACTCCATGCACACAGAGACGGGAATCGAGCCTGGCCAGGAATCGAACCCGGACCCTGGAGGTGCAAGGCGACAGTGCTAACCACTACACCACCCAGATGTAGCTGTGATGCGTCATTCTGCTGAAAACAAACTTTTACTTATTCTTCTAATTTCAAAATGTTCTTTTTCTTTTGTTTTGCATCATCTGCACATAAATCTGTTTCACTTTTGAACTTTAAACCAGACCTTATTTTTTTGGTTTGTTTTTTGGTGCCGTTAAAATTACTATGTGAAGGCTGTTTTATTGTCCACCTGCAGTCTAGTAATCATATTTCTAATTATAAAGTGAACAAAGGGATGTTTTCGTGATTTTGGGTCTCTTGGATCAAATTCATTAAGAGCTACTTTTCATCTCTTTTTCCTGGTGCATTATGGATTCAGCATCATTCTCTCGTTTTTTTTTGTGTTCTTTTATCACTGCTAGACCTTCTCCACCACTTTCTTTGATAAATAAATAAATAAATAATACATTGGGAAGAAATGCTTTGGTAGGAGGGAAAACACTCCCTGCAGTGTAAACAATAACTAAAATATGCTGAATTTTGTATATAAGATGCCTAATGTAGTATACAGTAAGTTTGAGTGCAAACATTTCTTCACATTTTGCTTCCAAAGAGCCAGACTTTAATATACTTCTCCAGTCCTACTGAAGGTCTTCTGTGCCTCTCATTTTTGGCATGTTTTTGCCTCTCGTTTTCAGTCCAGTCCCTGTACATCACCAGTTTCAGAGGAAGGATTTTTGTGTGTTAAGCCACACAGAGACCTACTGTATGAATCATTCAAGCAAAAAAAAAAAAAAAAAAAAAACAACAAACATCTAACTTAAGGCATGAACCAGTGAGAAACATGTTCAGATGATGACAGTTGATCAGGCTGGTGATTAGTATACTGGTGATACTGAATGCTGAGTGGTTGGAATAGATGAGAGGGGAAACGAGGCTGTTGCTGCTGAGGCTGTTCCATAAACAACCAATTTTTTTATTTTAAGGCACTTTTCAGTCAAACATTTAAATTTGGTTTAGTATGAAGAAGTGAGGGGCGGCTCAAGACTTGTGCACAGAACTATATGTCATTAAATAATGTATATGAGAGACACTCAAAGAATCTTAACACCAACACACTGCCTGGCTGTGAAGGTGATTTCATACTGTACCTGTCAGTGTTAACATTCTGAGGAGTAACACACACACACACACACACACACACAGAGGGAGATCAAACTGTTGCTTGATTTATTTATCATCTGTGTGTGTGTGTGTGTGTGTGTGTGTGTGGGTGTGTGTGTGTGTGTGTGTGTGTGTTTTGCATTATTCACTACTCAGGAAGCATATGTAAGAGCCAGACTCTTACACCATGTTATGTGCGAAGAATCACAGCTTAATTTACTCTTTTATTATTATAATTTTTTTTAAAAATCTCCATCATGATAATTATTCAAAGAGCTCTCCTCCACATACTGTACACTTGCAACTCTCAAGTCAGAGAAGAGAGAGCAGACTGAAGATTGTATGAAGAAAATAACCAGAGTTTTTTCTGATGCAGAACCACTAAGGGTTAAAAATAATGCTGAAATAATGAAAATGATAGAAGGTCATTATTGTTAATTAATAACACATTCTCTAGTTACATTTGTTTGCCAAAGCCGACAAGCTGTCTTTATAGGCTTTTTCTTTTAAGTTTTGCTCTAAATTTCTAAGTGATATTTTTTATACTGTGTGAAATCTATAACCTTCTGTACAAACATTTCCAAAATCTTCCTGATATGACAAATTGTGTTATTTAAACTTTTTTTTTTCTTTTTTTAGAAAGATACTGTCATACCTTGCATCTGTCTTTTGCTTTCTTCCTTCTGGCTGTTTTCCTCACACACGTCTGTTACATCGCTTCTACAAAGTGCTCTCAAGAAAGAAATAATGAACATAAAAGAATATTGATAATTAAAACATTTTAAAGAATAAGTCAAGACTTTTACGTGAACACCATCATGAATGTCACAGGGACCAGTCTCTGCCTAATAGGACTGGTGTGGTGTTCGGTGTGTACAGTATTTGCCGTCAAACAGTATGTGAAAAAGCATGTTAGATTAACTGTGTACCAGTTTGACTTGGATTGTTTTTGTTTTATTTTGTGAGAAATTCTAGTGCAGGATCTCTCATTAATCATGAACACTACACTAGCTCTCAGGTCTTCTGTAGAAAGTCTTTAAAACTCAGAACTCCATAACAAGTCCTTAAGGGGTCTTCAAGATTACTTTAGTTCTAAAAATGTAGTCATTTATTTGTGTACGGTTATTTCAGAATGGATTTACAGGATTTGGCTATAAATGTATACAGAGGTGGAAAGTAATGTATTACATTCACTCGCATTACTGTAATTGAGTAGATTCTTTGTGTACTTCTACTTTTTAAAGTAGTTTTTAAAATCTGTAATTTTACTTTT
>JAQQZS010000036.1:30784743-30798981 GCA_030068045.1 Platyallabes tihoni
GGTCGCGGGGGGCCTGGAGCCTATCCCAGGAGGCTTTCGGGCACAAGGCAGGGTACACCCTGGACAGGGTGCCAATACATCGCAGAAAATATCATTACACATACAGTATATACTGTATAATTAAATTTAAACTGATTGAAAAATATTTTAAACAGTAGCAGATAAAATGTTCTTTCACCTTTATTTTGCCTTTCTGAAGCTTTGAGTTTGCTCTGTTGGCCAGAGGTAACCCATGGATATTTACTCTGGAGAACATCTACAGTAGGTTTATCTATAAAATTTGGAGAACTTTTGTTTAAATATTACACGATCCCCCAGTGATAAAATAAAATTCTTTCATGTCTTATGTCTTATCTGTAAACAAAGCTCTGGCTTTTACCCTCATTGGTCCAGTCTCTTTGTAGATATACAATTATTTACTGTAGTTAGATTATCTCTGTGCTGCGGCCAATTTGTCAGCATGTTTCATTTACCACAGAATACCACAGGAGCACCACTGATCAGATATGTGTGGTGTGGTGGCTCAGAAGTCAGTGTGTGTGTGTGTGTGTGTGTGTGAATTCCGGCAAACTACCAAAAATTAAAAAATTCAAATGAATAATCAGAATAGGGTATTTCAGCCTAAAGCATACTGTTCTTTGACACGTTTTCAGAAACCGTAAATACATTTCAAAACAGAGATGAATATACGCCTAACTGATTTATTTTGTAAACAAAATACCAGTGCAAATTAATTGATTATTTGATTTAATCTTTTGTTGATTGATTGCATTCATTAAATCGTTGGGTCCATTTCTGATTCAGAATCGATTCACACATTTAAAAATATGACAGAAGTGCAATGCTGCCTCAAAGCATATCCATGTAAAGTTGACTGGATGATCGCGGCCGTTAGAAGTCAAGGATCAAGCAAAGCCAATTCAAGAGTTTGGGAGAGCTTCACAAGGAATGGAGTGAGGCTGGAATCAGTGCAACAAGAGCCATACACAGATTTCCTGAGGACATGTGTGTATTAGGCTACAACTACTGCATTCCTCGAGTCAAGCCACTCCTGAACCAGAAACAACATCAGCAGCAGCCTATCTGGGCTAAGGAGATAAAGTCACTGCAGCGTCTTCCAGGAGATTTTACATCACTACTGACAAGCTTTATGGAGATGCCGATTTCCTTTTCAACAGGACGTAGCACCTGCGCACAGTGCCAAAACTACCACTGACTAGTGTGTTGACCATGATATTACTGTTCTTGATTGACCAGCCAACTCACCTGACTTGAACCCCATAGAGGTTAAATACCCAACCTAAAAATGCAGATGAGATAAAGGCTGATATCAAAGCAACATGGTCTTCAATAACGCCCTAGCAGCACTACAGACTGAACACAATGCCACACCACACCAAACATTGATGGAGTCCTCACCAAGGATGGGGCACATAAATGCAAATCATTTTTCAGAATTTCTGTACTGTAAATTCTTTTAGAACTGATTTAAGGTAAAATATTTGATATACTTGATAATTTTCATGATCTGAAAGTCATAATCATCTAAATTAAAATACTGAAATGCTTCATATTACATGTAATGAATATTAAATGATGACTTAAAACATATTTGTTTCTTCAGTACTTGGGTTAATTCCTCCAAATAAAAACAAACAAACAAAAAAAAAACAAAGTTAGTTACCCAGTGTAAGAATCTATCCTATGGTGGAACCTAAACACTTTTGTAAGTCGCTCCGGATAAGAGCATCTGCCAATTGCCTAAAAGTAAATGATAATAATAATAATAATAATAATTATTATTATTATTATTATTATTAGTGTAATTACTGTATAGCTGAACTGTCAGAGACATAAGAAACCCCCCTCCACTATCCAGTAGTTGATGCTGTTGCCCAGCAACCACAGGTCTCTGATTGCTATGGAAACTCCCCTAGAGTGTAGACACGGGGTTGCTATAGAATTGACTGTGGTACTTTATAACTGAGACGGCAGTAGGATTGTGCGCTTGCTCTAACGAAACTCTAATGACTCACTGCTTTCTAATGGCATTTGCTGTGCTGCTTCGTTGCTCGTATTTTCAAACATGCATAAAGCCGATAAAGGAGCATCAGCATCGCTCCTTTAGACTCCATGAATGAATTATTAGAATCCGGCAGTCGTGTGGTTCACCGAGGCAAACTGGTGGAAAGGGCGATACTGGCTTTCACACCTGCATGAGTTTTAATTAATAATTCATCTAGATACATTTAAATTGAGCTGAGGCTGTGCTTACAAATAATTTAATACATTTTACTAATTGACTATGCTACTCTTTTCTTATTAAGCTTTTTTGTGGTATGGTACACAAACACACATATAGCCAATTTAAATTGCAAATTGAATTCAATTAACTTTATTTTAATATATTTCTTTTGAAAGCCGTTGTAACAAAACAGCTTTACAGATATCTGTATAAATATAAAAATGTATATTTATCTCTTATATATTTATTAGGCAGTCCAAGTCAAGTTTTCAAGAAAAAATGCGCCAATTTGCTTCATACTATACTGTAGTATGGCACACACACACACACACACACTGTCATCTAGCATAGTTTCAGAATGAATAACTACATTTCTCAGCACTTTTCGGTTAAAAAGTTAGCTTTGCCTTTTCTTCAAACTCTCCAAACTAATTTCATGTTAAGCCTACATAGTCATCTGTACATCTGTAGTAAAATTATTTGTCATTATTTACTGTAAAAAAAAGTTATCAACTTTCATAATCCCATGAAGCCATTCTTTGGTACCATGATAATCAGCAGTGTTTTTGTCTCAAAACACTTCATTTCAACAGAGAGAAAAGAGATAACATAAAAGATAACATTCATGAACATTAAACACAGCAAGAAATGGATAAAAATGTATGTCATTCTGTAATAAATAAAAACAGCCATATAGTAAATCATATAAAATTATTAGTTTCCTATAACTGTATGCCACTTCATGGTGGCTTCGTGGTTAGCACTGTCGTCTTGCACCTCCAGGGTTTGGGTTTGATACCTGGCCTGCATGGAGTTTGCATGTTCTTCCCGTGCTTGGTGGGTTTACTCCAGAGACTCCAGTTTCCTCCCACAGTCCAAAGATATGCAGATTAGGATAATTGGCATTCCCAAATTGCCCAAGGTGTGTGAATGAGTGTGTGTGTGTGTGCCCTGCATTGGATTGGTCCTTGTTCAGGGTGTACCCCCTCTCGCGCTCTAAGTTTCCAGGGATAGGCTCCAGGCCCCCCCGCGACTCTACAGTATGTCCAGGATAAAGCGGTATAGACAGTGAGTGAGTGAGCGAGTGCAAGTCACATCATTACACATTCCTTGAACCACTGTAACACCAAGCCATCTTCATAGTACACCCTCAAAACAGTGCGCGATCACAGTAATAACTTGTACAACTTTGCAGGGATAAAGTAGAAACTGGTGAAATAGTAGTATCGTCTCCCTTGATGTGGAACTACTGTGCTTTAAAAACAAAAAAGAGCATCGTGAGGGCATCGAAGGACGATGCAGGAAGAACTTGCAAAACTAGGATGTATTAACGATGGCATTGACCAATCAATGGTGCAATTAACACCTCATAGGGACTTCATATGACATTTACAGGCTTGGCACAGGCGTGAAAGGTTGGATGGCATTCTGACTGAGCTCTCATTGGGATTTCACTCTGTTGTTGCTACATCACGGAGTTTTCACAACAACCTTGGTCAAGCTTGTGCTGTGACAATAGTAGGTCCACATTAAGTTCATATTACGTTTTCTAGTGCTTACCATGTTTATGGCGCGCATGCAGAAGGTTTATAAGCACATCTGTGTCATGTTCAGAGAACTTAATATAAATACTTGATCCAGACACCGTCTTGGTGATTGGATGCAGTTATAACTCAGTTATATGCAGTTCAGTCTCGCTGCTGGTGGTGAGCATGTGATCATGTGCATGATAGGAAATCAGTGACAACATGAGAGATGCATTGAGAACCTGACAAGGATGGGGCTGAGAAGTAACATGAACTTGATAAAAACATATTTTTTCATTTTGACAAGTTACAACCACAAACGTGAATGTATTCTATTGGGATTTTATGTGATAGACCAACACAAAGTGGCATACTGTATAATTGTGAAGTGAAAGGAAAATAATAAATGGTTTTCAAATGGTTTTATAAATAAATATCTGAAAAGTGCATTTGTATTCGTATTCTGCCCCACTAAGTTAATACTTTGTACTGTAGATACTGTGGCTGCAATTACAGCTGCAAGTTTGGAGGTATGTCTTTACCAGCTTTGCATGCCTAGAGAGTGAAATTTGTTGTCCATTCTTCTTTGCAAAATAGATCACGCTCAGTCAGATTGGATGGAGCGCGTCTGTGAAGAGCGATTTTCCAGTCTTCCCACAGACTCACTATTGGATTTAGGTCTGGACTTTGACTGGGCCATTTTAACACATGGATATGCTTTGATCTAAACCCATTGTAGTTCTGGCTGTATGTTTAGGAACGTTGTTCTGCTGAAAGGTGAGCCTCCGCCCCCATTCTCAAGTCTTTTGACTCTAACAGGTTTTCTTCTAAGATTGCCTTGTATTTGACTCAATCCATCATCCTATCAACTCTGACCAGCTTCCCTGTCCATGCTGAAAAAAACATGATGCTGCCACCACCATGTTTCACGGTGGGGATGGAATGTTCAAGGTGATGTGCAGCTCCTCCACAATTACTGTAGGCCTCTTGGCTGCTTCTCTCCTTGCCCAGCCTGTCAGTGTAGATGGACGGCCATGTCTTGGTAGGTTTGCAGTTGTGCCATACTCTTTTTTCTATTTTCTGATAATGGATTGAACAGTGCTTCCTGAGATCTTCAAAGCTTGGGATATTTTTTTTACAATCTAACCCTGCTTTAAACTTCTCCTTGGGCTTCAGAATGCTGTTTGGTCACTAATGTTCTCTAACAAACTTCTAACGGCTTCACAGAACAGCTGTATTTATACTGAGATTGAATTACTCACACGTGGACTCTATTTACTAATTAGGTGACTTCCGAAGGAAATGTGGTTCCACTGGATTTTAGTTAGGGGTAACAGAGTAAAGGGGACTGAATACAAATGCACGCCACACTTTTCAGATTTAATTTGTAAAAAATTTTTGAAAACCATTTAACAATTTTTTTTTTTTTTCAAAAATCGATTTTGGAGTGAATGTGACGATTGGAGTGAATCACGACATAAAAGAATCGCAATTCAGAACTGAATAGATTTTTTTTCCCCCTATCTCTAGTTGTTCATTCACAGATCCATTCATATTTTCCTTGAACAAAATTTCAGTAGTTTGAAACTGGAGAGAAACATCTAAACGGCTAACGTCAGATGAAATGTCACGGTTGTAAGGGCGGATTTGGTGTGCAATAAGGTGAGCGAATCTGGTGTGCAATAAGAATTCCTTGACAACACGCTATTATTGCTATCTATTTTTAAAGTGTGGAGAAAGAGAGTCTGTGGGTTTCCTTTAATAACAGCAGAGCGTCAGATTCAGCGTCAGTCCAGGATATTATCAGGGAGACAGATGAATGCCATCCCACCTTTACCTGCGTTATCAGCGTGAAAGCCGGATTTAATAAAGTCTGATGGTATGAAAGGGAATTGACAAGCTTTCAAGTGTTATGCGCTGATTGCTAGACATACACATGATCTTTTTATATATACTGAGATTTTAGACTGGAAAATTGTGCTTTGGTGCTAAATCCCTACAGAGACACTTAGACTCTATCTATCTATCCAATGTCTATCTCACTTATTCTCTTTATATTCATGGTGACCCGGGAGTCTACCCCAGGGAACTCACAAGGCAGGGTACAGTACAGTCTGATAAGGCAAAAACGCAACTTGCCATGTTCCCAAGAGACCACAAAAAGGATTTGTTGTAACAATTTTGACTCCTCTGATTATTATGAAGCTCTGATACTGGAGACTCCTTCCTAAATGTCACTTAAACGTCTTGCTATGGAAACGTCACCAATGTCAAAAATGGCTGCATAGAAAAAATTTGACCAAAAATTCAACATTTCTAATGTAAGTCTCTTTCAGCGTGGCTGGTCCTCCACTCACAGGCCACAAGGGATCACTTTGCGATTTCCTACAGCCTTTACACTGACTTTAACTCACACCAGGTGTACACCTGTTGGAGATTTTGGAGCAATGTCTTAGACTTTAAGACACTGCATTATTCTAACACTAATAATGTTAATTATATTTGAATGTTAAAATAATAATTTTTTTTCTCTCAACATGCCACCCAAAAAATCATTCCTGTAATGTCAAACAGCGCAATATTTAAACAGAAAGGCCTCCATATATACAGCATTGAATGGAAAGTTAAGTAAATTGAAACATTAAATGCATGCATTATACAAAACACATAATGGAGCTAAAAAGGCCAAAGCATGATTTAAAATGTTAAGCAACTTTAGATCAGAACATGACATCTCCATTAAGCACATTCTGAAGGGTTGGGCTCAGCTCAGCATTATGCCTGAGGTTTTACTGTCACAGTGTGCTGCTTGAATAAAGTCATTATGTCTACAGTATGCACACATATGCACAAACACATGTTATGCGCACACACCGATTTCACGTTACGACATTACTACCGGCGGCCATTATCGGTGAAGTCCGCTCCCCAGAAAGCCAACAGTGACTCATTTGTCAAATGAGCACAAATTGTTTCAAATTTCGAATGTTCCCAATGCAACACAGCTGCCCAAGCTGGATTGTGGTTGTACAGGACGGAGCAGAGTGTTATCTGGTTTGATATGCAAATAATCATCAAAGCAGGTACTGTAGCAAGGAAATGGGTTTTCATTCATAGTGTTAATCAAAATATTCTATTTTTGAATAGGTGGTGAAACAGGGTCATGTCATGTCGCGTCTGTGGAAATTGAATGGAGCTATGCTTTCTTGCATGCACAAGTCGTTTTCACAAATTGTTCACAAAAAGTTCACTAAGAACAGGAAGAACAAGAGGAGAAGGAGTGCTAGAATGGTTCAAGCAGACAGGAGGGCTAGGGCAACTCAAATAACCAACAGTGCTGAGCAGAAAAGTATTACAGAATGCAGAACACATGACCAGTAAAGCTTCACGACTCTGTCTTGACCAACATTACTGTGTGATGTTGTTATCCATTTAGTCAAAGTGAGTTGTGCGATGCTTTTCTACTCACCATGGCTGTAAAAAGTGGTTATTGAAATAAACATAGCCTTACTGTCAGTGCAAACCAGTCCGGTGCTAGGGTTCTCTTCTAGTCGGTTTCATTAAATAAGTGCTTTTGCCTGTAGAACTGCTGCTCACCCCTCCCTGTCAAACCCCTCAAAAAAGCCTGACATTAAGCAATGTAGTAACCAGTGCTGTCAATATTAAAGTGTTAATCCACGTGATTAATCTAGAAATTTTAATGCATTACTATGTTTTTTTGGGGGGGGATTTTTTTCCCGATTTTCTCCCGGCCAATTAGTCGTGGCCAATTCCTCCCCGTCACTAGGGGGCTCCCACATTAAGGCTACCACTACCACTCAGCCAGGAGGGCCGAAGACTATCACGTGTTTCCTCCGAACCGCGTGACGTCAGCCGACCGCATCTTTTTGAACTGCTTGCTCACGCACCGTTAGGGGCGGATTAACACACTTGGAGGAAAGCGCTAGCCGCTCCTTCCGTGTGCGCGAGCTCACAGACGCCCCGATTGGCTGTAGAGCCGTGATTAATGTGGGAACGCGAGTACCTCTCATCCCTCCCCTCTGAGAGAGCTCGGCCAATCAGCTCTGTCTAGGCCTCTGGCTGTGAGAGGTAACAGCATCACCCGGGGTTCAAACCGGCGATCTCTGGATGATAGGGTGAGCACTTTACCACTGCGCCACTTGGAGGCGCATTACTATGTTTTTGAACGCAAATTAATCATATGACCAAGTTTGACCCTAATGCCTTCCCATAATCGTAGTCCCATCACCTGGCTATGTGTGATAATGGCACATTTTACAGGGATAATTAGATGACTGAGGAAACATCATCAGGTGTGCTGAACGGCAAGTTTCATTATAAAAAGCTTTTAGATTAAAGTTTGGATAAAACCAACGGAAACTATTTTTAAAAGATCACACTAAATGCACCACGTGGGAGTGGTGGCTCATGTGGCTAAGGCTACAGTAAGTTGTTCCTTTGAGGATCTGAGGATCCGGGTTTAAGGCCTGGCGTCAGTGGGTTGTTACCCCCCATAATACAAGCCAGTGCATGCAGTGCCGGTCCCAGTCGGGCGATTTTAATTCAACATTTGTTAAATGTTGATGTTTAAGATATTATAAAGCTACTTAATGTTTCTTCTGACCACTTTGTCATACTTTTCTTTATTCCAACATTTCAGACACATAATATGAGTAAATCTGAATATTTTAAAATTGTGATTAATCTTGATTAATTACAGACTGTGACTGTGGTTAACTAGATTAAAATTTTTAATCGATTGACAGCACTAGTAGTAATGTAACAAAATAGAATTGCAATGAATTTAATTGCATCCATGAATCCGAACGAACCATAATACCGTATTGACGTGTGGTGGTGTAAAGTGGGGGCTGGGGGGTGCTAGGGTGACTATCGGGTATTTTACACATCACCACTGAATCACAACGACCGCATCTGATTGCTGCTGTATCTGACTCACAGGAATCAACAAAGGAAGCTGTTACCGGATCAATCACTTCCCTGAGGATAATGACTACGACACAGACAGCTCTGAGTACATCCTGCGTGAGTCTGCCCTTCTTTCCCTTTGTAGTACAGAATTTCTCTTTCATGGCCAAATATCAATGAATGAGCTTCGTTTCATAGGAGGCATGAAGCATGAATGGAAAAAAAAAAAAACACAAATCCATTGGACACGTCACGATAACAGGATGTTAGTTTGTTTTTTTGTTTTTATAAAATGATAGTTTGTGTAAAAGAAAGATCTAAGCATATTTGCACTTCATTTTTGGTTGTATTGGACAAGCAGTATAGATTTCATAACACAATGGGATAGATTATTTTATTTTATGCGAATAATGGTTAATGGTTTGAACCAGTTAGTTTTCAGTTTCCAGTTCCCTTCTTGCTAGAGACATCATACAGTCAAGAAAGTATTAGTGCTTAGAAGCGGACAAAAGTAACGGAATATGAATTGTGTACTATATATTCCTTTTACACAAAGAAAATATATTTCCCTATATATTAACGGTCAATATATTAAATGATTTACTGTTCTGATCTACTGGTAAATTGAAAATATTTAATAATGTTAATATTCCTCATTGCTACACTAAATTATACTAACTAATATTTAACAGAAAAAAGGTATGTATATGTGAATGTATGTAATTTTATATTCAACAATATACTTCATAATATATTAAATTTGATTGAAAAAGTATATATATATAATTTTACAATATGCTTATATGTTAATGTAGTTCAAACAAAATGGACTTTATAGGCATTAATCAGAGCACACCGACACAGTAAAAGTGTGTTTATAATTCTTAATTTTTTATTTATTTCTATTTTTTTATAAATTTAGCCCCTCTTTTTTCCCGATTTTCTCCCCTAATTTAGTCGTGTCCAATTCCTCCTAGTCACTAGGGGGCTCCCACATTAAGCTTCTACCGCCACTCAGCCGGGAGGCCGAAGACCGACCCACGTGTTTCCTCCGATCCATGTGGCGTCACCGACCATTTTTTTCGAACTGCTCACGGAGGAACATCGCATTGCAATATATATCCATACATGGTCCATTCATACTGTATACTACAGTAGTTTCCTATATATGGAAATGTATTATTTAATATATTGCATTATATTTTACAATACTGTATATTGCCATATTTTTTTTTCCGTAAGCGTTTAAAATATATACACTTCACATTAAAACATTATTCTTTTTCTTGCCAGTTTTAGCTTTGTGTAAAATTTTCTAAGGGTACAATTTGTATTTAAACCTGTATTATTGAAGCAACCCCAGATCATACAGTAACACTGCCTCTAGAGGCTTGAACAGTAGACACTATACATGATGGGTTCATCTCTACCCTTCTGACCCTGACACACTCATTGCTCAGAACTCATCAGAACACATGACCTATTTCTATTGCTCCAAAGTCCAATCTTAATGTTTTTCTAATTAGTCGGATTAAGAAGTGATTTTCTTATGTCCACATGGTTCAAGCTCTTACTTTCAATATTAATCATATCTCTGTTTTCTATTGTCGATTTTTGATGAACTTCACCAAGCATTTAAGTGATCTCTATTAATGGTTTTAATTTCCAACCACACATATTTTCTTTCACAAAATGGACACTTCAGCAATATCCTTAATGGTTTTAATAATGCAATGCAGAGACTTTTTGTTTGTCCTGGCAGTGTATTTAACTTAACTACTTTATTGATTCTGAAACTTTTGCTAGGTTATATTAGGCATCTTAAGTATTAACATCTGTAAATGGATTATTATCTGATTTTCAGAAGGAAAAAATACCTGGTCCTCAAACCAGTGGAATGTGTAACTCTGTGTACAATATAACTGATCTTTTCTGCAAAATCCCATACATTATGCCTTCTAAGTATCAGCATCTTAGAACAACATTGATGGAAAATCAATTGAAGACTCTTCCTGATGGTAGTTGTGTGAATTGGATGTGAAAATCTCTTTCAATGTTTTTAAAGATTATCTTAAAGTTAACTGCAAAATGACCAGAGTGAGGACATTCAAAGTTCCAGCACAAATAAATATCAGCGGTCTGTTTGCCATGAAATGAATTTACATAGCGGAACCATATGGAATTCAGGTTTGAAGAGAAGCAGTGTGGTTGTAGGGAATCTAACCCGATTGTTTGCTGTTTGTGTAGGGATTGTACGAGCATCCAGCCTTTTCCCCATCCTGAGCACTATCCTGCTGCTTCTGGGCGGAGTGTGTGTGGCTGTGGGACGAGTTTACAGCGGCAGGAACAACATCCTCCTTAGTGCCGGCATCTTGTTTGTGGCTGCAGGTAAACTTGGCTGTGTGGTGGGTTCATGGCAGTGCAGCCAACAGCACTAATGTCAGTAAAGTTGCTGCAGAAGATTTTATGTTGTAACCTTCGATGAATGCTGTAATCAAAGTTTTTTTTTTTAAACGAAATATGTTGTCCGGTCTTTTACCAGGTCTGAGCAACATCATAGGCATCATCGTGTACATCTCGAGCAACACTGGCGACCCCAGCGACAAAAAAGGCGAAGACAAGAAGAACCAGTACAGCTACGGCTGGTCCTTCTACTCTGGCGCGTTGTCGTTCATCGTGGCCGAAGCCATCGGCGTACTCGCTGTCAACATCTACATTGAGAGAAACAAGGAAGTGCACGTAAAGCGGCGCAACTTCCTGAAAACCGGTGCGTCATCTTCCTCGCCGTACATGCGAATCCCAAGCTACCGGCAACGCAGGCGGCGCTCTCGCTCCAGCTCCCATTCCACAGAGCCATCTCGAGACAACTCGCCTGTCGGACGAAAGATGGTGGCATCCGCGCTGCCTCTAGGCGAGATCTCCATGTACACTCTTGGCCGAGAGCACCAATTGAGGTCAGGAGGAGCGCTCGGGCCCTACCCAGAACCACCCAGCTTTCTGCAAGTTCACAACTGCTTCCCCAAAGGCGCCACAAAAGACGGCATTAACCGCAGGACCACGCCTGTTTAAATGCACATCTGGTCCAAGATGGCCAATACTCATAGTGGTACTCGGTAGCGTTAGTATCACTGTGTCTGAGTTTGATTTGAAGGGGGAGGTGTTTCTTTAACATCTGTTTTTAAGATAATAAACTAATAGACATTGTAGCATTTTCTGAGCCATGTTTTGGCTTCCAGTTTCATACTGTATATCCATATGCACAGTCTGCAGCTCAAGTAGCAATATTTCAATGCACTGAATATTGAAATATTGAAATATTGTTTGAGTCTTTTGACGTTTTTCTTTGTGTGAGTATGTTTAACACTCAAGGCCAATACACACAGGATGCATCATGTCAAACGCCACATGTAGCTTAACGTCAGGTCATGGCAAAACCTTATTCAAATCCATTTTAATTCCAGCTCAGCCTAAGGCTCGATGTTCAGTGTTGTTGTTTTTTTTTACTTACACACACTCACTAGTCAACTGCAAACTTTCTACAGAAAGCCAGTGAAATCTTAAAACCACACTTTCTATACGCTGTGTATCTACATTATTTAAAATTACAGTCTATGAAGATTTTATAATTATTAAGTGCTATGAAAATTATTTCACATCACATGGGAAAACAAAATAAGTACTCGTTGTTCACTGTCCCACCATGTCACATATGGGTAAAAAAAGACATATTCATATCTTTTTTTATTTAGATTTAAGCATTTAAATCCATTTTGTTGCATTAGAACACTTTATATGATAAAAAAGGAGCTATGCACCTACTGTAGTTGAGTCTAGAGCAGATTCTGTTCTGTTATATATCATATAGCATTGTGTAGTACAATTCTGAGGGGGGGTCAAAAACTATCCGCACTCTGGCTATAGATGGATGCTGTTGCACTTTCTCCTGCTTGTCATGTTCATACGCTGATGAGACATTATGAGACATGAGTCCACTATGGATTGTCTTGACATGACAATTAAAAACAATTTTTTTTTAGATAGTATGAAACCTGGAAGCTCGAAAGGTGCTTATTCAAGTGAACGTCAACTCATCTGGTTCACGCCTTGTCCTTGGCCTCTTGTAGAAGATTTTATAGTAGCTAGTAAAGAAGCCATTTTGTACAACTGTGCTTTACACCACTGCCATTTTGTTTATGTCTGATGTTTACATGTCGACGACTCTGCTCACGCGAACGAGTTCTGTCTTGTACATTCCGTAAAAATTTGAAGACTCGAGGGTAAAAAAAAAAAAAATTAAGTCATAAAGACAATTACGTGGATGTTTAAGGAGTTTTTGCTCAGGGACGTTACAAGTCATTGGCTGCAACTTATAAATAGAACCTGTAGCACTGTTGATGAATCTATGCGTCGTCGTCTCTGAACTGGCGTTTTGATCTTAAAAACTGGGAGGAAAAAAAAAAAAACCTGTTTATCCTGAACAAATGTTGGGACATATGGTCTAACACGTGGCTAATTTGCTCCTGCCATGTCGTTGGGGGCTTATAAATCTTGACACTCCATGCTAGAAAGACGTATTCGACTAATGAAGCAAGCCTGATTGCCTTATAACGCGGACTCCGTTCAGCAGCACCACAGAAGGCATTAGAGCATCCATGGGGTGGCGAATTAATCTACTACAGTGCTGAAAACACGACTCTGAGACTACTGTAACATTCCCAAACTCTCAAAGATGTCTGCCCAGATTTCTAGAAACAGTGAAACCTG
The DNA here is from genome assembly GCA_030068045.1 of Platyallabes tihoni. Taxonomy (NCBI): domain Eukaryota; kingdom Metazoa; phylum Chordata; class Actinopteri; order Siluriformes; family Clariidae; genus Platyallabes; species Platyallabes tihoni. Next base: position 30,798,208 of record JAQQZS010000036.1, read on the forward strand.
GGTATTTAAAAAAAAAAGAAAAAAAAGAAAATAGTAATAACGTCTGGCAGCAGCCAAAACTTACAGCTGATAACTTTCCAGACTGAGGACGCCGCTGTGACGTTATAACTGCCAAGAAATCGTTTTGTTCTAATGTTATTGCTGTGATCAATCAAACATGGACAGTTGTTGTTTCTCTGTGGATGCTGTGAAATTATCTCATCTCATAATGGCATTACCGGAGGAAATATCTTTCTATTCCCAACAGTTATTGTCATGGCAACGGTTAATAAACACCAAGTTTGATTCTAAAGTATCGTACATTTTTTTCTAGCGGTCCAGACACCAACCTTCTAGTTCCATAGCTCTCCCAAGAATTACTACACTACCTTTTAACAACTGTGTAATGACAGAAAAAAAGAGATATGGTCGTGCATATTTGTGATTTAGCGCAATGCTTTCTGTTAATCGATAACACATTTACAGTTCGTAATGTTTTCTGTGGAAGATTCGATCTGTGCATTATGCTGTGATTCTGTCTGCTTTTCCTGACTGTAGTCAACCTAAATAAAAGCAAAGACTTTAATGTTTTACCTGAACTTGTTGAGCATCACTCCATTTGTCTATATTAAAGAACAAATTTAAGTTATACTGTACATATTAGCATCTGTTTTACTTTATACAGTACTACTTGCAGGTCACTTACCTGAGTCTGGTGCTTCATTCATTCATTCATCTTCTATACCGCTTTATCCTGTGATCAGGGTCGCGGGGGGCCTGGAGCCTATCCCAGGA
>JAQQZS010000036.1:30803158-30815957 GCA_030068045.1 Platyallabes tihoni
GAATAATTTAAGTTTCCATTATTTCTTATGGGAAAATTAAATTTGGTTTACGAGTGTTTTGGAATACGAGCCCGCTTGCGGAACGAATTATGCTCGTAATCCGAGGTTCCACTGTATTATGAAGCGGTTAGGGCAATTCTTTGTCATCAGACCTTATCAGAGTCTGGAATAACAACCCTCTCTCCATTCTTCCCTGAAATACAAGAAGTTGGTAAAATCCAACTATACAAAAGAAGTTAAGAAATTAGAAATTAAACATTTATGATTTTTTTTCTGCACATAAATATTTCTGCCCAGAACACAGTTGGATTCCAACTCAAGTTAGTTTTATTTGAACACCAGCATGGTGGTTTTAATAAGTCTAGTGCCATACTTGCAACAAGTTTGCCATTACTGCAAATTTAGGCAATCAGCCATGGCATGTTTTCAAAAATACTTAGTTCCTGCATATTCATGTTTATTCATAGATCATTGTATTTTTAAGGAGGGTAAATGTCTAGGCCAAAATTTGCATATGTCAGATATGAGGGCTGGAAATGGACAAAAGAGCAGACATACTGTATTACACTTCATTACACAGAATTCAGTCTAACAACCAAAGCAGACCACAAAAACTAGGATTAATGTCAAGAGCTTGGAACTAAGACCTATGAATGCAAGAAGGATTAGCAGCGTGGAACTTCTAAGTAACCAACAAGCATGACCAGTGAACAGCGAGTCCAGGAGATGCTATACACCAACTGGGGAAAAACAAGGAGCTTAAAGAACATCTGTGATTAGCAGGAAATAAACAACATCCTGGACCGGGTGCCAATGCATCTCAGCGCACACAGACACATGCTGCGGGCAATTTGGGAACACCACTTAGTCCAACCTGCATGTCTTTGGACTGTGGGAGGAAACCGGAGAACCTGGACCCTGGAGATCCAAGGCGAAAATGCTAACCACTAAGCCACCATGCCGCCACATCTATTGGTAGATTTTTTTTTGCCTTACTTGACTTCTGTTATATCAAAAGGTATTTCTATTTTGATTTTTTAAATGATGACCTAACCATAAAGTTCACGGCTCATTTTCCCGTAAAATGATATAAAAGAAAGATTACTCTTCTCTTAACCCTGTTGATTAACTGATAAGATGATTCAGATCTCTTAATGCTGGGAATCCCCAGACTGTACAGGGACTGAACTGACTCATGATACATCATGCAATGAGTGTTAAAAAATCGGGATATTATATTTATGTAAACACTTTCTCTAGATGCAAAGGTGGTAATAAGCCTAAGTATCATCAACCAGTATGGTCAGATTTTCCACTTTTGTTTATGTGTTTATTCATGTTTTATTATATTGCCATATGTTGCTACACCCTAGCCCAGACTTATGAAATCTGAGAAGCCAACTGGCTGACTCCTTGATTCACCAAACATTTATAGCAGCTCGGCTCACTCCCAGTCCCCTCCTAAACCTCACACATATGAGTATGGTCATCAACCTTCCTGATGTACCTCAACAGCTGCAGGCTACTTTACAGACCCATTCCCTATGTGAAACTAAGCCACTGCCATTTGGCTTCTCAGACTCACACACAGTGCTTAAGCAAGCCTATCTAAGACCTCCACCAGGATCAAGCTGAACACAACGACCTGCTCAGTGATAGACCATACGCTAGGCCAATTTACCCTCACTTAGTTGCGTGTATTTCACCAGAAACACCGAAGAAGAAGAAACCTCTGAGACACCATGGAAAAGAATACAAAGTTGAAGATTGCATATGTGCTGATCCTAATAGGCATAGTGTGCATGTTCACGGCCGTGGTGTCAGATCACTGGGCTGTGTTAAGCCACAAGGTGACCAGTGTAAACAGTACTTGTGAGGCAGCACATTTTGGTTTGTGGAGACTTTGCAAGAAGAACATTTACATCGAAGATCCTGAGACAGTGGGGCAAGGATGTGGACCGCTCAGTCTGCCAGGAGGTAAGTTCTATGTTGTTTTATGTCTGTTGCATGTTATATGGGTGGGTTGCCCTAGTCTACACCTTGTTCAAGTCAATCCGGGACTTTTGATGAGCACTCTCATGAATCAAGGTTGACATTGACAGAAGACTTCAAGCAGTTGTTTCTGTGAATATTTAGCAAATAGAACACCTAGTCCTTGAAAGTTCATAGATAACTTGTTGCCAACTTGCGGAATAGATACATCTGTCTGTGGAAACTATACACACAATCATTCACCAACACCTGTGGCATATTTCAGGAACTTGACTAGTTATTGACAAATCCCCCCATACAGTTCTGATCTCGCTCCCAGCCATTTCCACATGTTTCAGCCATTAAAGGAGTTCCTGGGAGGCCAGCATTTTAGACGTGAAGCAGGGAATCCGATCATGGTTCTATCATACTGAGAAAACTGTCTACCTTGGTGGTATTCAAGCACTCGTGAAACTTTGGGATAAGTGCATTAGTGTTGCATGGGATTATATAGATAAATAACGGGAGTTTTTACTCTCAGAAATGTGTTCTGTTATTCTGTACAATCATAAGTCCCAGTTTGACTTTGAATGCCCCTATTTACCCTACAGATCTATAGTTATATTTGAAATCTAAGCAGCATAATATTTCAACCATGATAATTAATTATAAAGCTAGAGATGGTATTTTTACATATCCATTACATATTACCTACACATTGGCATATCTGTACCTTAGTCCTGAAGAATTAGATGAAATCTGAGGTCACATATTTTTTCAAGCATTGTGAGTGTGATTACCTTAAGTGATTATACATGATACCGTCAGACCAGCAGAGGAAGTTAATACCTTATGTTTACAAAGATATAGCGGAATGTATGACGAGTCAAAAATTATTCACACTCTGACTGTACAATTTATAAATGATTAGTACATATTTTTTACATGATCTTCTTGCTTTTCAACACACTTTATCCATCTGTCAACATACTTTCATATTCCCTCATTAAAAATGTTTTACGTTTAGCTGCAAGCCACGAATGAACCACTGTCTTTATTCCTTTATTAGAAGTGAATCTTTATCCTCATAGGGCTGCTTTCAGGGGACCAAACAGGTGAAAGTCAGATGGAGCGAGATCAGGACTATAGGATGGATGCTTTAACACCGCAAGACGTAGTGTCAACAGCGTGTGTGAACTTGCATCGTCATAATGATATCAGTCCTCTGTATTTAATCCAAAGTTTAGGCTTCAGCTCCTTAATAAGCGTCTCACTGAAACGAGCACTGTTGATTGTTGAACCTTTTTCCTGATGTTCCAATGTTCCAATCCTGGCACTTGAGAATCCCAGAAAAATGTAAGCATCAATTTTTCAGCTGATGTTTGACTTTATCTTGAAGATGTTTCCGTCCCATACTCTGCCGGTTACTTTCAGGCTCGTAGTGATGAATCCATGTCTCATCACTAGTAATGATTCTCTTTAAGAAACTTTCACCTTCCCTAGACTATCGGTTGGACGTTTGTTAACAGATATCTAAACGTGGGTTCTGAAAGCCCTGATGAGACAGTGCGGTCACAGAAGTCGGAATATAACCCGAGTGCGGATAATTTTTGACTCACGCTCATGTATAGGAAAGTACAGTATAAACGTCTGAGTTGATTGACCAGACTGATTTGTAGTAAGTATTTTATGAATCAAAGTATTAATTCCTTTTCTGTGAACTGTTTCACAATAACAAATTTCGTTTTTTGTAACGAGGCTTTTTTCATCACAATAATCGAGACAAAGTGCAACACCAGATAAAAAGACAATTAATATTTGGGGAAACTTTGTGCACAGACTTAGAGATGGCTTCAGTTTAACGTAATAAATGATTTGGTGAAATGCACATGGACCATCAGCAGTGTGTCTTGTACTTGTATGGCGTCTGGTGTTTGTGTTACAATGGAAAGAAAGTTTATCACAACGGTCATCAAACTAGAATTTTATAGAAATGATTGCTAATATGTTTGAAACTACAGATCTGCGGGTTGCTGATTCAGTGATTTATTATTTTTCAGGACAGAGATATTAATCCGTAATGAAGCTGCAGATATCTGTGCGATGTGGTGGCATAACCTTTCAGTCGGCTGCATTAGAGGTGACAAATAGGCTTGTTTAGGAAGGTTAAATCCAATCTACTCACATTAGCACGCAACATAAATGTTAAGCTGACAATCGTAAACTATACATAGTACCGCCAGAAAATTTAGACTTACAACGTTCCACATTCCACTTATGCGAAGTTGTTTGCTTGTCTGAAGTAAATCAGTAATTAGCATGTGGTTAGAGTTTCCAAAGGGTAACCCGTACTAACGCAAAACCAAAGCCAAAGTTAGCTGCTCTCCATTCACAGATATAACTATCTATTATTAAATACTATTTCCCCCCCTGAACACGGAGCTAAAAGGCATCTGACAGGCAGTATATGCTCTTACTCTTACTTATAACAAGAGCTTTGTTGTTATCCAGCTTTGTAAATTACAGTAAATGCAGGCTTTACTGTGACATAATCAAATAAGATCGCTCCATTTATTTATGAGATTATAGCTGTAACAGTGTGCGATTTTAAAACAGGTGCTGTGTTGAGATACAGGCATTACCGAGTTTCCAGTCAGAGTCTGTTAGTAGCTACAAGCAATAAAGGGTGAAGAACTGTTGGGATAATCCTGGATTTCTTGGGTTTGACTAAATTGGATGTGGTGTTAAAAAAAAAAAAAAAAAAAAACTCCTCAGCAGAATTTTTTTTTTTTACTTATATGAAAAATCCATAAGTGTTTACTGTGGGAAAAGTCTGCCTTGTTATACTGTTGTGTCTAAAATATTCAGGTTTACAGACAGAAATTTACGATGCAGAATTTCCCTTGCCTGTTTATATTCTCGTCCAGACAAGGATGCAGACAGGCACGTGGAACAGCCACACAGAGAGCAAAGAGAAAGCGAGACAAAACAATGAAATAGATGACAATGGAGACAGAGAGGATATAAAAGAGGCGACAGGTACAGTAAGTGACAGACCTGAAAAAAGGCAAGGAGGAAAAATAAATAAATAACCAGTGTCTACAAATGACTGTCTGGGTCAGAAAAGAGTCGTTTGTTAGAAGTTCAGTACTAATGATGATTAAACAGGTATTTCAAATGTGTCTATTATATTGAGGTTTAACATTCTTAGCATTTTTTTTTTTTTACAAAATTAATTTTCTGTCCTAAAAGGGTTTATGGTCAGAACAGAACTTGCAAACTCGGAATTTTATGAAACATTTGCAGGACTTAGTTATCTGCCTGAAGTTTAACCTGCTCCGTAAGTAAATGGAGGTGATGGCGATGTTATGAACTATTATGTACCAGATTTAATAATCTACTTTTAAATCAGCTACTAATAAGCTACTTACTCAAGGTAAACAAACTACTACACCAATAGATATTAACTAGAAAAGCTAAAGTTTTTTTAGATAAATGTTTAGCTTTAACCTTTTAACTGTTTCTACAAACTCTTTCCTGTCGACAATGGGCACTTACCCTAGTGAACAATAAAAGAAAGAACACTGATAGGTTTGTGGGTAACAGTGAAAGGGCCTTAAGAAGAAAAAACTAGCATGAGAGTATGTATGTACAGTACTTTTATGGTTGGTTACAAGAATTCTTTCTCATCTATGATTGGTTAGAAACCTAGAGAAAGAAAGGGGTGACTGTTGAATTTGTTCTGTTTTTTGAGCCCAGTTTAGCACAATATTTTAGTCAAAATCATATTTTTGATTTATAATCTTAAACCAACCCTCTCACCAGTAACTCAAGGTCTTAACAAGGCTGTCGCCGAAAACCAGATTCTCATATTTTTATCTAAATTTTTATCATGTCCCTTCGGTAAACTTCTGCCAATTTCTTCTGACTGGCATTGTATGTGTTATGTGTCTACTAAAGCAGTGCAACTTTATAAAATAGCTGGATGTTGGAGGTAGCAATAATATGCATTTCAATTTCAATCTTTTTGTTATTATTTTTTTTTTATTTGCTGCCTTTGGTAAGAACTGTAGGAAGCTTGGGCTTTTAGTTGTGCTAAATGTTTTTTTGTTCTGAAAAACATTTAAAAAGTCAACATATTCTATTCCATGATACAAAAAGCATTTAACTAGCAAAATTAACACACACTGCTTTAATGTTGAAATATATAATATCGTTATTATTATTGTTAATATGTAATATTTTATTAGTATTATATGTGTGTGTGTGTGTGTGTGTGTGTGTGTGTGTGTGTGTGTGTGTGTTTTACTGCGACAGTCTGCAAAGTGCCTAAACATACAATTTAAAAATTTGGTTGTTTACTGTATGTAACAACCTCAGCAGCAGCCTCATTTCCCCTCTCATCTGTTCCAACCACTCAGCATTCAGCATCACCAGTATACTAATCACTAATCATCTGTCATCATCTGCACCTGTTTCTCACTGGTTCATACCTTACGTTAGATGCTTTTTATGCTTGAATGAGGCATAAAGTACAGTAGGTCACTATGTTTCCTTTGAAACTGCTCAGGTACAGGGACTGGGCTGAAAATGAGAGACAAAAATGTGCCAAAAATGAGAGACAAAAAAGTCCTTTATGAAGCCTGGAGAATTATTCCTCAAGACTACATTAAAAATACAGTACAGTAAATTTTGACTCTTTGGAAGCAAAATATGAAGAAGTAAGCGGTGGCCCACTACTATATATACAGTATATAGGTTACAAATTGAACAAATTTGAAATTGAATTTTGTTTGGAAAGTTAATCACTCGGCCATCTCAATAATTCAACTTAAAATACTCTAGGGGTCGTCTCACAGTGGGTGGATCATTAGGGATAATTGCTTGAGCATGGGTGGCCTCAGGGATGAGCTTATAGGGCTTTAGCACCATATGTGCACTGACTCTAGCACCGTCCCTTGTGCCATGGCAAGCCACTGTCAAGAGTGTAATTCTATCAGCCCATGGTACTGTAGTCAGAAATCATGTGATAGTTATCTGAATCACCCAACTTTCCCAATTTCTGAAACCCTTGTGAAACTGGGAGGACCTTTCATGGAATCCATGAAAATCTTTTCATTTTTTTTCTTTCAAAATCTAAGTGTCTTAATTTGAATCATGAAGGAGTAATTTTAACCTCTTGTGCTCCAAGATATTTTTATTTCGATGAGTGATAAGAGTCTCACATTATGGCACCTGTCATTATAATTGGATACGCAGAAGTACCTTATCAACACCACAGCCTCTATAAAACATGCCATTTATATATTCATTAATGCCAACCAATCAAGACAAAGAGATATATGTAGTCTATCATGCATGAACATTTAGTAATTTAGTAAGCACCACACCACCCCCACCCACCACCCCAAAGCACACACCCCTACATTACAGGATTCACATATTTGGCCTGAGTGTGTGTGTGTTTCTTTGGTATTGCTTTGGATGGAACACTGAAGGGAGAGAAGGAATAGTAGCTGATGCTTGCATTTCACCTCCAGGGTCAATGAGCTCAGATTATTGTACGTGTGGATCTTTTTTCCCCATGTCTATGTATTTTGCTTGTGGTTTCTTCATAAATATATTAATGTATAGGAGCCAGAATTGATACACTACATTACCTTTAGATGTGAATGAGTGCGTGAAGTGAATGAGTGTGTGAATGGCCAGAGTATGCATGATGCCCTGAAATGGATTTGCCTCCAGTCCAGGGTTTTCCCTTTAAATCATAGTTATTACATTCTGATCCATAAGTACTGTAGGTACTGTGTACGAAACGCCAAAGCTGTACACTATAGTCACATCAAAAGTGAGGCAAAAGTGCAAAATAAATTAACCCAAAAACATACAGTATGGACCTTACTGTATGTACTAGTGTAATAAATAGGGGTGACATGGTGGCTTAGTGGTTAGAACTGTTGTCTTTCATCTTCAGGGTCAAGGGTTCACTCCCCGTACTTGGTGGGTGTCCTCTGGGTACTCCGGTTTCCTCCCATAGTCCAATGACATCTAGATTAGGCTAATCGGCGATCCCAAATAGCCCATAGTGTGTGAGTGTATGTATGTGTGTGTGCCCTGCGATGGATTGGCACCCCGTCCAGGGTGTACCCTGTCTCATGCCCTAAGTCTCCTGGGATAGGTTCCAGGCCTCCCGCGACTATGTACTCAGGATAAAGCGGTATAGACGATAAGTGAGTGAAAGTAATTAAAATTGGCCAGGGTAGGCACATACTGTAGCATACCTTAATCACACATTTATCTCTGCGACCAGAAAGATAAGGAAGGGAAGTTAATGAGATCTGGAGACCACCTCAATAATTTCAATATAGACTTAATGTAAATTTAAAAAGTATGCTATGGCATATGTTATCCTTAGTGAAGCTAATTTTATTATATGAGTATGTGTGCCTCAGAAACCAAAATAAACCAATGCTTTGCATAGTGTTGTGAACATTCCACACGCACACACACACACACACACACACTCGGGTATCATTCCATTCAGTGGCATATTTCCAAGGACTACTATTTGCTGGACTTCTCCAAGAGCTAATGTTATGCCTTTGGGCCAGGGTTTGACTTTTAAGCAGGGTTTATAGAAATAGAGAGTTAATATTATGGCAATGTACTGTAAATGAGTCTTTATGCCAATGATTGATTATATTATCCAAACTGGAGAGGAAATTATTTATGGCAGTGGTCATCGTCCGGCTCTGGGAATTAAACCGGGAAAAAAATATGTAAAAACTCCGTCTTAGCCTGGATTAGCACTAAGCAAAGCAGCTTATTTTGTTCCAGCACTAAACACACCAGACGAGGAAACTACAGTATGAAAACTGGTTAATCAGACCAAAGCCTTGTTTGTTTGGAAGCACTGATGACTGCAAAGAACCATTGGGTTGTGGAACGAGACACACGACGTATTGACAGATCTTAGCTTATCTTCTTAACGGTGTACAAAGGAGAAGTAATTATCGGAATTCAGACTTAAAATGAAATGTACTGTAAATTGACATATACAGATACACCTTTATGATATACACTACTAGTTGAAAGTTTGTACACACCTTCCAATTCCATGGTCTTTCCTGGTTTTTATTTCTTCCAACATTGTGAAACAATGCTGAAGGCATCCAAAATATGACATGCAATAATCTCCTTTGAACACTTTTGTTCTGTAAAGCCTTCATAACGGCTCTAATCTGAGGTGCTGTTTGTGGTGATTTTTGAGGCTGGTGACTCTAAATGAACTTCTCCTCTGCAGCAGAGGTAAGTTTTAGTCTTACTTTCCTGGGAAGGTCTTCATGAGAGGTGCTGTTCTTCATCATGGTGCTTGATGGGTTTTGCAAATGCACCTGTTCTTAGAAGAACTATTCCAGAACAGCTGACCTTAAAATATCAACTGACTGTTGCTGTTGTTGTTACTTAATTACCTAATCCCACAGTTTTAAATCTCCATTATTGTTTTAGAACGTAAAAAATAAATCACAAAACAAAAAAACATTCTGCGATGGATTGGCACCCTGCCCAGGGTGTACCCCGCCTAGTGCCCGAAGTCTCCTGGGATAGGCTCCAGGTCCCCTGCGACCCTGAACACAGGATTAAGCGGTATAGAAAATGAATGAATGAATGAACAAAAAACATTAAATTAAAAGGTGTGTCCAAACTTTTGACTGTTACTGTAAGAACACAATTTTTTTATTTTATTTATTTTATTTAGTTTTTTACTTGTTTGCAGATATTATGAATGGCTCAAAAAGTAGATTGGTCTGATGTAACAGTCAATATTGGTTCAGTATAGCTAGACAATGTTTTTTTGTAAAGTAAATTACAAAATAATTAAACAAAAACATATTGCAAAATTGTTAGCAAGTCTCTCTTCCTTGTGTGTTATTATTCTTTATGAATTCTTTATTGTTTTTGATTGGTTAGAAACTTAGTAACTTGAAAGGTTAAATTTTGTGTTTTCTGCCGAGTTTAGCACAATATTTGTTAATTATTAAATCTCAGTGTCAGTCTAAACCAAATTCATGTATATTAAAGTCATGTATAACTAATAATCATAAAACCTTATAAATAAATATTAACCAGTTAATTAAAGCGAACCACAAAAGAAAGCTATTGACAGATTGACTTGCAGATGTCCAGCGTAAATGGACACTATGAATGTCCTTTAAATAAAACATAATATAAAATCATGGACTGTAATCAGATGGAGTAACTTCGCAAAAGTGTTTTCATATAAATGATTTCCTCAGTCATGTGTGATGGAATATGTTCGGTGTCTAACTTGTGTTAAGAATGAATGGTTGCATAAAGCCACAGTGAAAGAGCAATAAATTCCCAAAGCCCAAATTTAGGTTGTGTAAATAGTCAGCTGTCTAGCAAGAGACACAAGAGGGGTTTGAGCTCCAGCTTTCAGTCACACACTGACTGACAGCCACACCTGAACATACCAGCTGTAACGTATAAAAGCAAGGAATAAAACAGGAATGCAGTGAGGGGACATAGGACCAAGGATCATTCTCAGAGTTTATTGCAGGGGTTAAATTACAGCAGACAGTGATAATGTATGATAGTCCATAACCATTTTCAGAACAAACACAAGTCAAAAACAGGACAATTCAACAGAGGAATCCAACTACAGTAATAAGCTTCAGACTTAATGAAATGCATGATTCATTCATTCATTTTCTATACCGCTTAATCCTATGATCAGGGTCGCGGGGGACCTGGAGCCTATCCCAGGAGACTTCGGGCACTAGGCGGGGTACACCCTGGACAGGGTGCCAATCCATCGCAGATGAAATGCATGATCATACTTGATAATAAGACAATGAACCATCTGGGTATAAACCTAGAGAATAGTCAGAAAGTAACACAGAATAGGTAAGTACAACCAGAGATGGCCAAAAACAAACCTGCTGAACGCTGACTTCCATATTCACCATACAGCTGGTCCGTGACACAGGGCAGCTGAACAAGGAATTCATCATACATTGCGGTAGCATGTGCACGAAGGCTCAGAAAACCATCAAAAACAGATGGCAACTAGAGCAGCAGTTCCCAACTTAATTCTTATGGAGGCCCCCTGCTTGTGTCTAAGAAAAGCTGACCATTTACAACAATCCAGCCCAGCATAGCTCAGCCAGTTTACACAAAATATTAAATTGATTCATTTCAAATCTCTATTTGCAAAAAATAGCAATAATTATATATTATATTATATTATATTATATTATATTATATATTTTTCTTTAGTTGAGCCTGGACAAGTTAGTCAACTTGCGAGCAGTGGTTGAATGGCCACAGAGGTGTGGCCTAATAATAAGCTTAACTATTTTGATATAAATATATTCATAACCAAAAAACTATATATTTTTTGTTTCAATTTTTAATAAAAAACTTTTTTTTCCTGAGCATTAGAGGCTCAGTGGTAGGTTTCTCGCCTCACATGTGGAAGGCCTTGGTTGAGTTCCCACCCGAAGCCCAATCCCCAGCCACTGAATGCAGTGCCGGTCCCAAGCCTGGATAAAATGGGTGTGTTGTGTCAGGATGGGAATCCGGCGTAAAACCTGTGCCAAGGTTTGTGCGGATCAGATGGTCTGCTATGGTGACCCCTCGATCCCTTGACTCCACACTTGCTCTAAGTGTCTAATTATGATCTTATTTAATGTGTGCAAATCTAATTCCAACACTGCCACCTGACCTTTGGCATGCCCTTGAGGGAATTGTGAACCCCAGATTGGGAACCACAGATCTAGGGGCTCTGTAAAGCCATCTGTAGTGTTCACAAAGCTGCATGTCAGGGGATCCATGAAATTGCCTGAATGGTCTTGTCCAGAATATCAGATGACCAACATGCCAGGGGGTCGGTGAACCAATGTAATGTACAAGGTTCAGGAAACATCTTCTTTTCTAGTGTGTACAGTATATAGAGAGAGGCCTAGTCTGATAAGCAGACATCGGACAACATAGATAAATATCTGGCCTGCAGATACAGATACACTAGGAGCTCTTTCTTACAAATGGGTCGTAAGAATTTGTCATTTTCAACCAGTGAAATGTCTTCCTTGATTCCTTTTTAATGTCAAGGATTGGAGCAATGGCATAGGGCAGTGCCAGCAAAGCAGGAGAAGCCTTGCTGCAAGCCCTGGGGCAGAGCAGGAGGGGCTTTCGCAGGCACAAGGCTCAGGTGGATCTCTCTCTCTCTCTCTCTCTCTCTCTCTCTCTCATTAGGGTCAGGATGTGCCAAGAACTTAAAATATGTTGTACTTCCAACTAAATGTCACCAAAGATCCAGACGAATCTAAATTCCTTATTGTCTTTAGTTGGGTAATACAAGTTTTTCTCATGGGGCTTGCTGGTGATAAGACAGCTCTTAGACAACTAAGAGATTGACCTAGTTTATTACTCCACCTGGGGTGCAGAATGGTTCATTGCTCTCATCATTACTTCATTTACCTACTGTATTTCTAGAGGGATGCTACTGTAAGAGAGATCTAAGAGCATGATTTAAATTGTGCAGCCATTATTGAGCCAGTAACTCAGTATTAAGCCAGGTAAGGATGAATGAAAGGACTCAATGTAGGCTTACATTATACAATATTATACATTATATATTCTGTATTCAGCCATTCCAGTATCACTGTTGGATCAATGTAGGCTTACAGTTGATGCAATATGATGACAATCTGATATCAGTGTTAGATTAATGCAGTGGTTCTCAAAGTGTGGGGCCCCACTAGTGGGGAATACAGACATGACAGGTGGGGCGCAATGAACGGGA
>JAQQZS010000036.1:30825149-30835493 GCA_030068045.1 Platyallabes tihoni
AGAAGGTGAGTACTCACGATTTGGCAGACGAGAATTCGGAACCAACTGGGCCATGGAACTCAATGACTGAGCGGTGCACGGCGCCATCTTGTATCCTTTTATGCTTCCTGTCTAGCGATCACCTTATTTCCGGATCCTAGTGACGGTCGCAATACGGGTGTGTGTGACAATCAAAGAGATTAATCCTTTTTCTTACCGGTGTAATTGTTACGGCATGTAAGTTGTCCTTGTACGTCATTACCCAACATAATTAGACCCATATGCGTTCCTCCTCTAACGTCTATGTTCAATTCCTGTACGATCCATCAGAAGAACAAAATTCTTTCCAGCATCTGTACATGCAAAAACTAGTCCTGAGCTAAATGCTAGAGGATTTTTGTACACGTATTATCAAAATTAAAGCACTTACTGAGGTTTTGGGTTTGTGGTGGTGGTCCCCCAGCCATGGTACACAATTGAGAAGCAAGTAAGTGCAAAACTGCGAAGAACTCCTTACTTTTTCCTTTGTTTATTCTCATTCTTACTCACTCTTTCTTTGTTTCTTCCTTACTGCGGCTTACAGCGCTGTCTCAGTTTTAGTCCTTCCGGGTCATAACAGGAAGTTACGTAAAACAGATTAAAAACATATGGTACAGCTGGAATGTATTCACAGAACAACATTCCCACATGTTAAAAAGTGAAGCGATATGAATACTTTTCCAGATGCACTGTACAGTACAGTGCTTATGATTATGCGGATGTGAGTCTGGCAGATGAGCTGAACACCTTCTATGCTCGCTTAGAGGCTGCAGCTAAAGATGCTAGCAATGCTAATGCTAATGGCTGCTAACGGCTGCAGACAGGAAAATGCATTCGTCATCTCCGAGCATGACGTGAGGAGTGCCTTCAGGAGAGTAAACACCAGGAAAGCTGCAGGACCAGACGGCATCTTAGGTCGAGTCCTCAGAGCCTGCGCAGACCAGCTAGCACCTGTGTTCACAGAGATATTCAACCTCTCCTTATCTCAGTCGGTGATCCCCACATGGGTGGACACGTCTCGGCCTCCCTCACTCTCAGCACTGGAGCCCCCCAGGATTGTGTTCTAAGCCCCCTGCTGTACTCTTTGTACACGTACGTATGACTATGTGGCCACTACCAGCTCCACCACCATCAATAAGTTTTCTGATGACACCGTCGTGGTGGGTCTTATCTCAACGACGAGGCAGCCTACCTGGAGGAGGTTGGAAATCTGGAGCACTGGTACCTGAGGAACAACCTCCTTCTAAACGTAAGTAAGACAAAGGAGTTGATAGTGGACTTCAACACTAAGCAGGAGAGGAACTAACAGACCCCCGTCATCAACGACAGCCCAGTGGAGAGAGTGAACAGCTTCAAATACCTGTGTGTTCACATCACGCAGAACCTGTTATGGTCCTGTCACATCAACACTGTGGTGAAAAAGGCCCGGCAGTGTCTCTACCACCTCAGGCGCTTGAGAGACTTTAGACTGCCCTCCAAGGTGCTCAGGAACTTTTACTCCTGCATCATAGTGAGCATCCTGACGGGAAACGTCACAACTTGGTTCGGGAACAGCGCTTTGCAGGACAGATGAGCCCTACAGAGGGTGGTGCGAGCGTGTAAGCATTTCACTGCATATCGTACTGTGTATGACTGTGTATGTGACAAATAAAATTTTAATTTGATTTTAATTTCATTACCACAATCAAATCATGAAGGTCTAATAATATTTTATAAATAATTCTGTATTTCTATAGTAAAGCGAGTGTTGCTATTCATTATAATGTCATACACTGTATGATTGGTGACCTGATTGGTGGGTTAGTGGTAAGCACCTGCAGCACCTGGGTTCGATTCCCTCTTTGTGCTCTATATGCATGGAGTTTGCATGTTTTCCTTGTGCTTGGTGTTTTTCTTCTGGGTACGCCAGTTTTTGCACAGTCCAACAGCAGATTAGGTTATTGCTGTTCTCAAATTGCCTGTAGTGTGTGAATGCGAGTGTGAGTGTTGACTGGAGATCCTACCACGGTCATAGAAATGGGAATAAATACAATAGTCACCACTGACCTCCACGGTCCCTAGTTGGACTACAAAAGTTCCTAGATCAATGGATGGATTATATGATTAAAATTTAGAATAACCCATACTTATAAATTAAATTAAACAAGTAAAGTCAAGTCAAGTAGGCTTTTACTGTCATTTTAATCATATACAGTTCAGAACACAGTGAAAAGAGACAACGTTCCTCCTGGACCAAGATGCTACATACATACAACATAAATTAACAACATAAATTTAAAAGACTAACTATTTAAGTACTATACAAAAGACAACATAAAGAACATGTGCAAATGTGCAAACAAGAGCGACAACACGACAACAACATGACACAATGCAATACTAGATGCAATGCATTTCACTTATTTGATGTCACTTACTCTCTTTTCCAGAGTACAACATCTCAGCAGCAGCTATTGCTGTTTTCAGCCTTGCCTTCATTATTCTGGGATCTCTGTGCATTCTGGGCTCTTTAAGGAAAGGCAAGGACTACCTCCACAAACCTGCTGGAATGTTCTATGCATTTGCTGGTAAGACAACAAGGTTCTAGACAACTTATTATAACTAATTCTACATTCTACAGCCAGAAATATATATACTGTATACGTGAAAAAGTATTTGATTTTTTTTTATTTGTTTGCATATTTGTCACACTTAACTGTTTTAGATCATCAAACAAATTTTATATTACAAAGAAATAACCAGAGTAAAAAATAATGATGTCATGATTTTAAAATACTGTAATGATGTCATTTATTAAGGAAAACAAGCTTTTCAAACCTGCCTGGCTCGATTTGAAAAAGTAATTGCCCCCTAAACTTAATAACTGGTAATGCCACCCTTGGGTGGCAACCACTGCAATCAAGCAATTGTGATAACTTGCAATGAGGCTCACTCTTCCATGCAGGATTGTTTTAATTGAAGGGTTTTTAAGGATAAACAACCTGTTTAGGGATCTCAATCAGATTTAAGTCCGGACTTTGAGGAGGCCACTCTGAAACCCTAATTTAGTTTCACTGAGCCATTCAGAGGTTAGAGGTTATCTGTTTATTATAATTTTCAATTGTTATATATTTAGGCTATTTATGACATATATACACAGTATATATACTGAAATAAGGACACTGTGTGCATTTTTGCTAATGATACTGAGATTCTCCATTACATTACGTTTCATCATTTTCTAATCCCTTCTTTGTCCCACAGGCATATGTGCCATCATTTCTGTGGAGGTGATGAGACAATCAGTAAAGAGGATGATTGAGAGCGAGGAGACCATCTGGATTGAGTACTACTACTCCTGGTCCTTTGCATGCGCCTGCACAGCGTGCGTTTTCCTTTTCGTCTGTGGGATTGCCCTGCTTGTCCTCTCCATGCCCTACATGCCTAAGAATCCATGGGAGACCTGCATGGATGCAGAGCCTGAACAAATTTAATAAAGTCTGTCCATGTGACATTGCCATTGTTCTGTTAGCCATTACAGTCGTTGCATGGAAACTTGGGGCTCAAACAATCACAACTGATTTTGTTTCTCATAAAACTTTAGGAGGCACCAGTGTTTCCTTTTGATATCATGTTACCAGGACGTTTTGGGTTTGAACCAACCTGAACTAGTTTATGACCCCTACCAGACAGTTGGCTATACTCTATGTGTAGCCATGCCAAAGTGCCATTTATTTTTAGCAGAGGTATTTTATTTCCGCTGATTATTGTATTATTTATGTGGTTGATGGTTAAGCATGACAAATTCTGAATATCGTCATTAAACTAAAGTGCAGTATCATGTCACACTTATTAATAATAATTAAAAAATTAGGCTAAATTATTTTGTAAGTTTTTCCCAAAATATTTACCTCCATAGATACCCAAAATGCACCTGGTGATTATTTCCTAGGTATACAACCACCATATACTACAGTCAGGTCGGTAAGGCAAAATCCTTGCGCTTGTGAAAATGAGCTCGGTGTGAAACTTAATGTAATGGTGATTTCACCCTGAAAGAACTTAATTTCAATGTTGCTTCTAATATGAAATTTATGAAAACTGTTTCATTATGTTCTCTCTTTATACACAGACCATTTGTACCTTGGATTGGGCTGTTAGGAGCTATTAAGAGAATATAAGTATTTTGCCTGTGTATGAAATAAAAAGTGTGTGACAATGATGCGATTTTAAACTAAATTGTCGTCGGCTACGAAGTAATCCTTTTATTCCTGCTTGATATATGAAGCTGGGGGTTTACTAGACATGTCTGTACAAATTAGTCCTCTATGCTAGCCTTGTTTTGAGACACACTAGATCTGTGTCTCTGCTTTCAGCTCTGAACAGAATGTTAATATGCGGTTTGCCATGGCCTCTGAATGTCTGGCCAGAAATTTTGGAGTGCTTTCAGTTCTGGCAGGTGTGAACACAAATGGCGTCTTTTGCTCTTTTGGAGTTTCGAGTGTAAAAAAAAAGAGAAGAAAAAGAAAGAAAAAAACACAGCTAGTTCTATCATTGCTGTGCCAATTTACCCTCACCTGCCCTACAGTCATCCACACACATCTAACACTAAATACTTCCAGTTCAGTTCTTCTTCATTATTTTTTAGCATTCTTCACACACCAGGGACACTTTCTTAATTCCGCCGGACCTGAAAAAGATATTTCAAATGCATGTCGCATATGCATCATGGTGTAATAATATGACCATTTATCAGCACCTCTTGCCTAGTGAGCTGTATAAACACATTGCAGTGTAGCTATGAACATTTCATGCAAGACTTTTTCATTATACAGTATGTTAGTGTTGTGTTATGGAAGAGTGGTTCATGAATATTTCATTTACACTCTTGCACAGTTTGATGATTTTCCTGATTTGGTACATTTGATTATTTGTGAATACTGTGTTCATAGACAGAATTAATATGACGGTACCATTAAACCAGATTAATTTTCCACTAACTATTAAGACCTGCTTCTTTTGTTTGCATGCAAAAGTAAAATACCGTCAGGTTCTGACATTCAGTTTCCAGGTTCTGAGAGCTGTGTTTAACCTTTTAAAGATTTTCGTTATAGAGTAATAGAACTTTTTCAGGAGAGCCATGAAGTTCAAAATGTTATTAAGTCCATTTATTAAATACTAAAAATTGGTTTTCAAAATGTAGCCTATATTGATGATGTGCATGCAGATAAACAGATACACTGTAGAAACATGTACTGTATTTCACCCTTCTGTATGTGCCACTCTGAATCTGTTCAGATGAACATTATGCATTTTATGTTATGACTTTTTATTGGAAAATAAATGCAGTTAATGAGAACTGGACCATTTGTGTTCCATGGGACTTCACTTTACCTAATACTTTACCTAATTCTGTTTTGGCTTGTTTTCTATTTCATTGTAATACCTCATACAGTATAATCTTTTCTAGCTGGTAGCAAAACTGCATACTCCATTTCATTAACCTGGTTATACTCGTAAAGTCTTCATGAGAACATGAGAAACCCAAGCCCACATTTTCCCGTAGATTTTGGAATTTTTATTGAACCTCAGGTCCTGATTTAGTAGGATTTTGTAAATTATGGGTATTAATGTACATTAAAAAATATATGATCAATGGGATCCATAAGGCTATAATATGCATAATTCATTTTTTTACTCAGTTTTAGACATGTACATTAGAATGTACAAACATGAGAGAAAAACGCTCCCTGCTTTTGTTCTTTTATAATTTTTTATATTGACCGGGGGTTTTAACCAGCCAGTACAGAAATTTTCCCCAAATGTGGCCTCATATGAGGGAAATCCTCCCCCTGCTCAGCTCCACAGATGGTGTTCCATGGTAGGGCGTGGCACAGCAGTAGCTCATTTACATAAACACTGAAATGGCACTTTTGGAAAAGGACTAAAACATGTTTTAGTTTGGAGTAAGGAGTTTGAGGTAAGACAAAAAAATGCATTATCTGAGGAATATTTTCTGGAGCATAAACACACAAACACCCTTGGACCTAGATTAATTTATGAAAGAAACAGTAAAATACCAGACCTTTAAAAGTTAAAAAGTTACATCTATATCATCAGTTCGTAGTTACATCAATGTTTGAGTGTATTTATTTTTCCCAGATCATGATTAAAGATGCCATACTGTAAATATTTCAACAGTGGCTCCAGACCTAAAACAACTCCTTGTTCATATCACAAAAGAAAACATGAGATTATCCTGAAGAACTTTCCAAAGATAAACTGAAGATAACAATATCTAAATATCAGACTTTTGTTTTATCCTAAAATTTGGAAAATCATTTTGGTAAATGTGATACATTTAGACTATACAAATCATTTCCTCATTTCAGCGGTTTTGTCTTTAGTATAGTAGAATTTTACATGCGATAAATATAAAACCCAGGTACAATTTTACATATAAAACAGTGCAGATGTAAATGAGGGTGTTTTCAAGTAAAACTGGGACTTGTGATGAAGTTTGCACAGTACAGTGATGTGACGCATTACAATGGTACATACATTTTAAAGAGGACCGTCATTTCTGTGAGCATTCAGCAAGTGGAACACCTGATCTTTGAAAATGGACAGATAACTTGTTGTTAACTTTTGGAAGAGATGCATCTGCCTGTAGGAAACACTGTATACACACAGTCATTCACGTACACCACTTGCACATTACAGGAACTCAGCTGGAATTTATTGCCACATCCCGCAGTACAGTCCTGACCTCAGTCCAAGCCATTTCTACATATTTGGGCCATTAAAGGAGTTCCTGGGAGGCCAGCGTTTCAGAAGTGAAGCAGGCAATCTCATTATGGCTCCAGCGTACTGAGAAATCTTTCTACCTTAATGGTATCCAAGTACTAGTGAAACACTGGGCTAAGTGCATTAGTGTAGCAGGGAAATAAAGGGATCTTTTAACTCTTATAACTGTGTTCTGTTATTCTGCACAACCCCTCACACTTACCGGATCCAAGCTCATGCCAAATGTTTTTGAAATATGACTGTTTGCATTAAAGCTACTCCCATAACTCTGTCCCAAGGCACAGGTTTGTTCATCAGTGACTTACAAAAACTGACAAGCATGTGAAAGAAGCTTCTGTTTATGTAAGTAAGTCAAACTCTCCTCGGAAAATTGTAATTGATTAACATTTTAATTGAAACTGGCAAGTCCATCTCAAGCAAACGAGACATCCAGTGGTCTGTAAAGCAGATTAAATACTGGAGCAAAGCATGGCTGACCTAATTCTGTCATAATTGTCATTTATTGTTTAACGTGATAAATCCTAATGAACATTGTTGGGAGTGGGAGACATAATGGCTTTGTGCTTGGAATATCAGATGCGAGTTAGGGAAATTATCTTCTGTAATAATTTATAAAATCAGGTGAAGTACATAATCCCACACACATCAAAAAAAAGGAAAGAAAAGAAATTAAGATATCAAACAGAAAATAAGTAAATTGATAGTCAGCGAATTCTATTAAATTTAAATACTGACTTTTTGAGGAATCTACAAACAAAAAGAGGGGATTCCTAATTCTGTTTTTGTTGTTGTTGTTGTTGTTGTTAAGGCATTTCACATGTTACAACTGACAGAAAAAATTAAAACAACGATCGACCTTCATCTGTCATGTGGTCCTTCTTCAGGTTTCGCCTTTGCCAATCACGACCATTCACAGTGGGCCCAGTGACATGCAGAGAACGCAATCACCACAATAATGAGGGGCCGATGAATCAAACATCAGAGCAATCGGCAGTGCCGGGCCCGACTGTGTGGAATTACAATGAGCAAGAATCAGGCAATTCAAACTCCCTGAGGGAGAGACTGGCAAGTTTCAAAGCATACAGTATGCGTGTCAGGAAGGAAATTCTTATCTTTGTGAACCTCTGGCCTCTAACTGCTTTATTCTGTGTAAAACGCAACCAATAAGTATCACAAGATACCTTGAAAGGTGTTTTGATCTTCTGTTGAATGCAAGTGTAAATGGTAAACATGGACATTTTACAGAGTGTGTAAATTCAGAAAGAAGCATGAATTCTTTATTGATTTTTTTGTTATCACATCATTACACTCAAAAATGTATATGTAAAAAGTAGAAAGTATATATAATGTATATATTGAAAGTATATAAAATGTTAAAAATAATATAAATGTTTTAAAAGTCTTAATTATATAAGGAAGTACCCATTCAAACATGTACAAGTTACTACTTTTAAATATTATTCTTCATGTGAAAAGCAACTTTTCTTATTTATCTAGTACTTCTAGAAGATTATTTTCCTCATAAAGCAAACAACACCGTTTTCCCGGGAAACATCATTTAATCTCTATCTGGATGCACCTTCCTATCCAATGTTTTTTTTTTTATTTATTAATTTTTTATTATTTTCAACATATGTAGTTAAAAACAACCCAGAATATGTTTTACATTTTAGGTTGTCCAAAGTAGCTACATTAGCTTTGATGACAGTTTGGTACACTCATAGCATTCTCTGAGCGGATTTGGGGTAGTCACCTGGAATGGTTCACATGTACTGTATGACTTCTTAACAGTTCATTTGTGATATTCCTTGTCTTTTAAATGTTTTAAACCATTCGTTGTCTTGTGCAGAGGAAGGGTGGGTACAGAGTCGATAGCCCTGTTAGTGCTACTACAACTACTGTACAAATCCATATTATGGCAAGAAATACTCTGTTAAGTAAAAAGAAAAGACAAAGTAAAAGTGCATCATTATTTTAAGAAATGAAGGTCAATCATTTGGAAAAAGCCCAAGAAGAAGGGTAGTCGCCAAAACCATCAAACGCTATGAGGAAACATGTTCTCATGAAGACCATCCGCGGAATGGATGATCAATAGCTACCTCTGCTGCAGAGGATAAGTTTATTAGTTAGAATTTGTTTATTCACAGATTAGGGCCACCAGCTTTTTGAAATTCAGGTGGCAGACATCCATTGCTCAGACGAGACTGAACTTCGAAGAACAACAAGCAGAAGAGACAAGGAAAGGACATTAGGAATGGACACAAGGAATGGACATTAGATCCATTAAAAATGTCCTTTGATCTGATGAGTCCGAATTTGATATTTTTTGTTTTAACCGCCATGTCTTTGGTAGACCTGGACAGGGTGAACAGACAATTCCTGACGTGTGGTTCCCACTGTGACGCATGGAGGAGACATGATGGTGTGGGGGTACTTTTGCTAGTAATACTGTTGGTGACGTAGTCAAAATAGAGCGCACCCTTAACCAGCATGGCTACCACAGCACTTTTCAGGGACATGTCATCTCATCTTGTTTTGTACTTGACCATCATTTGTTTTTCAAGAAGACATTGACCCCAAACACAACTCCCGGTTATGTAAGAGTTATTTGTCCGAGAAGTAGAATGATAGAGTGCTGCATCAGATGACCCGGCCTCCACAGTTTCCTGATCTAAATTCAGCTGAGATAAGTTGGACTGGAGAGTGAAGGAAAAGCTGCCAACAAATACTCAACACCACTGGGAACTTCTACAGTAGGTGACTACCTAATGAGGCTGACTGAGAGAATACCAAGAGTGTGCAAAGCTGTCCTCAAATTAAAAAGGTGCTACTTTGAAGAATCAAAAATAGAAAACATTCTGGGTTTTATATAAACATCGGACTGAAGGCATGACCATGACCCTGTCACCAATTTAATGCTATATAATTATTAATAAATATTAGTCAGTTTGCCTGATGGTGGTGTTAGCATTATTGCTGAGCGGTGTAGATAGTGAATGTTAACAAGTTACGTACAGTATATGGACTTCATGGTTCCTAGAGAGGCAAAGAAATCGCCTCATATTGTAGTCTCTGCTTAAGGGCAGGCCAGTGGCAAAGGCGACATAGACGATCACCTACAGGGCCAAATACCAAGGGAGTTCCACACAAGGCTTATTTTTTTTTGTCTATGCTGAAGTGAACTTTCTAAAAAAAAAAGTACTGCTGCACTTCTTCTTCACTTATTTCTGCTCCTCGTGACCATTTACAGTACCAGTCTAAAGTTTGGACACAACTTCTAATTCATTGTTTTCTGTTTTGTAAATCATTTTCAATATTCTAGAACAATACTGGAGATTTCAAAACTATAAAATGACACATTTGGAATTAGATAATTCAGTCAGTTATTCTACGACAGTAAGTCCAGCTGTTCTGGAATACAGTAGTTCTTGCAAGAACAGTATTGGGTCAAGTGCATTTGCAAAAAACCCATCAAGCACCATGATGAAACTGGCTCTCATGAAGACCATCCCAGGAAAGCAAGACCAAAACTTACCTCTG
>JAQQZS010000036.1:30867418-30878357 GCA_030068045.1 Platyallabes tihoni
AACGAAATGAACTAAATGACTCAAAAAAAGATTCGTTCATTTTGATGAACGAGATTCAAAGAACCGAGTCACTAAAACGATTCAAACTTTCCATCACTAGTGCTAACCCCTAAGCCACCATGCCACACAATACACACTCCAAAAGATTATATTTTTGCAGACTAAATATTTTTTCTATTTTCTGTTACAGTATTTATTCAAGTATTTATTGAATAAAATAATTCTTTTAAACTTCTGTCTATTCTTTTGATTATTTGTGTGCATTTTCCCACCATAAGATGAGATAAGAGACTTTATTGTCATTGTAGTGATATAAGGAAATGTGTTTGGTAGAGACCAGCAGCAATAATAAACAAAAGAATAAACAAAATAATTTTGTTTAACACAAGATAATTGCACTAAAATATATTAAATACGACAATATATACAATGGAATGTACGTGAAGTAGTGCAAAAAGTGAAGTAGAGTGAAAAAAATTGCAAACATGATTGTCCGAGATAAGAAGATATTGCACAAGTTATACTAATAGTTGGAATAATAACCATTTGCATTTGTGTGCATTTGTGTATATACATTCATTCATTCATTTATCTTCCATACCACTTTTCAAGTACAGAGTTGCTTATATACTGTGTACTGTATGTAAGAAGAAAGAACAATGCTGCAGAACTTGCTGAAAAAAGTCAATTCTGTATGCAGAGACCCAGCATGCAGAGAGCCCAAGGCCACTGACCTGGCCTTAAATTCCCCAGATCCCAATTCTGAGCTTCCATGGGATTTGTGGAGTTGGATTGGCAAGAGGGCCAGAGCTGCACAGGGGGTACAAAGGGAACCAACACAATACTGTTCAGACAGACAGATAGATGGATGGATGGATGGATAGATGGATGGATGGATGGATGGATGGATAGATAGATAGATAAACATTCTTTTCCTCGAACATTCTTTTTTTTCCTCGAACATTCCTTTGCGCCTCTTTCTGCCGGCAGTGTGTCATGATCGGTTTATAATTTACCCCATAGAGAGAGGCAACTTCATAAAGCATCAGTAAAATACACCATTTGTTTCTGATCTGTCAGCACTGGCTCTCTTCTGGGTCGACAGTCTGAGAAGAGAACGATACATACCATGCTGCAGTTCCGATGAAAACCTTAGTAGTTACAAAAGTGTTCCCTACATGCCTGATTTTATGATTTATCATGTAATAAGAAACAATATCTGCAATGAAACAATATCCGGCGGGCACAGGTGGCTGAAATCCTCTGTTGTGATGTCAAAATCCGGAGCGGATACAAATTTCAAGGTTAGGTCCTCAATTTCTTCAAGATGATTAAGACGGCCAACCAGAAAGAGAAGGATTAACCTTTGGTGCTTGTCTATAAAGATTAGGGCCTTGCCGTGGCCTTCCAAAGCGACAACCATACAGATGAGGTCATGAGTGACAAATCACATTCAGAATTGGTTTGAAAGCAGGAAGAGAGAATAAGCAGGATGCTTTCAAATGCGCCTTACTACTGTATTACTGCTTTCATTCCACTACTACAGTGATGGACAAAAGTATTGAGACAAAAGTGAAATTAGATTTTTTTTTTCCTAAATGACATTCTCATGGCAATTAAGATAATAAGAATTATTTGTTATTTTATTAAATGAAATTGCTATACAACAAGCATTCCTCAGTTTGAAGTCATTTATTATTCAAAACCTTCTGGGCACAGAGTCAAAAAGACACCTGTAGTTCTCTGGGGTCACTTGTTCAATCCATGCATGCATGATTGCTTCCTAAAGATCATCTACAAGAAATTTGCTGCAGATGTTCCTTGAGCCAGATGATTTAGCCATTTGTTTGGATAACCCAGCTTTAGATAGTAAACAAACGTCCTGCCACATATTTTGGTCCATCCATTAACTAAACCTGCTGATTTTAATTAGCACAACTCTCCTGTCTAGGCTGTCTTCATCTGATGTGGCACAGGGACAACTAGAAGATATGGCCAACATTGTCGTAAGGCAGCAAGGTGGCATAGTGGTTTGCATCATGGCCTCTCAGCTCTGGGTTCAATTCCCACTTGGGGTTGATTGAGTTTCCTCCAGGCAGTCTAGTTTCCTCCTACAGTCCAAAGGCATGCAGATTGGGTTAACTGGTGTTCCCAAATGGGCTGTAGTATGTGTGTCTCTGCGTTGGATTGTCACCCTGTCCAGCGTGTCCCCTGCCTTGTGCTGTAAGTTTCTTGGGATAGGCCCATGACCCTGGATACAGAATAAGCATTATAGAAGATGAATGGATGTTGTACATCTAAAATACTTGAACGTTACATGAATCTTGCTATTATAACAAGTATTCTATAAACAAGAAATTAATACTGAGTAGCTGATATATCAGACACAATAGGGCCAAATGTTTTGTTTAGTTTATTTTTGCTCTGCTAGGGAAAATAGATACCTTAAAGTTCAACTATTGTTTAATGAGATTATTCTAAGACTGGCTCAGTGCAAAATAGTGTCCCAGAACAGTAATGAGCTCTTGTACTGTATGATTGCTGTTCGTACAAAATCCCCTGTTCCATCCTACAGCAGAGTCCTCTACTAACGAACTCCTCTGTTTACCCTGTAGCCCATGGAGGGGATGCTGTTCATTATCCAGAAGCAGTTTATTAAGTGTCCCCTTTTCCACCATCTCCTCAAAACAATCCAACAAACAATCCAAGACTGAGCCAGCCTTCATGGTCGGTTTGTTGCATCTCCTGATGTGTCACCAAAAAAGACTCCAATAGATAAAATAGACTGGTAGAAGACGTCTAACATCTTGCTTCACCAAAGAAGTAGAGTCAGATCATGTAATTTCTGTACACGTCCTTCGAGTTGAGCTTCTTTCCAGTTGTCAAGATGAACACCAACACATCTGTAGGTGTCATGCAGCGCAGCATCCTTATCCATGATTGTAATGGAGCTGTATCTGGTCATCTTCCTACTGTAGTCCATGACTATCTTCTAGATGGCCCCATTGAGGAGCAGGTGGTTCTCCATGAAGTTGTTAAATAGAACCGTGTAGTCCTCTTCCTGTTTGACCCTGATGCACCCAAATACCACAGGATTGTGAGAAAATTTCTGAAGGCCTAAATGTACAGGATGAAGAGCAAGGATGAGAGAGCATGGTTCCCTGTGGTACTCCAGCAGGTTGCCAGCCACACAAACTAAGGTCTGTCCAACAACTAATCAATGAACCAAAAAAATCATGGATACATCTATTTTTATTCATATCATCTTCTCTCTCAGCAGGATAGGTTGGATGGTATTAAATGTGCTCAGTGGTGGGGGTGATGTTGCCCATATGAGAGTGGGCCTTTGCAGCAGATATACTATAGTACCACACTATTCGTGCCTACCTGTGACTGGTAGGAAAACTACAGGGCAGAGGATTCATCAAAGAGCTGATCTGAGATCTGAGATGAAAGAGCAGTCTCTCCGGGACCTTTATTACATGTGATGTGCTAAAGGCTACTGGCCTATAATCATTCAGGGAGGAGGGAGCTGTCTTTTTCAAGAACAGGAACCAGACAGGATGTTTTCCCCAACTCAGACACCTTTACCAATTAAAGGCTAAGGTTGAGGAGGTGATTTATCCCGTCAAAAACGGCAACGTTTTCTGTCAATTGTTAATAAAAATTTATTGCAACAAAAACACAAAATAGAGCACAGCTGCTTGATGGTTGCAATTTTTAATCATGAAGGATGGATAAGGATCTCTTTTAGCAACACAGTCTCACAAAGCCAAATGCAGTGTTTAATCATATATGAATTCATTGTAATATATTGTTTGCAACCACACGTTATCAGGACATAAAGTCTGCAATGATCAGGGCACGCACTCACTCATCATCGATACCACTTTACCTTGTATTCAGGGTGGTCTGGAGCCTGTCCCAGGAGACTTAGGGCACGAGCCGGGGTATACCCTGGATAGGGTACCAATCCATCTCAGTGATCAGGGCATCAATTAGGTCTGCAGTTGCTTAACATCTAATCAAATTATATACACTTTACACTATACAAGGCAGAAAGCATAAGAGAGGATTACTGCTGGATCTCAGTCTCAAAGTGATACATAGACCTACAGTATATACAGAGCGGCATGTTTTTGAAGCAGCAGGTGTTTTAACTCTTCTATAGATCACAAACAATTTTCAATTTTCAAACACATTTCCATTCCAGGCGTTTTCCCCCTGAGGTCAGCTCCAAGCTATGCATTATTAAGCAGTGATAAGCTTATCCTGACTTCAGCTTCTCTTTCCGCTTTTATTTCAGTCTGGCACTCACACATCTCGCATCAACCACAAGAGAAAGAAAAAAGGGAGTTGATGAGAAATAAGAATGTCATTATTACATTTTATACCACCAAAATGATTCTGACTGGTTAGAAGGTATTGATTAGTTCTCTATAACAGCAGCTCTGACAATCATTCCAGCTGCAAGGTTTATTAAAATGCATTCATTCTAATACATTAGTGCTGGTTTTGAAGTTGACTTGAATAGCAGATGCTGCTTATTAAAGGGATGTGAGATCATTGATATGAAATTTCCTGTAAAGAGATGCTTATTTTGGAGATGTATTTCTGGAAGGATTCTCCAGAGGTAATGATGTAACTCGTGACATATCTTCATGATGGACGATGCTGCATTTGGAGGTTTCTTAATAAAATTGCAAGAGAAAACAGAACAAAAAAATCAAGAAAGCAATTAAAATAAACTAGAACAGGAATTGCCTTGTTTAGCCAATATTTATCAATATTAAATAAATATTTTTAAAAATGTGCCATGTTGTCTTATATTCTTTAAATGCTTTTAATACTTCAATCCATTGTACATTTAATGTTTTCCAAATTACTCCAGAACTTTTCATCTGTTTCATCCCTCGCTCTGTTTAAAAATTCTAAAAAATAATAATAATAAAATAAAATTAGTTTCATTTATATTTCTGTTATTTTTTGTGTAGCCTTTTTATATGTCATTAAACCTCTTAATTCGTGCATTTTCTATGAAACTATTCGTGTTGAACTTAAACAATACATGTTTTTTGTTTAAATATTGGCACCCTTAGTTTGATGCAGACTTTCATATTGCTTTTACAGTATAACACATTCATAAGCATTACATATATTTTGAAGAACTCATGTAAAGGGTGCATGATGATATTTTATTTGAGGTTTTATGCAACAAAACAAAAGACATTCATTATTTATAATTATGAGAAATTCTATTACAGCAAAAAAAAAAAAGAAAAAACATTTGGCTGGCTTATGGTCTGCAAAGAATAATAAATGTGTTATTAGTAGTGTGTGTGTTAACCATGTTACATGTACTGTGTTGTGAAAAAACAATAAAAATGTGTAATATGGTGTATATGGTGAACAACATTATTCAGATTTTTATTGTGATAAATAGGAAGCTGTGTTTAAATGAGGCTAAGACTCTGATGATCATTCTTTATTGTGAAAGCTACCTCTTTTAGGTTATATATGTAGTTTTACCAGGAAAACACAAGTAAAAACATGTAGCTTACAATAAAATGTTTTTTTTTTTAAAGTACTTTTACTCACACAGTCCAAAGACCTGTAGAGTAGGCTAATTGACATTCCTGAATTGCCCTTAGTGTGTGAGTGTGTGTGTGTGTGGGTGTGTACCCTGTGATGGATTGGCACCCATCCAGGGTGTATCCCACCTTGTGCACCTGGGATAGGCTCCAGGCTTGGAAAAAAAAAGATATAGAAAATGAATGAACATGTTCTTCAGATTTTTCTATCATACAAATTGTTATTATTCACTCACTCACTCATGCAAACTCCACACACACACAGGTGGGAATCGAACCAAGACCCTGGAGGTGCATGGCGACAGAGCGAACCACCGTACCGCCCATGCTGTTATTATTCTTTTCTCATTTTGTCACTTTAATCTTTGTCTATTTTTCAATTTTTGTTTGTTTCTTTAATTCAGTTTTTACATACCTTGCTTTGTAAATGATTCAATTCATCTGAACGCACTGAAAACGCTCTTCTGGAGCATGTGAGATTAAAAAAGCTGATCACAGCACAATAAAGCATTTACAGATTGCTTCAAGCTGTTTATTTGCTTGCCTCATCCTCCTGGAATATCAGCAAAATATTGCTCCAACAATTACCAAACCGCATATTACTGCAAATCTGTGGCATTAAGCCTCTCATGTTGTGCATTTCGTTTCTGTTTTCTTGTAGAAGAACACGGAAACCAGGGTTTTCTTTGAGTTGTTTGTTTTTGTTTTATTAAAGTTATTAATTGGTTGAAAAGTGTGACTGGAATTGTGCAAAAAAAAGCTGCTTAGAGCTCAAAAGCATTCAGAGCAGTAGCTTAGTGTTCAAATATGGTGTTATTTTTTAGATGTTGGAGATGTTGAGGCATGACATAAGTGTGAAGTGCATGGAGCCTTCTTCAAAGTTTCAAGTTTTTCTTTTTGCTATACAGTATGTGGCCAAAAGTATACGGACACCTGAGTATCAGACATAAACATGGTTCTTCCCCA
Source organism: Platyallabes tihoni (assembly GCA_030068045.1). NCBI lineage: Eukaryota > Metazoa > Chordata > Actinopteri > Siluriformes > Clariidae > Platyallabes > Platyallabes tihoni. The sequence continues at coordinate 30,873,976 of JAQQZS010000036.1, forward strand.
AACGGTGGCCACACGCTTAAAAAAAACCTCACAAATGTACAGAACGCCTCACAATTCACGTGACTAAAAGGCACAAACCTGTTCCATCATGGCAGGACCCCCGGCACAAAGTGAGCTCTGTAAAAACATGGGTTGCCAAAGTGGAAGAACTCGAGTGTCCTGCACAGAGCCCGGACCTTAACCACACTGAACAACATTGGTATGAACTCGAACACTGATTTCTCTCCAGTTCTTGATCTAGAAGGGTGGATGTTGTTTTAGTGGCAAATCTGGAATAGGATGTTCAACATGCACATGGGGCTTTGATTATTCTTTATATGGATATCTGTATATGGTCAGGTGTCCATATACTTTTGGCAAGATAGTATATGATATACAGATGAAAGCTGCCTGAAAAACGTGGGGAAAAACTAATGTGACAAAAAGACTTGACAAAAATTTCACCTGTAGAAAAAAAAAGCAAGTAAATGAGAAATTATGTTACTTCGCCCTCTAGTGGACATTTCTGTAAAACCAACGACGCAGAATTCACATTAAGGTTCAATTGTCTCATGTGAAATAATTTTTTTTGCATCTCCTAGTTAGGAAGCTGGGGTCAGAGCCGGGATACTGTGATAGGGTTAAGGGCCTTGCTCAAGGGATCAACACTGGCAATTTAGCGGTTCTGGGGGTTGAACCCCCAACCTTCCGATCAGTAACCCAGATCTTTTACTGTTTAAACCACCGCCGCCTCTGAAGTAAACAGGCTGGTCCTAGATTTGAACCTGGGACCTCTGGCACACAAAGTGAGAATCATAACCCCCAGACCAACGAGCCACATTAAAGCACCTTATATACCATTTTATTTAGGGATGTAACCTTCTCCTGACTTGATCTTCTTACAGAAATAATAGTGACTCTTTAATTGCTGCTTAGTGTATAACCTAGTGGCACAGTGAATTAGTGGTTATCACTGTTGCCCTGTTAAGATTAAGCCTTGTTGTTAGTTTTTTGGCTGCTCCCAGGAAGGGGTCACCATATACAAGCTTGGCCCAGGTTTTACACCAGATGCCCTTCCAGGTGCAACTCTCCCATTTTATCTGGACTGCATCCAGCAACTGGAGTTTGGGCCCTGGCTGGGAATCGAACCCAGGCTTTCCACATGGCATGAGAAACACCTACCACTGAGCCACCAATGCCCCTTGTTTAGATTATTTAGCTTATCTGGTGTAGGGTCGCAGGAGGCCCGGAGCCTGTCCCAAAAAGCGGGTACACCCGGGATGGCATTGCAGTGCACAAGCACACACTCCGACACCTAATCCTGCACTACAGGGAATTTGGAAATGCCAATCATGTCTAGACAACATGGCTAAGGGATAATGGTATGGCTGTTCTCTTTTCCGCACTGAAGATTGTGTTAACGAGAAATGTGAGATTAAGGGAGAGAGTGAACATTGGGCCCAGGAAATGCACTTCGCCTATACAGCACACCTTGGCTCACTTGGTTTAATCAGTGATCTGTGGGATAAAAATTTTAAATATAAATATGAAAACATGACAAGGCGAAGAAGCTGGACGATGGCATTTTAAGTAATGTAGGAAATCATTCATTCATCTTCTATACCGCTTGTCCTATATACAGGGTTGCAGGAAGCCTGGAACCTATCCCAGGAAACTTCAGGCACAAGGTGGGGTACACCCTGGACAAGGTGCCAATCCAACACTGCACACACTCAAACACTACAGGCAATTTGGGAACACCAAATAGACTAACCTGCATGTTTTTGAATTGTGGAAGGAAACAAGAGTACCCAAAGGAAACCCTACACACACACACACACACAGAGACTGAGGCAGGAATTGAAACCTGGACCCACCATGTTAACCACTAATGCGTAGGAAATGGCTATTAATGTCATTAATAAAATAATTATTGGACATCACTTAAGCATTACCAGAATTTGCTTACAAATTATTTACATTTTGTTTTTTTTGAGTTATTGAAGCTCTGAAAATACTGCATGATCTTGGGTTATTTTGATGTGTTGTGATGTCATTTCCTCTAAATATACAGTCTAACAATAGTTATATTTTGAATTTAGGAGAAATATCGTCAGTGATTCACAAAAAATGAAACAAAACACATGAAAAAAAGAAAAAAAACCTCATTATTTCACAGTGGTCTCATTTTTCTTTCCAGAGCCGTAAATGTTACTTATAGAAGAGAATTACATAAACAACTTGACCAAGAAATAAAGAAACAATGTCTTCAAAAGAAAATGTCTTCAAAAGAAAGATTTAATGTGTACTTTGGAAAAACACTCAAAAATTTTTTCTCTAACATGGAGCAACAGTCAAACTGTAACACAGATGCCATTTTCCAAACAGAACATTACGTCTTTACCAAACACATTAACCTCCCGGTTTACTCTGCACTTGGAAAACCAACCGAGGTCAGATTTGTCTGCCACCTCCACGTCAGAACTTTTACAGTGAAGGTGAGTCTAGACCATCTGAACATCAAAGCTGACATCAATTAAACAACAGCCAGATGTGTGAATGTAGCCCTGATCGCTGTTACTGACAACGATATCTAAACTAAACATTTTTATTTACTGCAAAAACAAATTGTGTCCAATTGATCCAGGTGTGTACTCCGATCATGAGCTGATAACCCCTGCCTACTGCAGGTTGTGGATCATCTCCTCCTTGGCGATGAGGTGTGTGGTTTTGTTAACGAGGGACATGAGGGAGTTCAGTTTGTGGGACCAGTCGTTCAGCAGGTCGTTGGGGTCTTTGGGCCTCTGGAAGTTGATGATGCCGGCCAGGCGATCCACTTTGGCGTAGATGGTCTTGTTTACTACCAGGTTAGACAGGAACTCCTCAGATTCCTAGGGACAGAGAGTACGGACAGGAAAGCACAACTTGAGTTCTAGTCTAGAAGTTATGGGGTTTAGCAGAGATGAGCAAGTGTGGCAAAGGAATATATAATTTTCCTCCTTTTTTATTTGTAATTAATAAAACGTATGCAAATGGACAAAAAGAGAAGCTCAAAAACAGCTTCTGCACTTACAGTATATAAACATATAAGGGATGCACTAATTGTGAAATTCTAAGCTGATATCAATAGAATGTTAAAAAAATAATTTGGCCAATAGTTGTTACGGATTTTATTGTTTGTTTTGTTCTTTCTTAAAGCTTTTTTGTTTTTCATTCAAGCCCCTTATCACACTATCTTTGAATAAGTACAAATTCAACCATTCAAATTTAATATCACCTTCTACTACTGCAGTATTAACTTTCACAACACAAAATTGTTCTCGTGAACAATAACTTTTTCAAAATCATTTTTAGCTAGCTACCTACTCAGTATGAATACTTCCAGTACGTATATAACCCAACAACAACAAAAAACTTTGTGAAACAAACAGCGATTAAGAAAAACAAAATATAAAATTCTTCCTTGTATCTATTTTTGAAATATCAGCGATTTTTGAGATCAGCGATTACATATTGCATATCAATGTCATTTTATTTGCTGATATTGTGATGTTCCAGTCACAATATGAATAAAAAAAGAAATAATTTTAAAAAATCATAAAAATTCATGCTGCATGAATTTATTTTGTTTAATATTATGTGCGGAGCACACTAATAAAGTGCACATACTGTTTTTAGGACAATAATCAATGAAGAAATTAGCACTCACTAAGAAATTTACATTGATTATAATACAACACATTTTTAATTAAATGTTTTAAGCAACCTCTTTCTTCCTTCCTTTTTAAACACATGTAATTTTTCGCGCGGAAAAATGGAAACAATCACAGCGCCAAAACTCGCGGTGAATCGTGATGAACCGTACTTACGGTCACCGCGCACTGTAGGTGAAATAGGGGTGTTACACTAACTCTAGTAGAAACAGCTGGGGCTAAGTGAAAGGTCTAATAGATGACAATATACTTTTCTGAGCTGTGCTATACATCATAAAATCTTTATTACATTTTCATAATAAACACTACTTAAAATAAACACTAACTCACCAGATGTGATATTAAACTTTGAATTTAAACTTTAAAAATATGTTAAAATCTACAGATTTTTCTACCATATTTTCTCCTTGCATTTTTTAAAACCATCTTTTGACAAAGACTGACATTTGTAAACTTAGCACTGGGTCACTATTAGGGTTGTTCCGATTCCGATACTGGTATGGGAAATGCTGCCGATACCACAAAAAAATCTGGCATCGGAATCAGCGAGTATTTGAGTCCACGTACCGATCCGATACTATTTTCCTAAACATAACCTAGTTATGCCCGCTAACTTTGCTAGCTTAGCTTACTTACAGAGTGTCACGGCGTGCGCCTGTGATGGGCGTGCGCCCAAATTGATATCGCTCC
>JAQQZS010000036.1:30881901-30894800 GCA_030068045.1 Platyallabes tihoni
TCCACATACGAGCTCGCTTAATTAAAATGCATAAGCCCAAGACGAGAAGCCATGAATAATAATAATAATAATAATAACAATAATAAAATACACTGGTGAAGGATTTTTTTACTTAATTTCTGTTAAGAAAACCCTCAGGGTGTGTGAGAGAGAGAGAGAGAGAGAGAGAGAGAGAGAGAGCGGATATAACGCTTTACTGTTCATCTTCCTCCATGCCACTTCCTCGGTTATTTCGGTCACCCCTCGGGTCTCTCACGCCCCAGTTGTCTAGGTGTGGACCTGTTTAAGAGGTTCTGCGGGTCGAGACCCCAGCGAGGGAGAATCATTACAGGAGCTGTATGCAGGGCTGTGGGGCCGCCTCCCACACCCATGACCTCCTGACCCTGGATACATCTCTGTAATGATTTCAGCTGCAATGATTCACACACACCCACACATATTATTATTATTATGATTATTATTATTACTATTATTATTAGTAGTATTATTATAGGAAGATGAAGATGAAATGTGTGTACTCTACCAGTCATGTAACAGGAAGAAGCGGAGCCAGCACAGAGTAATGACATCAGATTATTACTCGTTATTTATTTATTACAGAATTCTGTTTTTCATGGTTTTTAACTAATGTATGACAGAAAGAAAGACAGAAAGAATATTGTGGTGGTGGAAGTAGTGATGGAATGTAGTGATGGAGGGACAGTGTGAGAAACAAAAAAAGGATTAAAGAAAAGAAAGAAAGAATGAAAGAAAGAAAGAATAATATAGATTAAAATAAATTTAAAATATTACTTATAAGGGATTAAATAAAAAAGAAAGAATATTGATTAAAAAGGATTAAAATAAATAAATAAATAAAGAAAGAAAGAAAGAAAGAAAGAAAGAAAGAATATTGTGGTGGTGGAAGTAGTGATGGAAAGTAGTGATGGAGGGACAGTGTGAGAAACAAAAAAAGGATTAAAGAAAAGAAAGAAAAAATGAAAGAAAGAAAGAATAATATAGATTAAAATAAATTTAAAATATTACTTATAAGGGATTAAATAAAAAAGAAAGAATATTGATTAAAAAGGATTAAAATAAATAAATAAATAAAGAAAGAAAGAAAGAAAGAAAGAAAGAAAGAATATTGTGGTGGTGGAAGTAGTGATGGAAAGTAGTGATGGAGGGACAGTGTGAGAAACAAAAAAAGGATTAAAGAAAAGAAAGAAAAAATGAAAGAAAGAAAGAATAATATAGATTAAAAGAGATTTTAAATATTACTTATAAGGGATTAAATATAAAAAAGAAAATATATTGATTAAAAAGGATTAAAAGAAAGAAAGAAAGAAAGAAAGAAAGAAAGAATATTGATGAAAAAGGATTAAAGAGAGAAAGAAAGAAGAATATCGATTAAAAGAAATTTAAAATATTGCTTATAAGGGATTAAATAAAAAAGAAAGAAAGAAAGAACATTGATAAAAAGGATTAAAGAAAGAAAGAAAGAAAGAAAGAAAGAAAAAGAAAGCATATTGTTTAAAAAGAAAGAAAGACAGAATAATGTATTAGTTTGGTATATATTTTTTAAAAATGGTACAAAAAAGTAGCAACTGATGGTAGCAACTAAAAAAATGTTTTTTAGTAGCAACTAAAAAAATGTTAGAATGATGAGTGGGCCCAAGCACCCTGCGCCATCGCCACCCTTGGTGGCTCGAGAAAGACAGTGGGCACAGCGGGCGCATCCATTTAAAGGGGACATAACAATGTCATTATAACCTCATTCTATAAAAGCTGGAAGTTTTTATTTAGACCTCCAAGAAAAAAACACAGATGCTGGGGGGAAAAAAAGCATCACACTATGACGTCACTCAATGTGATGTCACAAAATTATGTCGCTCAATATCAATAATAATAATCCTTAGGAGAACAATAAGGCATATGACGACATAGTGTGATGTCATAGTGATTGGGCCGTAATGATGGAGAGAGGAACGGAAGGTAAAAGGGAAGGAAGTGATGCAAAGAGAACAAAGACAGCGCGAGGGACAGACAGACAGACAGACAGACAGTCAGACAGGTGTGCGCGCGCGGTCGGCAGGGGGCGTTTTGATCTGGTAGAAGTTGTTGCGATCGGAACGCCTGCGAGCTGCGCTGACGTCATCACGTACACAGTCTCACACACACACTGAGTCCGTGTGGAACAAAGTAACCGATACGGAGAGAGAGAGAGAGAGTTTGAGTGCATGTGTGTGTGTGTGTGTGTGTGTGTGTATGGGAGACGGAGAGCGCGCGCACCTACACTTACGCACAGTTGCGCGCGCGCGCACGGACCCGCACCCGGACTCTCGGACAGAGTGAGAGTGTTTTGAGTGTGTGAGTTTTGAGTGAGTGTGTGTTAGAGAGAGAGAGAGAGAGAGAGAGAGGGAGAATGGAGTGTGAGACGCGGTGGGATTAGAGCCCATGTCCCCCTGGAGAAGTGCTGATTAATCTAAAGTTTCCCCGCTGAACCCGGGACATGGACGCGCTCGTGCTGGGGCTAATACTTATGCACGCCACGCTGGGAGCCGCCGCGAGCGAGTACGGAACCGGTAAGTCTGCTTACACACGCACGCACGCACGCACTCCACTCATGCACTCACTCACTCGCTCGCTCGCTCGCTCACGCGCACACCTTTAACCAGCGGTGTGTTTGAACAGACCCGGGGCTTTTAAGTTCAGCTGTTCAAAAGCAACACGAAACATAAACATCCACCTGAGCGCTTTGATCTCCGCCGCCGCCGCCGCCGCGCGCGCAAACTTTCTGTCTCCTGATCCGCAACATTACTGCCTTGATTTCTTCTCCCTGCGATCGGATCACCACACACACACACACACACACACACAGGTATCGGATCAGTACTCGGTATCGGCCGATACCCTGAGCCCAAGTATCGGAATCGGTATCGGGAGGGGAAAAATGGTATCGGAACATCTCTAGTCACTATATTAAATCAGAACTTACATCAATGGAAAGGTCAAGAAGTCCAGCCATCCTCTTCATTGTGATTCTTGTGTAATACTTGGCCATGATCCTTATGTTCTAAATGAGGCCGAAAACAGCATACGTTTACTACCGGAATAAAGAAAAGTATAACATTTTCTAAATTATTAGCCATGTTTTATTTTTGTCATTGAGGTATTGGGTAACATCTGTTATATCAGGAACAAAACTCACAGCAAACATTGCATCTAAGCGCACCTGTTTTATTCCTAATTAAAACACCATTATTAGCTGAAAATTTTAATACACATATACAAGAAAAGTATTTCTTTATTACAAATATTGATTCTATTGATTTAAAATAATAGCTACATTATCCGCTTATAGTAATCTTAGTACAGGTTTGTTCATTTTCATATTTCATCATAGTTCACCTTATTGGACAACATGACCAACTCACATGTTCTACGACTCTGTTCTTCAGGTCCTGCCATCTCTTCTCTCCTTCCTCATTGTAAGTGAAGACGTCAGTGGCAGGGCTGTCAGAAGAACCCTCACGCAGCTCCTTCCCATAATCCTCCACCAGGGAGGACCAGCGCATCAATTCCATGGTGGTAAACTGTTTCAGAAAATCCCTAGTGGAGAAAAATTCAAAAAATAACACCTCAGAAGTTTTTCTTGTTTTTGCTTTTAGTTGGGTGCTTATGTTGTATTTGAATAAGGATGCATGTCATCATTTCTGACCTAAAACACAAAACTTGAAAATACTCCTTAATCTCAGGATAATTTATTTGACTGAAGCTCAGTTCAGGTTAAAACGATAGCACACAAACTTGGAGATGCCCACGCTTTCCCCCACTTAGTAGCTCAAAAGTGAGGTAATTCTAAGCTCTGACTTCCCGTTCCTCAGGTAAACTGAAAGCAGCGTTAGAATACTGAACAGAATTGGTCAGGAATTATCGCCTGATCGTTCTCAATGATTAAATTAAGTACAGGATTGTTTGCATCCAAATGTTTAATTTCCCAGAAACTTTCTAAAATCTCACATACTTGTATTTAGGGATTTCTTCCAGTTTCTTGTCCGCGCTGATCCGATGGACCAGATCAGACTGTTCGTTGTCGTACGGAGACAGAACCACGTAGAGAACCACACTTTTCAGGGCCTGGAGCAGAATATGTGCATTAGGGAAAAAAATACCACTACATACATTTTTATGAAGATGTTAAGTCTCTAGAGACAATCACAAAAACTAAAAAAAAAAAAAAAAATTTACATAGAGGTATCTCTGGCTTATTTTTTCAGAGCCTGTATCCTATCCCATATAATTATGTTGTCGTAGTTTCAGTAAAATTAAGCCAGTTGCTGTTTTTTCTTTTTCTTAGAAAATTGACCTCTTGGGGATATGACACAGCACTATTCAGTAAACTGAGCACTTTAATGTGTTACCTGCTGCCACTTGGAGCTGTCCTCCAGGATGCATGGAGTATCATAAATGGCCCGGTAGTGTTTGCATATGGAGAGGTAAGAGCCTTCATGTTGGTCCACTTGTATCATCAGATTGTAGTACTTCAACTTTGACTCCTGACAACACGACAGACACAGGTCAGAATGATACAAACTTAAGCAATAATTACTCACAAACAAATATATTACCTCATGGTTATTACGAGGTGCAATAGCCATCAAATATCCATAATATTACAAACCAAAAATCAGTGTGTACGACATTTACAAAATAACACAACATGAATCAAGTACTACTGCAGGGGTGCCAATACTTAAAATACTAGTAATCTAAACTTGATTCCAAATTTTTTTTAAAAATAAATAATTAAAAAAAAAGAAAAAACACAGTCACTTCCGCATGCTGGAAATTCTCTTTCAGGCAAAAATTAATTTAGCATAATAAAAATTGCTTGACAACAACTATAAAATTATTTTCATGCCATGATTAACTGTACAAATATACAAATATTTTCATGCCATGATTAACTGTCTTACAAATGTCAGGGATATTGTTTTGTTTTTTTTCTTTTTGAAATACATACATTTTTTAAATTTATTATAATTTAACATTTTCAAGAATGCAGCTAATCGATAAATATTCTGAAGCCTAAATAATTACCAACATGTTACATCATGCTCATCACTTCCTCTACTAATCTAGAGCCTCAGTTCTCACCTCGGTGCCTTCCTCCTGAAAGAACTTTGTGTTAATCTTCTTGCTGATGATCTGGGTTCGGATGTAGTCTTTAACGGCTATGCACAGCCTCATCTGTTCCAGGATGAACTCCACCTTCTCTTTCTTCTCCATGGAGCCGTAGGTTTCCACCTGCAAAAAAGGAAAAAAAAGGAATGTTTTCTAAAAAAACAAAAAAGGATGTTGAGGCCGCCTTGAAAAGAAAGTCCACTCATTGTCCGGTACCTCATTTGATTACTCTGTATCCTAGCTAAAACTAAATCATGTTAAGCTGCTGTGTCTAAAAGCAATACTTTGAAACCTGAAGTAATGTTATGTCTAAATTGGAAATGTTAATGGCTTACTGATCAATAATTATGCAGTGTAAATGTAAGTGATGTTCGGAAAGAATGCATTAAAATTATCATGATACTTTCATATAGTAATTCGTCTATCACTAAATATCACTAACAAAAAAATGTTTTTTTTCTTCATTTATGTATTTTTGCATTTGAGGTGGTGAAATGTTCCAGTTCCACTATAATCAAAATTATTCACCCCCTTGCAGGGAGCATAGTCACCTGTGTGGTAGGAGCAAATTAGTTTATACTATTGTTTAGAATTGCAACCATATCAAATTGTGATTTATGAAATCATGATAACTACAGAATCACTATATAAATCAAATCTGCACCTACTGTAGGTATAGTGATAATCATCAAAGTCCTCACTTGCCTCACTACCTTATTAACATTCACTTAGTGATGGTTTTCCCAAACAGCTTCCTCTTGTTGGCTCAAAGAATTTTCCCCTTGTCTGCCCATTAGGTATATAAATCTACACCAGGAACTTTTTTCTTGTTAGGACAAACACTTCTCAAACGTTTTCTATATCAGGCTGATTAAATTTCAGATTTAGTAGCATGCGCAATAATCATTATATAGAAGCTAGTCTAATAGTACATTTGAAACTGAAGTGAATAACAGACAGCTGACATGACTAAATTTTCCCATGAATGAGATATACCGCCTGGGTCAAAAAATGTCACCTTTTCAGAAGGGTCAAATTATTGAGCTGCATCAAGCAAAGAAAAAAACTGGAAGGATAGTGCTAAACCGTCAACTTTGTGGAAGGAATCATGAATGGAGATCACTTAAACATTTGGTAAAGTTGCATGGTAAAAAAATAAATAAATCAACACTAAAATCCATAGCTATGTTTAATAGTGAAAGTAAGAGCATTTCGATACACACACAATGTGATGAGAACTCACAGGATTGGGACTAAACCGCTGTGTGGCCATAAGAAAAATTGTTATTGAGACTAAGATTTAATCTGCTAGGGAGAATAAAGATTAGACTTTGGAGCAATGGAAAAAGGCCATGTGGTCTGGTGAGTTCAGACTGACCCTATTCTAGAGCGATATGTGTATCAGTGACAAATGGAAATGCATGAAGCTATACACCCTTCATGCATCATGTCCACTGTACAAGCCTCTGGAGGCAGTGTTATGATCTGGGGTCTGACCTCAGCAACGTTATGTGGCAATAAAATGACGTCAGGTGATGACGTGAATGTACTGAATAACCACATTATCCCATCTATGGAGTTTTTCTTCCCTGATGGCACAGCCATATTAATCCTTGGGACTAAAAATTGTGAAAGGGTGGTTTTGAGAGCATGAGGAATCATTCTCAGACATGAACTGACAATCAAAGCTAAAGATGATCAAGTGTGTGATTAGTTTTTTTTGGCCAAGCAGGGGAGATTGCAGACTCAGGGGCTGAGGTTAACTGTTGACTAATAAAGCTTGATTAGAAGGATAAATGAGCACCGTAAAAGAAAGAATGAAAGATTACCTGTAATTCCTGCAGAATGGCCGCAGCCTCTTTAATCTCACCGCTCTGCTCTTTAATGTTGGCCAGCGTCTTAGTGAGTCTTGCACGTTCGATCTCAACATAAATCTTCATGGGACAAACAGACAGAAGAGTCGTTTACAAGTATGTCAATCAGACTGACAGCGGTTACGATCACGGAGTTACAGGATTACAGATGGAGAAGATTGTGAAAAGTGTGGAACTGACCTTTCCTGCAGTCACGGTTCTGAGAGTGTCGATGAGCCTCAGTTTGACTGTCAGGTCAGTAACAGCATCGACGTATTTATAGCACTCCTGCACCATCTTGGCCACAGCCTGTAAAAAGACCACAATCACTCAATGACTTCCTCAACCATTTTTTTTTGTGCGTAAAGTGATTAACTAAAACAAATCATTCATTTATAATACTTATTCTGCTTGGGTGAGGCTAACTAATCTTGAGTGTTGAGTGCAGTTGTGAGTATTATATAAATCACACCTGCTTCAACTGGCTCCTCCTCTTTGAGAGCAGCATGATGTTCTCGTTGAGTGCGTCCCAGTCTTTTGCCTCGTAGCACATTTGCACAATGGCTACAAGGATCCTGGATGTGGACACCATGTCAGAAGCCTAAAAAAATTTGAACAAAAATACAATTAAAAAAAGAATTTTATTCTGTGTGAATTTTCATTATTTTCTAAATCTGATTTGAGCTCCTGCATTCAAGTAGACTGACCGTCCTGGTCTGCTTCTCCAGAGACAGAAGGCTCTCAACAGCTTCCTGAAGTCGTCCTTCCTGCACACAGAAACAATTCAAACATAGGGTTTGAGACAGAGCTGTAATTTTGCTTCACATTCAATTAAATGACAGAATAAAAGTTATGAAAACAAATGTTTTACTGGAACAGGCTGCAAAGTGCCTTAAGATACATAAACAAAATTTTCTTAATTGTTACGTCAGCAGCAACCTCATTTCCCCTCTCGTCTGTTTCAACCACTCAGCACCACCAGTATACTAAATATAACCAGCCTAATCACCTGTCATCATCTGCACCTGTTTCTCACTGGATCATGCCTTAAGTTAGATGCTTGAAAGGTCACTGTGAAACTGCTCAGTTGCAGGGACTGGACTAAAAATGAGAGCCTGAAACTTGTCAAAAATGAGAGGCAAAAAAAGGAACGCTGGAGAACTATTCCTCAAGACAAAAAAAATAAATAAATAAATACAAGAAATAAATGTGTCTTTGGAAATAAAAGGTGGCTCAAGACTTTTGCACAGTACTGTAGGCCATTCAGATTGCACAGGTTGGTAGGGGGACTCTTCCTTTATACAAAGGTACTACTCAACATAGTCTCCAACACAAACGATCACTGAACCCAACTATAGCATCCTTTGTGAAAATCCCCTTTGTCGCTGTTGATGGTCTCCCACTGCGTGGTTTGTCTTCGATACTCGTTTCCCCTTTCTGTGAACTCTTCGTCCATCTGTCCACATTGTTTCTGTCAGTGGTGTCCTCTCCTTAAACATTTTTTAGTGCAGTGGGAGACCATCCACTATGACAAAGGGGATTTTTCACAGAGGATTTGAGAGTCGGGTTCGGTGATGGTGCAAATACATCACTTGTGATGGAGATTATTAAGGGTGCTCTGATTGATCAGCTGCCGATCAAAATCGGACGATAATCACTTGATTTTTTTTACAGATCGCTAGATAAACACTTCAGCTTGTGTGAAAGCTCTTTGATGCTAGTTAAGGAATGGAAATCGTTTTGCTCTTTAGTCAAGCATAGGCTATTCTATGGGTTTCAGTTTCTTTATAATCTACATGAAATAATAAGAGAATGAAATATTTTTCATATGTTGGCTTCTGATAAAGAAAAGTTTCAACTTTATGATACTTTCTCAGATCTTAATTATGTTTGTGCACTGCAGTGTCGAATAGTTTTTCTTTTACTGTTATATAGTAAATAAATAAACAATAATACACAATAAATTGAACACTTTGAATGGGAGATACCAATAATTTTTTATAATTGCAATGATCAGGTCTTTTCCCCCCCTCTAATACACTCCTAACACTACACAGTCTATTCGGCTTGCTAACAAGCAAACAGCTAGCTCAGTCTTAGCTCGCTCGAGCGCATTGGAACTAGTTTAAACTACAGTACAACAAAAAACCCTATGATTATACAGAATTATTTTAGAGTAGAAAGTGTTTGTGATGTTATTTATATTAATACGAAGAAGTTAAACGTGAATAAAACCGGTGTAGGTATGTGAGCTAATCAGCAGTGTTGCTGCATCATGACTCAGCCGCAACTCACTTTAGCCATTTTCTCACACTCGGGCAGTCTCTGGTCTACAGTAGCACTGTAGTCGATCTCCATCTTCACTATCTTCCCGTCTGATCGCTCAGCCCTGTCGTCCGACATTTTTACCGTTTCCTTTTCAATGACAACGAACTGACAAAACCCCAGAAACTCGTTTCCACTTCAAGCCTCCTTTAGCTTCCGCCGTACAATTTCTGTTGTCAGAGCTACCGGAAGTGATTCACCGGAAGTGCCGAGCTCGAGCGCCGTCTAGAGACAACGCCATATTTTCATATATATTTTTTTTGACAGTGTTTGACAGGAGCGATGTCAACTCGTTGTATATAAACCGTTTTATTCTTTTTTTACTTTTCATTTTTTTCATATCCGACTTCGTATTTAGTCTATATTAATAACACATTCGACGTTTTTTTTTAAAGTTGGTGTTAAGAATTCGTTTAAACGGTTTCTTGTTTAAAAGAGCTCGCGCGCTTGACGTTGACTTCCTCCGAGAATCAGGAAGTGGCTCGGTTAGCCAGCTAGCCTAGCTCGCGATATGTAAACAGCCCAAATGGAGGGTGTGTCCGAGTGAATATTTTTTTTTAAAAAAAATTCTCTATTTTTTTAATTGTTTTTTTTTTTTCACCGGGAGAGAATGGGCGACGCGGCGAAGGTTCAGCGTCGGGAGCAGTTAAAACGCTGGAGCGGCTCGTCCACGGACAGAGAGCCGGCCGCGCCGCGGAGACGCTGGCGGGATGAACCGGAGGATGGAGAGAAAGCACAGGACGCCGACGGACTCCGAGCTCCCCGGCAAAACGTCAAACGAAGGTGACTTAATTAACAAAAAAATCCTCAAAGTAAAGAGTTCCTTCACTTTTGTATTAAGACCAACCACGCCTTTCCCCCCCAGTGTTGCTCAATTAGCTCGATTTCTTCCTCAGCACAGTCGGAAGTCGTCAGGCAGTGCCTGTGCAATGCTTCAGGTAGATCAGGAACAGGGTTCATTCGCTCCTTTAGTTTGGGTTTTATACCAAACATTTTGTTCAGATCTCTAATAAACTACTCCTTATTCATTGGGGACAAAATGTGGGCAGATGTCAATCATTTATGTCCACCACAAAAGGTGTTTGAAGGTGTTAGGTTTCAGGGGAAGACCCATCGCCAGGTTGAATCGTGACAAACATATTTTTAAAAGATTTTCAAACCAAACCATGGTCCTGGAGAACCCTGATCCTATCCTGCAGCATTTTAGTCTCTGTTCTGACTCACTTATCACATTATACACCATTAATACAACTTATATACTGTAGAAAATGATAGAAAATTAAGTGATGGAGATGTCTCCCATACACACACAAACACACACTATACTATAGAGTTAAAATCTCGTTTATTTTGAAAAAGGGGATGGTTTTCTGCCGGATGTGTTGGTGATGTAACAGACATGTTTGTGAGGATTGTTTAACTAGCTCATGGAGCGTCGCCTCCTGAGGCTGATCTGATCGAGATTGTGATTCACACTTCATCATGAAGATTAAGTAAGAGCCGCATGATGGTTAACTAACAATACCGCTTTAGCTATAACCCCATCACTTGGTTATGTCACATGTCACCCCAGTGGTGGCACTGTAACACTTGCTCGCCATCGACCCCGCTAAGGGTCACTCTAAAAACACGCATCATCTCCTCATCTTCTGTATCGTCCTTGTTAAGGCTGTCAGTTGTAAAGCTGTAAAACACTCTTCCTCATCACAGTCGGAATTCGTCAAACAGTGCCCAGAGATCAGAAACAGGGTTCATTCGCTCCTTTAGTTTGGGTTTTGTACCAGATGTTCTGTTCAGACCTCTCAGATTACTCTTTATTTATTTGGTATGTTTTAATGCAAACAGTGGACAGATGTCAATCATTTATGTCCACCATAGAAGGCGTTAGAAGGTGTTAGGTTCCCAAATCCTGGTCCTGGAGAACCCTGATCCTGTCAGTATCTGTTTTAACACTTGCACTTCAAACCTTTTGTCCCTAGAAAACAATGCAAAAATCAGTGATGGAGATATCTCATGTACAAACAAAAACACTATACTGTTTTTCCCAACAGTCTTTGATTTGAGTTTAAAAAAAAATGTTCGAATCTCATTTATTTTGAAAAAGGGACAAATTTGTGCAATTTGTGTTGGTTATGTGACATAAATGTTCAGGATTGTTTTGAGCGTCGCTTCCTCAGGGTGATCTCATTGAGAACGTGATTCACTCTTCATCATTAAGATTAAGTAAGAGCATCATGATATTTAACTAACACTAACCCTTTAACTGGAACCTCATCACTCGGTTATGTCAGATGACTGTCGCCCTCCTTCACCTAAAGACGTGTACATACTCCTTCCGTATTGCCCTCGTTGACACTGTCAGGTGTAAAGTTGTAAAACATTCTCACTGGAAGACCCATTGAATGAATCGTGACAAACATATTTTTAAAAGATTTTAAAACCCTGATTGTTGAATAATGTGAAAACATTACAAAGAACAGAATATCATAAGTAAAGAACAAAATTCACAAAATAGCTGTCATGTGTTCACCATGCAAGTTCCTGTGCAAGTGTATGTTACTATAGAAATAAGATTTATTTGTGATTGGCAGAGCTACTGTTACAGAAAGTCAAGCAAGAGCTTCTGACTAATCAGAATCAAGAATTCAACAGCTTTGAGGGATAAAAATCAGTGTAGCATGTAGTGCTGAAGCATCACATCTCCAGGGTCACTGATTCAATCCTGAGCTTGAAATACTGTTGTTCTGGATTTTCTCATGTTCTCCTTGTGTCCGTATCTTGTTCTCTGGTTTTTTTACACTTCCCTCAAAATTGCCAGTATTTATTAGTTTTATTGCCTTTGCTATTTTTTTCCTTTTGTTATGAATGTGTGTGTGCATGGGTACTGCTTTAACAACAGCAGCTTGATTGTGCATGGATTCACTTCTGGGTTCAGGTACGATTGGCTTTCGTATCTGATTTGATCTGTGCTTGAGGCAACCTTTTCCCAGAGCCTGGAACACTTGTGTTCTCACTAATCGAAATGAACCAGGCTTTGGGATCAAGTGTGAAAATGCCCTAAGCCACCTCTGTCTCCCCGCAAAGTTGAGTCTCCCCATGAATGAAGCAAACTCTTGTGCCAGACAGAGATCATGACCACTATAATAACGAGTTATTCCGTCATTAATTGTTTTATGTTTGAAAAGATCCAATCATGAGTCAGTTGTAACTTTTTGGGAGAGTCAGCCAGCTTTTTATTTGAAAAAAGAGGCATACTTTTGTTACTTCATGGAGTCCAAACATCTAGAAAATTAGGTGGAAAAACACCAACAGAATATCATCTTCGCTGACCTGAGTGCCACATTTCACACTTGCACTTACTTTTGCGGTTAAATAAAAGCAAAGTTTTTGTCCTGGAATGTAGAGCTGGGCGGTATGACCAAAAATTTATATCACGGTATTTTTCAAATTTATATCGGTGTCACGGTATTTGACGGTATATTTTTTTTCCATGCATGATTAGGTGTTAACCCCATTTCCTAATAAATTAGAGAATAATTACTGCAGTATATTGGC
>JAQQZS010000036.1:30899575-30913856 GCA_030068045.1 Platyallabes tihoni
CCCCCCCCGCCCCCCCCCCCCCCCCCCCCCCCCCCCCCCCCCCCCCCCCCCCCCCCCCCCCCCCCCCCCCCCCCCGCGCACCAAGCACAGGGAGAAGAGGCAAACTCCACCCACACAGACCCAGAGGCAGGAATTGAACCTTTGACACTGGAGGTGCAAGGCCACAGTGCTAACCACTACTCCACTGTGCTGCCTGCATCCCTATTGTATAGTGTTTAATATAGACATTACAGTATATAGTCTGACATTTCATGTTGATTATTTTGGCACCCTCAATAAACCTCAACAAGACCCAACAACTGATGTAAATTACCATTAAATGTAACATATGTACTTGTGTTTGAAGTGGTTAAAGTCAAAAAGCTCTCCAAAACGTGTCTGTTAATATTCCAGATGAAATACCACTCGGATCATGCATCCTAGCATGCTTAATTCTATTTCTGTCTCTCCTTTTCCAAACAGACTGCAGGGACAGGAAACATCAATGGTCGAGAACTTATCAAGCATTTCCCACCAGTTTTCAGACTATTCCCACCCACATTTCCAAAAAAACTAAATAAGGGGGAAAATATATGTATTAATTGCGCATTAATTCATGAAATATAAAAAGTAAAAACACAAATAAGTTCTGAAGTAGGCTTATAGCGTAGTAACTGCTAACTGTTATTGGCTAACCTAGCTTTACTTAAAAGGAAATCTAGCATTATTTACTGTGGTAATGCATCCTTGCAGACCTGGGTGGAGATGAGCATTGAGCCGGGGGAGGAACTCCTAGTATATGAGGTCACAACAGGGGAAAATCTGACTTTGTTTAAGCCGCACCCAATAAAAAAAATGGAAAAAGGACAGCAGGAAATGTTTTCTCACAAAATTTTGTTTTATTCACACAGGCTTTAGACTCATCTCAATGTCTATAAATGCCTAAAAAGTGAATTTTGCATAATAGGTGCCCTTTAAATTATAAACTCCCGCGTTTATATAATGTACTAGTCAGTGGTGTTTTCAGGAGCCTTATTGTGTATGAAAGACGACACTATTATTTCTGTATATCAGCATTTAAGGAAACATTTTTTCAACCATACAGTAAACCTGTGAGATAGTAAACCTTGAGTAAGTTTTCCACCAAGGAAAAGAGGACAGAGGAATGATTTCTTGATAACATAACTCGTATTTCTACCTCCTGGTTCAGCAATGTACAAACCTGAAGAAATGCAAAGTTAGAATAAACAAACGTCGGATCACGTGATCACAACCTTGAAACCCATTTGTGTTGTGGAAAAAGCTGGACACTGCAACATCAGCCAGTCACGGGTGTTTAAGTTCATGCATGTGGAAGAGGGTGGATAGTGCTTTTCATTACGTCTGTGAGGCTTCATGAGCAAGTCAGATTGAAATGAATGAATTAATTCAGTAACTAATAAAAGTTATCTTAAGTCTTTTATACAGCTTTATATTATGTGCAAATGTGCATTTGTTAGTTATCATAAATTTGTGCTAAAAGATCAATAAAGCTATAATCAATAAAAAAAAATCTGTATGTTTGTGTGCATTAGATACTTGCTGCAGAAGGGTGCGTCTCTGAGCTTGGTGAACTGCGATGGTGATGTACCCCTAGACATCGCGGAAGACGAAACCATGGAGGCACTACTGCAGCGGCACACTCAGAAACAGGGTGAGTCCAAGAGAGAGACAAACAAGGAGAGAGAAAGAGAGAAAGCTCCTGTAACTACACATAGCTGATCTCCTACTCATCCAGTCACACAGTGAATAAAGGCACGATGTGACGCTGACGTCAAAGTCCCGCCTTCACAAATACTAAAGTGTTTGTCAGACACTGGGATTGTGTAAAAGCTTATAATGCTGAGAGGACAGCATCATGCAAACTATTATCTCTAAATCTATCATCACACTCCCACATTTTGTGGTTTCTGGTTTTGTTACACTTTATCTATAAAAATAGAGGAAAGGGCAAGCTAAGAACGGCAGCACCTTGAAAATCACCTTTCTGCCCAGCAACCGGACGTCATGCTTGGGTAGGAGGTGTGGGTGATATTTAATTTGCATGTTTAAATAACTTTTTCTTTTTACAATATGTATTTAACTTTTGCATGTACAGATGGTTGTAGCATCTCCTTGGGCAAGTGTATAATGAAAGTAGAATAAATAGCCTTACTTCATTTGTTATCAAACATGTTCTTCTTATTCTTTATGAAAATCAGCAGAAATCAATATATTTATGGCTAGCGTAAAATTATAAGCAACCGTAAAATTATGTCGAACCGGATTAACATAAAAGTCGCATGAAATCCAATTTGACTGTTCAGATTAAGGTCACATTTCAAATGAATTAGATTTCTTTCTGATTTAGAACCATATATGGAAGTGGCCCCAATCAAAATTCAAGTTTCATGTGATTTGTGCCATTCACACTTGTATGGGGAAAAAATTATAATCTGAGTCATGTGCAAGCTGAATTTAATGAGATTTTGCTGCCTAAAAACAAAAAAACAGACAAAAATCAATATAAAAATCATAGATGCACTAATCATCAGTAGTTGTAAACTATTGAACTTCAGTCGTGGGAATATTTGAACACATGTACAGTGTGAGGAAGAGAGTAGATCAGAAGATTATTTTTCAATAACAGCAAATCTTTCTTTTACATCACTTTATTCTTCTTTAGGGCTGGACCTATCAAATATTTTAGTAATCGAGTATACGACCAGAAATTGAATCAATTAATTAAGTAAACGGATAAAATGCACTTTTGCATAATTAAAAAGCAATGTAAAATATATAAGAGAAACAAAGATTAATTGGTTTTCTTAGTAGAAAAATCAACTTTTATTTTTTAAATGCATACAGCATTTTATCAAAAATAAACATTGTCATTATTCACAATACAAGGAATAGCTTAAAGTTGACTGAGATGAAAGTGCATTACAGTGCCATACATTCTTATTTTAATGCCTTTTCTCAGATGCAAAAACTAAAAAAGAGGTATTTCAAATCATTTTAAGTATCAAAAAAACTAAGGCACACATTAGAATAATTTTTACTGTGGAATCCGAGGAATCGTTTCGGCCCTATTCTTCTTGTTCAGATTATTCATGCAGTTCTCTGTGTAATGTGTCCAGGTGTGGATGTCGAGGCAGCTAAACGCTTGGAGGAGGAGTTGATCATGCGAGATGCCCGAGGTTGGCTCACAGAGGGCGTGCCTACAGATCTGCATCACCCCAGGACCGGAGCCACACCCCTCCATGTTGCATCTGCTAAGGGCTACCTCGAGGCCATTAAGTAAGCATTGCATGTGTTAATACTACATGGCTTATTCAGCTGCTTGGGTGGGGTGTCTCTGAAATGGTCTCGTGGGCATGTGATCGGACAGCTCTCTGATCTCTCTAAGAATAGTTGATGTTTATTTCCTGCCTCACGAAAAGAGACTTCCTGTGGAACGGACCACGTTCATCCTGCTGCCCTTACTAAGCTCTGGATCAGTTGCTCTATGTGCTGCATTACATTACATTCTTCTGTATATGAAACATATGTATTATATGTATTATATTATATTATATATAAAATGTGTGTGTGTGTGTGTGTACAGTATACACACAATCACACTCTCCCTTTCTCTTTCTCTTTCCAGTAAGTTCTAAAACTCTGAAAAGTGTTTTTTGTTTTTAAATCTCCTTCTGTCATAGGTTGCTGTGTCAGTGCGGCCTGGATGTTTCCGCTAAAGACAGGGACGGCTGGACGCCGCTCCACGCCGCAGCCCACTGGGGTCAGAGGGAAGCCTGTTGTCTCCTTGCAGAGCAACTGTGTGACATGGAGGCCCACAGCAATGGGGTGAGAAATAAGAGAGAGGTGGAACAAAAAAGGGGAGAGATAAAATGACAGACAGATAAATGAAGGCCAATGGAAGGAAGAAGTGCAAGAGAAACACTGTGGCTTCACTACTGAGACAGGAGATTAAAGTGAACAGAAAACAAACAGAGAGAAAACATCAGTAGAGAGAAAGAAGACTTGGTTGCACAGACAGAGACAGAGATTGTGCTAGATAGAAAGAGGGAACCGTAAGAGAAAGAATGTGGTATTCAGAGAGTAGATAGACAGTGACAAGAGCGTGTTTGTGCTGGATAGAGTGACAGACTAACACAAATATGAACCAGAGACTGAAGAGAGTTTGAGCTGATAGAGAGCTAAACAAAGAAGAACACAGAAAAAGGCACAGAGAAAAAACAAGTGAGTGATTTAAATGAAAAAAGAATATAACAGAGAAAGTGGAAGAGATCTTGAACACAAGTGAAAGATTGAGTAAGAGAAAAGAAACAAGGGATTGAATGAGGGGCATAAACCAATGTAAATTTACCCTTAACCTGTAAATTATAGACAATAATTCTATTCTTTTTTTTTTTTTTTTTGCGGGATGTATATCTCTCTGGATTTTTGATTTTGTAGAATAACAAAGCTCTCTTTATTTCTCTATATAATCCCCTAAACACAAATGCAATTATCCCAGAGGTTCAATGGTGCTTGGATACTGTCAAGGTAGAAAGTTTTCTCAGTATGCCAGACCCATAATCAGACTGCCTTCTTCACCTCTGAGACACTGGACTCCTAGGAACTCCTAGGAAATGGCCCAAACGTGTGGAAATGGCTATATAGGGGACAGCCGAGTTCCTGTAATGTGCAAGTGGTGTCCGTGCATATTTTACTGTGGTTAAGAGTCTCATCAGCGAACTGTGCCAGAAGTCGTCTGTAAATGTCAATCAGTTTTATGAGAAATGCCATTGTAAGTCCCGGTTTGACTTGAGCGCCCATGTGCATTGCCAAATATGCCTAGTTCATCAACATTTTTAATACAATATTTAATCTTTAGTAAGTGTCAGTCTGTTGCTTTCCATCTTACATTATATTACTCCAGAGTTGAGAGACTAGGTTTAAAATTAAGTAATGAAGTGCCCGTACAATAAGTGCCTTCATACGCATGTTGTCTGAACTGGTTCCCTCAAAGGTTTCTCCTGTAAAGGACAACAACTTTAACTTACTTTTTATTTGCTGACATCAAACCTGTAGAGAAGTTTACCCTTTTCGGATTTCACCCACATGGTGTTTTATCTGTTTATTTTTTTTTTCTCTTCTCGTGCCCAGAAGTGTAGTTTTGCTTCATCCTCTCATCGAAGTTGTCAACACAAGCTTTGACATGAGCAAGAGGCGTAGCATTGAGTAATTTTACAGGGCCCTAGGCAACTTGCATAGTCCGTCTGATCGTCGGAGAAATTTTAGGAATCTAGGCAATGTAGGAGGATTTTTTTTTTTTAAAGAGATCCCAAACTTAAGACTCATTTTTGAGACTGGAATTCTCTTTTCCATGAGGAGATCATAAGTGTGAATCCTGTCTATTCCACAGCCATCGATGTAACCAAGAGAAGAAAAATTGTTCCCTGGGTGGGTGAGATACTGTATCGTTACTCTCTCCCTAGTCAATCAGTGTGTCACGATGTTTGAGCATCTCTGAGGGTATGTATGCAGAAGAGGGCAGATGGCACTTTTTTTAGGCTGAGTAGTTGGAAGTTAGCAAATTAACAAATTAGGAAGAGCATCAGGGGAAAATAATTCTAGTAACACAAAAATTAAGATAAAATAGGGCAAAGTGGCTGAAAGAAAATCCTTTTTTTGTCATCTTTTTACTTTGTGGCCGAATTATTATTATTATTATTTTTTGTTTGTTTGTTTTTAACTGTATTAGGTTACAATGCGAGTCCAATTTAAGGTGATTCAGATGATTATTAATAGCTTGTAAAACCCTTTTCCCCTTGATTTGCTTAACTAATTACTTTATTTTTATTCATTATTCATTACAAAAAAATTACTTCAAAATAGTGTAGCTGTAAAATCCTGAAAAGGGCTAGAAAAAGTTCAAGTGCTAAACTATGATTGAGAACTCCATAACCAACAGACAGTACAAGAAGTGGGTAGAGTGATGGAGCGCTATAGATAGAGTGAGAGACTTGGAGACACGTATAGACGGACTAATACATACACCAGCCAAAAGAATGACGGGTGAATGGTATAGAGAACAGCAGAAGGAAGAGGGCGAGAGACATTAACAAGCCAAATGGAGAACGAGAAAGAATGAAGCGTTTAGACAGCATTGTGTCTACAAAATGAGACCGTCACAAATGTAGTCTCTAAAAATAAAAAGCGCAGACAGAGAGAGAGATAGATGGACAGCTAAACAGAACAAGAGAAGGGACAGCTATATACAGTAGTGGTGTAAGGGACAGGGATTGAGCTGTACGCTGAACAAGAGAGTGACCGAGAGAGAGAGAGAGAGAGAGAGAGAGACTGTAGAAAAGAACAGGGAGAGTTTCAGAGAGATATGGTTAAATACGTAGACGGGGAGAAAAGAGGTTGAGAACGGGGACAAGGCATCCAGGCTGAAGACAGGAAGTAGACAGCGAGTGAAGCAGCCAGACGCAAAAGGAGACTAAGAAGTTTCTCTAAGGAAGTAAGAGACGTGCAATAACATGCAGTTCCACCTCAGAGCAAAGTCGATATTAGTCAGATCGTGAAAGTGAGCACTTTAACACACTGAAGCTTATGCAAGTGTGCAGCACAAAGGATGTGTGTAGGACGCATGTCAGTGCCCTTCTGTGCCAAAGTGCTCACCACACTAATGCGTATGCAAGCTGCACCCACACACACACACACACACACACACACACACACACACACACACACACACACACAATCACACAAACAAACTTCTCTTTGTAAGCTGCACCCACATGAGTGGGAACTTGAATAGGTTTTTGAGTGTGTGTGGTTACTATGTAGTAGCCAGTGTGTTAAAAATATTCAAAATGACTCCTAACCTATACCCCCTACTCTCTAATATTATTGAACATAGGTATAGGATACTCGTATACATGTATATTCATTTTATTTGTATTTGAAAATTAATTATTGCTCCATAAGTATTAAGTCAAAAAAAATATTGCTTTCTGAATGTTTAGCCGTGATGGCGGAATCTCTGATGTTGTGCAAGTCAGAAAAGTCTGTGTTGATGCCTTGATTTTGCTGATTTATGAGCCAAACTGTTACATAATCAGACACGGGAGCTACTTAAAAACAGAATAAAAGTGAGCACCCTTACATTCAGCTTAAAACATTTTGGACATTTGGACTGTACAAACTCAAAGCAGAACCCGATAAAGATGCAGCGAGGCAAGCTCAGGACTCCAGATTAATATTTAGGACCCAATAAGCCAAATAAGTGACCAGTTGAACTCATGTAGCCACTTTGGTTTACACTGGAACCAAATGCCCTGCTAGTATTAACTGATAATGATGACTGAATACTAAAGTGAATTTACTAAAGTGTTTGGTCAGGAAAGGAGTTTGAAGAAGTCTAAGATTTTTAATTTAGCCGTTTAGTTTTCTTATAAGTTGTAGATGTCCCTTGACTAACGTTAGCTAACTTTGGCTAGATAGCCAGCTAAGCTAAAATAAATTTAACACTGTTCAGAAAATACTACCAAATTCAGTGTTAAATTTGACCCTTCTGTTGTTTTGCTATGCACTTTTAAAAACTGCTCAGTGCCGCTTACATCAGAGTACGGTCCCTGTGGAAAGAGCATGAGAATACAAGAGGGCAGTAACGGAAGAAAGGTGGTGTTGAGCAATCTGGTGAACTGTCTTATGTTGGTGAGACTGGCAACTGTCCCGGTAAAAACTAGTGACAAAATAAAAACATTGCACATCTTGGCGATCATTTCCGTCACCATCTCGGTCCCTGCGATCTGATATCGGTTTACTGTCCTATCGACATGTTTTTATATCGAATTTGCTGACCTATTTCAGTTATTAAAGGAGCTTCAGGCAGATCTGCCCAGCCAGGCATGAAATTATATCCTAATGTTAATACACTTATGTTTTGCTTCAATTGTGTATGTGTTTGTTTAGTGCACACATACACAATATTAATACCTATTGCATTAATTATATATGCAAGTCTTTGTGAGTAACTGTGTGGGTTTTGTCGTATTGTGTGGCAATGACTGTGAATGTGTATTTTAGGGTCAGACTCCATTTGATGTGGCGGATGAAAGTGTGGAGGCCTTGCTGGAGGAACTAGCACAGAGACAAGCTAATGTAAGACAATACACACACACACACACACACACACACACACACACACACACATCCATTATTCTACACACAAAACATTTCTAAACAAATTGAAATGATGTATATTTGAATTTATTTTAAATATTTTAACACAAAAAAAGACTATTACATTATATTGCATTACATTATATGACATTATATCATATTGTAATTATTACACTGACTGGCCAATTGAACATGTCTTCAATCTCATTATGCAAAAATTATGCCAACTTACATTACATTTTTCATACTGTAATGAAAAAAGTGGACAAAGTGATCAGGATTAAAACTTTGATTCTGATTGGTTTTAAAGAGTTGATTAGCCTTATCATCTGACTGTCGTGTAATTGTAAGTCAGCACTTCTTAACAGAAACAAAAGTATAACTATATATAAGAAGGTCTTCCGAACAGAGGTTTTGTGTCTGGTTAATTCTAAGAAAAAAAGAAGAATAGAGGCTGGTGAGAGAGCAACCAGTAAGACTGTGGGGATACATAACGCAACTTCAAACAGGATTTTATATTGGATTCAAAATCGTACTGTCTCCATCCTAATCTTCACCAGTCAGCACAAGTTGTGGTCAATTGATGTGGCAAAGGAAGTCTATAAGCATATGTGGGATTCAGACTTGAATCAGCAAGCATCAATAGCCAATGAGCACAGAGGAGGCGGGATCATGGGCAGGATAATCCGTGTCTCATTCATTTTGTGATTTAATTCGTCTCATTCGTTTTGTTATTAAAATCAAATGCAGAAAAAAACACTTGTATTTTCAGTTTTCAGACACAAGTGGCTTGACCCTGAAGTGTTCACTTGTTTGTTCATGTGTATTTTCATACTGTATATACACACACATACAGAGCGTTCAGATAGTCTCTCCACAGTGGCCACTCTTGTTTGGCACCAGTCTGTTGTACGTATCCGAGTATATATTTGATTTCAATATTTTTTTTTTTTTTTTTTTTGGGT
Organism: Platyallabes tihoni; assembly: GCA_030068045.1. Classification (NCBI taxonomy): domain Eukaryota; kingdom Metazoa; phylum Chordata; class Actinopteri; order Siluriformes; family Clariidae; genus Platyallabes; species Platyallabes tihoni. The sequence continues at coordinate 30,908,719 of JAQQZS010000036.1, forward strand.
TATCCGTCAAAGAACATGTTTGTCTAGTGAAGCACGCTTTTTACAGCTGCCGATAAATACACAAATTTAGCTTGTGGTGAAATTTTAAGCAGCTTTTTCGGAGAAAAGAATCCCTCGTCGCAATACTGTGCGAGATTTAATAAGTGAATACAGTACATGAGCGAGAATAAATTAACCTAATATATATTTGTATATACTAGGGTATATATTAGTAAGTATATATATGTGTTTGTGTGTGTGTATATTTATATATATATATATATATATATATATATACTTTAAATAACACTTGAAATAAATTCTACAGTCAAATCAGATATTTCTGCAAGCTCAACACAAGCAAATAAGTTTGTTTTCTACAAAATGGTAATCTTAAATAAATAAATAGACAGACACCTCAAAAATTAACTTTATCTGTGAGGCTGTCTTATTTTGGTTTTATCAAAAAAATTAATGAATGATACACAGATTCAGGATTTTCACCCAAATTCATTTATTCTGTTTCTCTCTTTCTCAGCACAGATGGTGACGCATATTAAAAGTGCTGCTGCCTGTTTTGCATCCTTCTTTGTTTATTTTTCTTCGTCGTCTTCTTCACGAAAGTTTACTCTTGCTCTCACGAGAGTTGTTGTAAAAGTTCAGTTGGCCTCAGTTGGGTTGAGATGTCATGTAGTCTATGATCCCTCATCTGGTGCAATCATTAAGTGTATGATGCACAGTTTTCACATCATCATATAAAGAAAAAAAAAGTCTGCAGAAGCCGGTCCATTTTCGCAATCCTGTAAGATTGTGAGAATCCCAGTCTTTTCAGAATCTTACAGGATTATGAAAGTCATGTAGTGTATCCCCAGGCTTAGTTGTTGTGATTTAAATGATTTCAGACTTGTCTCAAGATTAAACATGACTATGTTTAGATGCCTGAATGTATGCGGACACTCATATGTTCTATTCCAGGCTTTCCATTAGATTTTGGAAGACAACTATGGGGAATTCTGCCCTTTTAGCCACAGGATTATTAGTGAGGTCAGGCATGGATGTTGGAGCGATAAGGGCTGGGTTGCAGTCAGCATGCTAGTTAATGCCAAATATAGTGACCGGCGTTGAGGTTAAGTTAGTGTCTCGTTCTCACGCTCTGACCTTGGCAAACCATGTATTCATTGGCAAACCATGTATTCAACCATGTATTCAATTGTAATTAGTTCCAGTGAATTAGAGAAATCCTAATGTTACAACATTCTGGACAATTGTGTGCGTCCACGCTTGCGGCAACCGTTTGTTAAAGAACAATAGATTTGATGGTGGGACTTTTGGCCATGTAGCATATAAACAGTTGTGATATTGGAATCAAATTGTATTTTTTTATTGTTGAAATATTTTTCCATTCAAATAAAAGTGTGCTGAACGTGTTCCCTGTTAGCTACTTAGCATTATTTCACCGACAAGTGGTTTGTGTATTGTACTTTGCAGTGGCGAACCGAGCAGGAAATTAAGGAGAAACAGAACGCACAAGCATCTGCAAACGGCAACGCTGTCAAAATACGCAGGTTGGAAACCAGCCTCATGTTGAATCAGCTGTTTACTTGTACTATTCGAATTGAAGTACATTCTTTATATTTACTGTAATATATAATCTTTTCTTCCGTCATTGTCTTTGTCAGGAGCTCGGTGTGTAGGATGAGCAGCCGAGAAAAGATGAGCGTGCAGGATCAGTCAAAGGAGCGAGGAGTCTCTGGAGGCCTGGAGCTAAACGAGGACAAAGAGAGCAGTCCCGGTAAAAAGCTCAATTTCCATCCCAGACACAATTGTTACAAGCATCAGCCTCAATTAAATCGGGTCATGAACATATTGAATGTCATCAGGGACTTTCGAAAGAGGATAACTAAGTGTTATATAGAGATATCGGTTCCTATGTTAATGGTACTTTTCATGGTGTATTTAGTCATTCTATGGTTTGTTCAAGTCACAAATCTGAAAACAAATTAATCAGCAGTGAGGTGTTATCATGTAGGTCGTGCTCAAAGCCTCTGAGACTAGTGATGATGTCACTGGGATAAAGAATGTAACTGGAGACAAACAAGGGGTGACACCAGCGACCTGTCACCTAACAGTGTGAAGGCAGGATGAGAATGTGGAACATTCAGCATGAAGCTACAGTAGCACTCTGAAGAAAAGATTTGTGTTGGTTTATTTCCCTCTTTATTCTTTATTTCTTTCTGTTTCCCGGATGTAGAGACTTCCACGCTGTCAAGTCCAGATACAGAAAGCGTCACTACCTCAACGGTCAGCCCTGCTGACAAGGTGAGGTGTTGCATTCACACTACATAGAAGTACATTTCCTGTTTTTTGAAGTTGTTTTTATTAGGGTGTTTTGTTTTTGGTATACGTGAAATTACTGTCACCACAATGCATCTGAAATGCGTATATGATTATTTTTTTTTTTCCATCAGACCCCTGAAGAGAAGGAAGCAGAAGAAAGGGAGCAGGAGCGAGAAAGCCGTACTGCCCGAGTTCATCCTACTCTGCAAAGAGTTGACTCAGCCCCAGAGAGCCCTGGTGGTCCCTCTACTGACGGCAAGAAGTAAGAGCACCACCTACACACCAGCTGCTGGGCCTTTATGCACATCGACCAGACTTTCAGCTACCACACCATGATCTGTTTACAATCATTTACACCTCATCCTTTATCATGAAATGCGTTTGGATTGCTGTCATTTTACATTGCCTTTTATATAAAGTGATAATACACACTAGGATGATGTATATACCCTCATCCACCACCAGGTACCAAGCTCCAGTTCGAGATGAGGAATCAGAATCTCAGAGGAAAGCTCGTTCCAGACTCATGCGCCAGTCACGACGCTCCACTCAGGTATTATTCTAGTGACGTAATTAAAGGCACCTTTTATCTGTGTCCTCCATTCTAGCTGCTGTTTTCCTTTTTTCTAGTTCATGAGAGTGTGAAAACTGATCGTCAGAACATTAACATTTACATACTGTACATCAATTTAGATTCACTACATCTTTTAGGCAAGCATCAAATAGTATATTTTAAAAATGCAAGGGTGAGTCAGAGATCATCCGCACTCCAGTTATATTAAAATTTATGCTGTCTTCACTCTCTAATCAGCGCTTTCCATTCAAGGCTACTGTTTCCCCAATCACTGTTGTGCAGGTGTGAACATGTTCCATCAGTTAATTTGTTGTGGTGCAAGCAAAAATGGTTTCCCCATTTATGATTTTTTTTTTTTTTTTTGCAAAGCAGTGTGCAGTGATTTATTTTAGATATTTTTACAGTGGTCTGAGGGTGTACCTGGTGCTCACTGAGAAGCATAAACAGAAATATTTGGATATCTGCAAACAAAATATTCTAAGGAAGGTGAAAGTTTTTCTTAAAGAGAATCATTACTGGTGATGAGACATGGATTCATGACTACGAACCAGAGAGTAAACAGCAGAGTCTGGAATAGAAACATTCTTAATCGTCGACTAAGAAAAGGTTAAAAAGTCCAGCTGGAAAATTGATGATTCATGAATTCTCAAGGGTCAGTATTGGAACATTTTCAGGAAAAATGTTCTACAATCAAAAATGCTCGTTACGGTGAGACGCTCCCTATCCTCCCTATATTCCTGATATTGCTCCATCAAACTTTCACCTGTTTGTTTCCCTGAAAGCATCAGTACAAGGACGAAGATTTATTTGTGAAGACGAAGATTTATTCTGTTGGTGTCACAATATTATAAATATCCTAAGTCAATATTATTATTATTATTATTATTATTTTAAATAATTTGCTACAGTTCTAAACAAACTTGTCAAAGAGTGAATAGTTTAGAGTGCTTCACCTGTAGGGTTATAAAGGAACTGCAACATTTTGCCACCTCAAATGCAAACAGATATATTAATTTTAAAAAATTACATTTTGGAGACAGTGAGACGATACATCAATTGCCACACAACAGAACTGTGGTACATAACTAAATCAATTCTACACCCCCCATGTGTAAATACCGTGTTCCATTTGTGCTTTTTATTGGCAGGGAGTGACCTTGACTGATCTTAAAGAGGCGGAGCGAACTGTTAACAAGATGGCTGAAACTCAACCCAGTGTTCAGACTGTCAGTCCTGTTGTCACGATAACGCCAGCAGAGAGAGGTGAGTGATTCTATTAACAAGCGCAATCGTCTTCATAACTCACAGCACTGCACAAGTATCTGCTCTCAAAATTTAAGAGTGGTAAAACCTTCTCAGACAAAAAATGATCACATCTACTTTTGGTAGCATTAAGTATTAAGATTGTGAATCTGGTGATGAATGTACTGTAACTTGCACAGCAACAATGCATGTCTCTACTTGGAGTTGTGATGTATTCTAGCAAACATGAATAGTAATGAGAGAAGAGAATGTTTCAACGTGCTGATGCACAGAAGCAGAAGTCATTCAATTCCAGCTGTACATTCTCACGCCTATGCAGACACCTAAAGCCCTGCACGCCATGGCTTCCCATTTCAGTACCATAGCTGCTCTTGCAACCAGCAGTTGGCAACTTGCTAAATGTTTTTTTTTTCTTTTCTTTTTTTCTTTTTCCCCTTTACTCAGGCGCTGCTAATCTTCTGTCAATATTATCTCAGCCCTTCTAGACAAATGGCCCAGACATAGATTAAGAAATCTCTTAGAGAAACCTCCCAGTGGTCTTCTGTCCGCATCTAAATTCTTGCCTCATATACTCCTGTGCACTTAATTTTTCTAAATGCAGCTCTTCAGACCCAAATTCTAATCTTGTGTACGTTGTAGGGTTGGGTGATGTCGACCAATTTGGCATCGTACGATGTCTAATGTGAAACATCGCGATGGACGATGGCATCGTCGTCGTAGGCGGAGGGGTGGGGGAGGGATGATGTTGTTAAATAATTCATTCATAACAAATTATTTAATTAATTGTAGCCTACCGTTTCCACTACCTGACCCGCATGGTCTTTGTTTTACCCATAACCTGTCAATCACTTTTTCCACGGGACTCTGGCATGAATAGGCACAGTGATCTGTGTCATTATAATGGCGTAGACAAACTTGGTTGGTAAAAAAGGTGCAAATTCACCTATCTGGCAATACTTTGGCTTTAGACCGAATGAAAGAGGAC
>JAQQZS010000036.1:30942881-30953372 GCA_030068045.1 Platyallabes tihoni
GCAGGTTAATTTGTTTTATTTTTACTTTATATTTTGTGTTAATTATTTTTATGCATTTATTCTTTTGGGCTGTGGAACGAATAATTTGAGTTTCTATTATTTCTTATGGAAAAATTCGATTGTTTGAAAATATATCGAGTGTTTTGGAATATGAGCCAGCCTCTGGAACAAATTATGCTCGTAATCCAAGGTTCCACTGTATTTCAAATACAGGACATACACTGCCTGGGGGGAAAAACTGCGCACCTAATATTTAAACAGATCAACTTTAGCTTTATTTAAGCTCATGGTATTATTTAGAAACAATTTATGCAATGCCACAAATGTCATTTTGTCATGTTTATTTCCATCCAGGGTTGCGTTGATTTTTGGAGAAGATCTTATTCATTTCAGCAGAGTCAGACATATATGAAAAGTGTTTTCCAGCACATCTCATTTACTTTCACTTCAGGACTCTGTGGTGGCCAATTTGTGTGAAAATGATTCCTCATGCTCCCAGAACCACACTTTTATAATCTGCGCCCAATGAAACTTGGTATTGTTGTCCTGGAACATAATCAGGCCATCTCATTAGATCAAATGGCCTTTCTCCATTGATCCAGTTTTAATGCTCCAAATTGACCCCTTTTTTTCTGACAGGTCTCTGTAATAAACAGTGGTATCCTTATGACCATGCAGCTGTTTATTCCTGATCCTGTAAGTTCTCATCACACTGTGCATAGAAATACTCTTTCTTTAACTATAAAACATAACTTTGCCATGTAACTATGACAGTTCTTGATCCGATTCCAGTAATTTCAGAAATCTCCTTAGTTGTTTTTTTTGTTTGATGCTTCTGAAACATAGAAATAACATTCTGAAGACATACTTCTTCAAATATAATTGCTTAAGAAATGACAAGTTCTCACTCTCATTAATGATTATCCATTTAAAGGCTCTTACGTATTGGCTTATTTAAATACAAATAGTGAAGTTCTAAAAGAAATACTGAGGTGAACGCGTTACATCCGTTCATTTGTAACTGCGGTACGGGGGGAAAAATTAAGTCAACTAAGAGCTGGAAAATTTATGCTTTCTGGGATACTAAAAGGGCTGATATTGGAACATTATCAGGAAAAAGGTCAACAGTGCTTGTTACAGTGAGATGCTTATTGAAGAGCTGAAGCCTAAACTTCAGACTAAATGCAGAGGACTGCTATACAAGGACGTTTTGATCTTTGGTCCCCTGATAATTGTGTCACGATATAACAGTTTCTTCTATCACTGATCATACACTCACTTTTCCCCAATCTCTTGGCATCCTTAGCTTATTATGCCAGAAGTAAACACAAAGTATGTAACTAGGGAGACCTTAATTCCTAACACAGTCGTGTTAAAACTTAATGGGAAAAATGAAGTAAATGTTCACCTCTGTATTTTAAATTGTCAGACTCTCTGAATACTCTACTGAACTTTAAACACTGGTAAAGCTTCTCTCCAGTGTTTTCCCAGATGCTCTTTGAGACTGTGGGACTGAGTGAAAGACCATCCACAAACGCTACACTGGTATGGCTTTTCGCCAGTATGAATTCTCTGGTGCAGCTTAAGGTAGCCCGGAGTTGCAAATCCTTTGCCACATGTTGAGCAGCAGTAAGGCTTCTGTCCAGTGTGCAACATCTTGTGCACTCCGAGATGTGAAGACTGAGTGAAAGACTTGCCGCAATGAGAGCAAACATAGGGTCTTATTCCGGTGTGCACTCTCTGGTGGGTACGCAGGTGGGTTGATTGGGAAAAATGTTTTCCACACAGGTCACAGTGGTAAGGCTTCTGTCCAGTGTGTAGCCTTTGGTGCACTATAAGAGCTGAAGAATGAGGAAACGCCTTATCACACCGAGAGCACTTGTACGGTTTTTCCCCTGTATGTATTCTCATATGATGTTTAAGAGACGAAGACTGTATGAACTGTTTCCCACATTCTGAGCAATGAAAAGGCTTCTCTTGTGTATGGATTCTCTTGTGATGGTTTAAGGTTGACAAATGTAAAAACTGTTTACCGCACTCGAAACACTGATAGCGCTTCTTTCGTGTGTGTGATCTCTTGTGAATCCTTAATGTGTTGGAACATAGAAAATGTTTACCGCACTCCGAGCATCGATAAGGCTCTTGACTGTGTACTTTCTTGTGATTACGAACACCCAATGAGCTCGAGAATTGTTTTCCACAGTGTGTGCAGACATAAGGTTTTTCTTCAGTATGCACACTCTCGGCTTTAAGGCTTAATGCCTCGCTGGAAGTCTTGCTGGACTCCGAGCGGCTATAAGGTTTAAATCTAGCGTGCTCTCTCTGGTGCCGCTGCAGATTTTTGCAATCATAGCGATGTATTGCCAAGTCTGATGAACAGCTGAAACACTTATTGCACTGGCTGCACTGATGCGCCTTTTGGCCCAAGTGAAGTGCAAAATGTTTGCCTGTACAATGTAATTTGAGGGAATGCCTTTCAACTTTAATCACTCCAAAGCTCTCTGCTTTGATAGGCTTTTCTTGATGATTAGGTTCATCCCCCTGATCGCAAGATGACTTGTTGGACATACCTGAAATTTGATGAAAGAGAAAAAAAAAAACATTTAAACTTCTAAACACCATGAGGACCCAAGGTCAAACTAGCAAATGAACCGTATTTGAAATTAGTCCTAGCCTGGTCATCATTTGCCTTTCAAATGTTTTGCAGCAATGCATAGATTATATTCAATCTCTTTAAAATCCTGATAACTTGAACAAGCACAGCAACAAGCACAGCACAGCTCATCAACTGCACCTTGATGAGCGTATTTCCACACCACTACTTATGAACTTGAATAACTTTCTCTAGTAGTTATCAGGCACAATTAAGAAAGTAATCCCCTAGATTTTGACATAAAATCAGGCATACCGTACTGCCTCCCTCAACGAGTGACCCACTGAATATTAGACACTGATTTGTTTTAATGGCCACTAGTGTCCTACAAGGCTAAGTACTTGGTCCACTTCTGTTCTCTCTATCCCCGTTCTCTTGGTGAGGTAATTTCACCAGCTTTTCATACCATTGTTATGCAACTCATTCTCTCCTTTCCTCCCACAGACACTCAAGTTTCCACCTGGATCTCAGCAGACATATCCTGGATTTCAGCTCATCAGCTAAAACTTAATCTCAGTAAAAACCGAACTGCTTTTCATCTCAGGTGATTCTTCCCAGCATCAGGATCTTATGATCTCCCTGGACAACAATCAGTTCACCCTTCAATCGCTGCCCACAACCTTGGGGTAACTCTGGACATATCAACTGTCATTTTCCCCACACATTGCCAACATTACTCGCTTTTAGCAATTTTTTTATTTACAGTATCAGAAGAATTCATCTCCACACATGTTACTCAGGTGCTTGCTCAGTCCCTTGTTATTTCAAGACTGGACTACTGCAACTCACTCCAGGCAGTTCTGCCTCTGTCCACCATTCATCCTCTGCAGCTGATCCAGAATGCAGTTGCACGGCTTGATTTCAACCTTGCTAAGTTCTCCACACGACTCCACTTGAGATTGTTAATGCAACAAGTCAGAGCTAAAGTTTACACCATGGACCCTTGTTAGCAGTAACATTTCAGAACTTCCATACAAAGCAAACTTCAGAAACCAAACAACTTGTCTGTTTTGGGGCAAGTAAAAAATTTGGAGTTTGTGTTTTGGATAATATTACAATTATCATTTTTGCTCTACATCCAGCTTTAGGTAGAGTTTTCAGTATCCTAACCTAATCAAAGCTCTTTATATACTGAAAATACGAGGGCTATGATAATCAGAGGGGGAAAAATCTTTTCATGCTTATACTTCTATTCGATCCATTCACAAAAAAAAGTGTCCTACACACATTAGACAATTTGTATTAATCCACAATACAGTCACTATACATATACTCACTGGAAGAACTGAAACTGCTGGGCTTGTATTTATGATAATAAGACCCTTCCTCTGTTTGACTCTCAGCGGTTGCTTTTCTTTGTTGCATTTTTAATTGAGCCTGCAGTGGTTTCTGGTCTCCGTCAAACATGCTGCATTCACCTGAAACGTAGAAATACCAAAGAAAGCATCTTCAAAAGCAGAAAATGGCGGTAAAAGCAATTTGTTAGATTAGATTAGTCACACTAGATTATTGCGATCACGGTTCTTATCTAAATTACCTCCAGTATAACGGTTTCTTTCTGATATTTTCTGGATTTTCCTGAAGTCCACCATTCTCACTGTACACGTCTTTAACAGGGTCCGCTCGGTGTGCTGATCTTCACCATTACAGCACAAACTCTTTGTGAGATCTGCATCAGGATTCTTGTTAAGACTGAGCAAATCCTCCATGTCGGGTGATTTTCGCGGGATTAATCTATTGGTGGAAGATGGTGTTTCTTATTAAAGACAAACAAAAATGCACTTTAACAAGTTTCAAACAATGTTTAAAAAGTAAAAAATGTTTCTGTGTAAGGGAACAACTGCAATGCATATGTGCAAATGTGCTCTTAGCGAAAAGGTGCAAGGTTTAGCAGCTTGCCTTCAGATGGGGTGAAGTCCATTTCCAAACTAAACAACACAGAAGCCTTAATAATTGAGGCTTAATAATCATGCTGCATTATATTGTACTAATCCATTCAATATGATATACAACTTAACGGTTAATAAACAATAACATTACAGAAGCAAATTTGCATGCCTGAAAAAAAAAAAAAAAAGGAACACAACATAACATTACATAACAGACTAGTTTTCAGATGGAGGGGGAAAAAAAACTAATGTAGGCTTCTAGGTTTAGAATTAAAAAAAGGAGCAATTTGACAAAGTTAACAGACGAACTGATATTCTCCAGCACACTCAGTAAAACCTAACGGCTGTTTTACTTATAAAACAGCACAAATCTATATCTAACATTACTGACCATTTTCAAGCAAAGAATTTTCACATTAAATATTAACTATGTTCATTTTATTACTCTTTAGAGCTCTTTATAGACGTTTATTTTATGTAGATATCGTTTCAAAGACATCTTTGCTTTTTTTTTTTTGTAAGTGCCCAAGACTTCTGCAGAGTACTGTAAATTAAACAGCTGTTAGGTTTTACTGAGTGTGCTGTAATGTGCTCCTCAACAGTGACTGTCTCAGCCAACAACAAGTGTCTCTCACCCCATGATAATCACTCAGAATTGTCTATCTAAAGTTCCCAGCTGAGTTCCTGTATAGTTCCTGGAATGAGTTCCTCAGTTCCCACAGAAAGACGCGTCTCTTCCACAAGTTAGAAAACAAGCTTGATTGACTTGAGTTTGACTTGATCGACACCACCAAACAATCTTGCTATATTAATGTAAACAGTCAGAAAAGAAAAGAGTAAATGATATTTTAGGCTGTGTCACCTCAATATCCTTATGCTCAGGTTAGAAGTTCGACTGGTTATTCATTAAAAACTCTCTTAATCTCTTTCAATATCTTTATCCTTGTTGTGCATTCAGAATCAAGAACAGCAGCACTGTGTGGAAAGAACAAAAATTTTATTAAATAAATGAACTGACAAGGCAGAGGCCTGGACAGTGCACCCTGGACAGGGTGCCAGTCCATCTCAGGGCACACATTGTCAAGTTATCTGGTAATTTGCACATCAGCTGCTGCTTCAACCTTGAAAAAAAAAAAAGAACATTAGCCAACTACAGGGGACACGACGATAACCTCTGTAATCACTTTTTAATTATTGTGTCTGACAGCTTTACAGGTTACACAACAATTGTTCAAAGTGGATTCAACTAAGCGGTCAATAACCTTAAATGAAAAACCACAAAAAAAGGTACATCACTATTTCTGATAAATAATAGTTAAATCACTACTTGTACCGCAGTGCTCACCCTATCATCCGGACATCGCAAGTTCGATTCCTGGTTGATGCTGTAACCTCTTGCAGCCGGAGGTCTAGAGAGAGCTCTCTCAGCGGGGAGGGATGAGCGGTACTTAGTGCTCCCACATTAATCACGGCTCTACAGCCAATCAGGGGCGTCTGTGAGCTCGCGCAAGCTGAAGGAGCAGATAGCGCTGTCCTCCGAGTGTGTTACTCCGTCCGCAACGGTGCGTGAGCAAGATGCGGTCGGCTGGCGTCATGTGGTTCGGAGAAAACACGTGATAGTCTTTGGCCCTCCCGACTGAGTGGTAGTAGTAGCCTTAATGTGGGAGCTCCCTAGTGACGGGAAGGAATTGGACACGACTAAATTAGGGAGAAAAAAAATAAATTAAAAAATTATGAGCAAGCCGAGGTCGACAGTGACGAGGGAAAAACTTCCCGTGATGTCAACATGAAGAAACCTTGAGAGGAACCAGACTCAACAGGGAAACCATCCTCATTTGGGTGATAACGGATAGCAGGGATTGTTTTGCAGACATAGTGTGTTAGGCAGCTGGAAGTTCAATATAGCAGATGATGTGTTTAAATTAATATGATGTTCGTTTAATTAATATGAATGTCCTGAACTTTTGAGCGACTGCAGCCACAAGTCTTCAGAGGACAGCTGTCTGCATCAGCCAAGGCCAGGACCGTCTTCATGATAAAGTGGAACCATCCCCAGTCACCAAACGCATCCCATTCTCTCTCTGAATTATACTTATTGTCCTCAATGTTGCATGTTTTTAAACTGTGAATGGGGAAACTGGGGGAACCTGAAGAAAGCCTACATAACCACATGAGAACATGCAAAACCCAGGAAACCAGGACACTTGTGCAATCAAAGAAATGTAAAGAAATCCCAATCTGGTTGTTAATAAAATCTGATTAAATGATTAAGTGGACAAGTTTAACATGGCGTGATGGAATAAATATGCAGGAAACTTAATAAATGGTTATGCTGACTTGATGAACATTTTAGAGTATGGAGAGGCAGCAATCACTTCATATGTTTAATAGACAATCAATGATAATGCAAAATAAAATAAATATATTTAATAAATAGCCATACCCTATGCACATACTAGCCATGCACATCTGTTTGAGCATCATTGTTCTTGCTTAATGATGGTAAATATCTAGAAGCAATGCACAGCAAAAAGCAAATCAACCTTTTTATATGTATCTTTTATCCTGCTATTCCCGCTACATTACATGATCCAGGATTAAATAATCACGTCGGTTATTTTTATGACACAACACAGAAAAAAAAACAGCAAATACAGCAACAACTGCTGCGTCTTCACTGAAGAATACAGTAGCTTCATTAAACCGACCTGTTTTTTATTATTTTTTTTAATATAAATTCCTCTTCTGTCTCTCGTCCAGCTGACGTCTTAACACCCAAACGGGACAGATTTTAATTGCACGCTTCTCCTCCAGGGCTTAAAAAATAAACACAGGGGCGTGCGCGCGCTCTTTGCGTCATGACGTAGCGGAGTCGGGTTGCGCTCTGCCACGTGCACACGCCTCCCCGGTGACGTCGCGTGCAGTGCACGCGCTGCAAAATGCCTCGCGTGCAGGCAGTTACTCTCTTGCTGTTCCAAGTGGCTTATTACAGCTTTATAAAACTCATCTTAGTTCGTGTGAAATAGTAACTACGTATGATGATCCAATCATTTGAGGGTTTTCTCATAACTGATAGAAAATATAACAATAAACATATACGTCAAAGCATTCATTATTTAAGCAAGATGTTCCAAAAGGTTTATTCCAAAAGTTTTATTGGGGCTCAATAATTGATCAAGTTAACTTTGAAATATTACACTGTATTTACTGTTAATTCCATAATTGCAAAATATGTGGACATTGTGGACCTGTGTACTTTCTGCAACCATCAGAAAGAATATATTCATCTTTTTTCTTTTTTTACCTGTGGAGTGGTACAAGCATTTTGGCGCCAACTTGGAAATTACATTTTTAATTTGATTCATGGAATCTTACAATTTGACATTAAAGGACAATTATCTTTTTCTGTCACAATAATAAATCATTTGAATAAATACATTGGCAGCTTTTCTATTTTAATGGCTAATTTATACAATCATAAATGTATATTTAATAAATCATCTCCTAAACTACCATCTTTCCTCCGTGAAATACAAAACCTTTTGAAATCTTTAAATCTAATAGAAAACCATAAGTCTGCTCTGCTATTGTCTCGACATTCTGATTTAGTCGATAGAACATTATTCATTTTTATATAATATATTTTTTGTATTTTTTGCTATTTACTTAGTTTATTTATATATTTTATTTCCCCCCTTTTAATTTGTCTGTTTATTTGTTGTTTACTCTGTCTACTGTTAATAAAAATATACAAATAAGTAATAAGTTTGCTTATATTGTATAACATATTTAACTGTGGATAATTATTTGTATAATTCAATCTTTTATACCTGGATCTTGTACTTTCATATTTTTCATATTGAAATTCTTTTGTGATTATTTTTTTTTTTAAAGCAGGCAGTTTTTTTTTTCTAAATGATTAGAAATTCTATATTACTGGAAAAAAAACATTGTGTCACTGATGTGAGAGCTTAAAAACAGCATCTAGGTGCTACTTGAATCTCAAATCTTTGCTCAAGGAATCTACAATTGCAGCTTGACTGTCCTGGTGCTTGACCCCTCGACCTTCCGTAACGCAGAACCTTAAATACATTACTACATTATGCAGAATTCTTCAAAACATAGCCAGAGTCCTTACTAGAATTAAAGGATACGAGCACATCATCCCTATCTTTTACACACCATTCTGGCTCCCAGTGAATTTTCACATTAATTTTAACATACTACTATGGACCTATAAAAGCACTATAGGTCAATGTGGGAATGCCAATTAGCCTAACCTGCAGGTCTTTCGACTGAGAGAGGAAACTGGAGTACCCGGAGGAAACCCACCAAGCACAGAGAGAACATGCAAACTTCATGCACGCAGGAATCAAACCCGGACCTTGGAGGTGCAAGGTGACAGTGCTAACCACTCCACCATATATACGTATATACAGTATGTATATGGTGTAGTGGTTAGATATAAACTCTGCTTAAAAATAACTGTACTAATCACATTCAAATAATTATATATCTGTTATCAATTAAGAAATAATTTTTAATCCCAAATAAAGCTGTTGCTTTAGGATTTTGTTGACATCTTGGTTTAATCTGGTAGCTGAAGACAGGATCTGCATTTCATATAATAACAGCTAGAAAAGCAATCACACTGGAAAAACAAAAAAAAAAAATGCAATTTGAAGCAGCTGTTGCTTTAAAAAAAAATTTTTTTTTAATGAAAAATAGTAATAACTTTAAAACAATATTTTTTAAATATGACAGAGTTTGATGAGTTCATGTGTGAAATGATTCCTCATGCTCCCACACTTTCACAATTTGAGTCCTGGAATATAGCTGTGCCATAGATGGATACCATGGTTATTCCTTGCATTCAGGTCTTCAGCGGACTGATGATTAGGAAGTTTTTACAGTACATGCTTTCCCTGGGCAACATAACTAATTCCATGCTTACGAATTTTCATTGTTATGCTGATGACACACAGGGTTGTTGCTGATGATAAGGACTGGATGTTAATTAACTTCCTTCTGCTTAATCCTGATAAGACAGAAGTTCATGGACCACATTTCATACAAACTTCCATAATTCTTTTGATTGCGTAAAGCTGCTTTGTGACAATGACAATTGTTCAAAGTACTATACAAATAAAACTGAATTGAATTTTTTTGTAGGTTTTTTTTTTTTTTACCTTTTGTGTAGTGCTGTTCAACCGCAGACTCATAAGGATTTCTCTGTTACTCTTTTCATAACATTTTTACTCACTAAATCCGCAAAGTTCACAACAATGTCACATCCCGAGCTGTGAACAAATCGCACTGAATAGGTTTTGTAGCTAATTTAAGTTATCCAAGGTTGCATAGGGATTGGATTAAGTCCCTTTTAGTTATTTATGCTCATGTCTTAGTAGTGCATTACTGAACCATGCGATCATGTGTTCAGTACATGTGTTCATGTCTATTCAGTACATATTGAACAGCACCGCATTACAGATTATGTACAGTATATAAAGCAGTCATGTATCATAAGGAGGAGTCTTCATCTAAAATGGTATTTTCCAGCTTCTGATTGACTGAACACATCTGATCCAGGTCATCATCCATGAGATGTACCAGACAAACAAGAATATCCACTGAGGCCTGACCCCGCAACCCAGAGCATCCACTGCTAACATCCCAGTGCCAGATACCACAGCACACCCTATGAGGTCTCGTGGAGCCAAAGCCACCCCTGTGGCACAAGGGGAAACTGTGTGTATGTGTATATAACTTTCTGAGGTTTAAGTAAGGCACGCCTACTTCAAAAACGTTCTGTCAAGAACGTTCTGTCTGTGTTCTAATCAATTTGCACCTTATATGATACACCTGTACACTCAAAAAAATAACTCGTTGAATGAACATAATTAAATTATGGAAAGAATTTCCACCTGATTTAATGGCTTTCGTTCAGCA
>JAQQZS010000036.1:30993367-31005841 GCA_030068045.1 Platyallabes tihoni
TCAATAATTATCGATATCGACCGATATGAAACACTGATATCGTGATACAGTTTTCAGCCATATCGCCCAGCCCTAGTTTTATCTGACTCTAATGTGTCCTCTGAAAGGCCACACATCGATATATATCTTTGTTCATGCAATCTGGGTTAAAACACACCAGGAGTTTGTGAGAGCTCTCATTCATTTTAAACAATGGATGCGATTTTAGTAAAAGATATGCTTGGGATCTTGCTCTAAGGCTGGCACGTTGGCTGCATCCATTGAAGTCCAGAAGAAGGAAGAAACAGTGTGAATTTTGATCTGAAAATTGTCACTCATATCAGCATATCAGATATGCATCCGATCTAGGACGACATATAAAACAGATTTGTGCGTTCAGACAGCCCTTAAAAAAAATCTGATCTCTGTTCCATGGGGTAAAAAAATCTGAATTGCACCAATGGTAATGTGAACACAGCCTTATGCAACATTTAGGATGCATTGGTTCTTTGGGTCATCAGTACGGTCGAGAACTTACGTGTACACCAGCTCTGCCTCTCGGCGTACCAATAGATGTTTCTCATGAATCAGAGTGAACCAGTCCACCAGCAGCCGCTCTTCCTCCTCCTCTGAAACACCATTTCGACTTATCAGTAAGGAAAGCAGCCACCTGGGGCTTTTCTCAACATTGTAATGAACATAAACTGGAGAGGACACTACAGAAGAGGTTTGTTCTCCTTTTACATCACAGGAGCTGTTTTATTTTACACAAGACTATAGAAAACCTTTACACTAGAATACTTTACAAATCCCATTCATTCATCAGGCTCAGATCAATAGATTCCTCACCGTTAGGACAATTTCTGAGTTTCTGCTCCAGTTCTACTCCTCTCTGCTCCAGCTCATCCAGCTGCCTCTCCAGTGTCCCCATCTCCACATGGATGTCCTCGAAAGGGATGTACTGATCTGATTGCACCTGCAAGGCAAAGCAATTAAAGTTGCTCAAACAGGATAATCAACAATAATGTAAAGGAAAACACGGCACCATTCTAATCCAGAGAAGAGATGAAGGATACCTTGCGTTTGATGAGAGGGAAGCCATGTCCCGGGGCAGGAGGGCGAGCGGGTCGAGGGCCTTTAGGGGGCTTGGCTTGTGGGGAGGTGACTGTTGGGGAGGCCTTCCGATTGAAAGGATTTACCCGCTAGAAAGACAGAGGAAAGTGTGTGGTGGAAAATTGGGGAGAGTGTAAATCATGGAAGTAAAGAGTTGAAGAAGGAGTAGGAGAGAGGGGAAGAAAGAAGGATTAGAGAGATGATAGCGGTTAGGCAAAAGGCATACCCACATTATTCAAAAAGTGTTTGCTAGAGTGATGTCATGGTAACTTTCAAAACTAATCCATTATATGCCAGTTGAAACACAACCTCTGTTTTAGCAGCTGCAGGATTTGAGGGATTTAATGATAAAGTATTACACCAAACATTCTCAGCCAATTTTCATACAAAAATAATGAAATAAATGGACTGCTGTGCTAAAGTTGCGTTGGCCTTACGGAGGGGAAATAAAACATGAAACTTTAAAATTACTTTTAATTAGTCTGTAATTTTGTACTTCAGAGCAAGCACTAACAGCAGTTCTGCACAATGTTTCTAAATTCAGTTCAGTTAAATTCACTCATCGTCTATACTGCTTTATCCTGTATACAGGGTCGTGAGAGGACCTGAAGTCTATTCCAGGAGACTTAGGGCACGAGGCTGGGTACAACCTGGATGGGGTGCCAATCCATCGCAGGGCACACACACACACACACACACACACACACTCATTCACACACTACAGGCAACACCAATTAGCCTAATCTGCATGTCTTTCAACTGTGGGAAGAAACCGGAGTATCCGGAGGAAACCCACCAAGCATGGGGAGAACATGCAAACTGTGCACACAGACCCGAAACCCTGGAGGGAATCAAACCCGGACCATGGAGGTGCAAAGCGACAGTGCCAACCACTATGCCATCTAATTATCACTTTGTCCCTTAAGATTCAATAACCTTTGCAGTTGATATATATATATATATATATATATAGTGCTGCTTTCTTATGCAAATATGATGCACATATACAGAAATCTATATCCTGTTTCTGTGTAGCTGGTTTGTGACAATGTCTAATAAAAACAGCATAGAAACTGAATTACACTGAATCAAAGTGCATGTTTATATTACTTTTTCTTTTATGTAAAAATAAAACTGTTCTGGAACTGTTCTTGCAAAAACAGTATTGTCAAGTCCATTTGCAAAACCCATCAAGCACCATCTTTCATAAGACATTATTGGATCTTTGACCTCTGAAAACAGCTCACCTTATTGGGCGTGTTTTGCTGCGAGGTGGGAGAGCCGATGAGAGGACTTGGAGCAGCTGGTGGGCGGGGAGGGGGCGGTCTCATTGCCTTGCTCCCTGCACTCCTGTTCATCTCTGGTGTGGCCGGTGCTGAGCAAGTATTACTGTAGGGCTGCGAAGGAGAGGGATGAGGTGAGAGATCCGACTTGGGCTCAAATGAAACAGCCGAGGGGGAGGAGCCAGGACTGTTGATTGACGGTTCTGACACACTTTTGGTGACTGGATGTTCCTGTTCGGTAATAGACGGCCGTTGGCAAGCATTGGCGTTGGCTGGAGTTCGGGGGAAGCCATGGTCTGACGAGGAGGAGGAAAGACTCTCTGTGCTCAGAGCTGGAGAGGGACAGGCAGAGGAAGACTGAGAAGGCGAAAGAGCTGAAGGGAGCGCAGACAGGAAATAGAAATGGATAGTGGAAATGGATAGAACAAAAATGTACAACATGAGGGATGAGGAAATGCATGAAACTTATGGAGACATATCGAACAGCACCACTTTGCATGATAAAATTTTTTTTATGCATTCTGTTAGTGCTTCATAAAGGTCTAATAAAACATGTAATTAATAAACCATGGCATTGAATATTAGATCGATTAAGGTTTTCACAACTTGTAAATGTGTAATGGAAAAAAACATCCAGGCTTCTGGTCAGTAACTGTCACTGACCTGTAGGAACAGATTTCGGGGCTTTGGGCGCCGGCCGTTTTTTGCTCCTGACACTTCCTGGACTTTCGGAAGGGGTGAGGCTCTCGGTGGTGAGGTCGGCAGGCTGTGAAATCCCATACCACGGATGGACTGCGACCACAGAAGACGGGACTGCCACTCCTGCTGGTTTGGCCTCTTCTTCTTCCTCTTCATCATCAAAAGGGTTAGTGGGCAAGGCTGGGCCAGTTTCCTCTTCGATTTTAGCAGGAGTGGATGTAGACTGTGGTAGAGCGGCTACAGGTCTGGGAGGAGGAGGAGCCAACTTTTTCTTGGACTCTTGTTTGACAAGAGCCAGCCAGGGAGGGTCTTTGGGTTTGGGAGTGTCACTGGGTTGAATGGAGCTGATTAGGATGTGGGAGCAATGGTAATCAGGGAGATGAGACACAGTTGACACATGAGGCCATTCATAAACAGGAAAACAGACAATGGTTCTGTGGAGGAATGAATAGTCTTACGAGTCTTACCTTGCAGGTGACCGCGATCTTTCACGTGGAATTGGTCGGAGATCGCTTTCATTCTCTAGTTCAACAAGAAAGAAGAACAAAATATAGAAGTTCATGAGTCCGTGAAAGGTAAAATAAGCTGGGAAGAATGGCATATGTACTCCCAGGTCAATAAATTAGACCAAGTATAAAACAAAACCAAAAGAATCTGTTTAACTCATACTTTGACTACTGCATGAGAAAAAACACCCACCACTGACTGCTGGGCTCTGCGAGGGTCTTGGTGGGCGTGGCCTGGGCACAGGACGAGCACTAGGGAAGGGGTCAGACACTTTTCTAGGCGCAGGTTTTGGTCGACTCTCCTCTGCGGTACTTTGTGCTGGGGTCAGTGAAAAGGCACCATTGGCGACTTCTGCAGATGGCTGCGGCGGCTTTTCCTCCTTTAGCTCCTCTTCATCAGATTCATCAAAAGGATTTGGTGGACTGGGAGGACGGGGTTCGATCTGTTCTTTCACGCTATCCTCGGATTCCTTTGCTATTTCCTCCCTTCCTATTTCATTCTGCCTAATCTCTTTCTCCAGAGAGTGTGCTTTGGGCGAGTAATTTGATGGAGTAATATGTTCATTGGCATCCGAAATATCTGGCAGTGCTTCTTCCAAACTTCTCCCACTTGGGGGAGAGTCAGGGCTGGCACTCGATGATACCGGGCTAAGCTGCTGGCTCAGATCTGGACGACCGTTCTGGTTGTTTAAAGATTTCCGGGCGAAATGATGTGTGCAGACCAGAGATCCAGCCTCTCCCACGAGTTTGTAAGAGCCAGGCAATAAGGTGCTGCTACATTCCCTACACCTGAAATTTAACAATAAGGATGGCTTTATCTGTTTACAGGACAAACAATGAAACAATGCTTTGAAACAACACGTGTAATTATGCAATAACCACAAATTGTTAAACAAATCAAAACTCTTTTATTCCTCAATATAATTAAAACCATATTTTTTTTGCAGCTTTGGACGCTCTTGGCGTTTCCTCAACCAGATGCACAAGGGAGCATTACCCAGGAGGCTTTACTTAAATTTCCCAAATAGTTCCCAAGCACTTGATGGCTGTTTCTCCTAAGTTCTAAACAAGCACTGCTTATTTTGAGAAATAATGTAATCTAAATTTAAAATTACTTTAACGAATCAAATGAGCATTAGTCATATTTGTCATTTAACCGTAAGCCAGATGTTCAGGCATCTGATGTCTTACCTGAAACAGTTACGGTGGTAGAGTTTGCCATCGACGAGGAACCTCTGCACCAGATGAACGTGTTTCTCACAGGCAGCACACGTACTGCTCAGGGTGCTGCGTTTTGATTCATTCTGCTGTGCATGGAACCAGAAATCATAAAATGCACTCAACAGACATGAATAAGTGCATTCACTCACTCAGTCATTGTCTATAACACTTTATCCTGTATACAGGGTCACAGGGGGTCTGGAGCCTATACCAGGAGACTTGGGGAATGAGGCGGGATATACCCTGGATGGGGTGCCAATACATTGCAGGGCACACATGCACATTCACACACTACGGGCAATTTGGGAACCCTCATTCACTCACTCTCTCGTCATCTATACCGCTTTATCCTGTATAGAGGGTCGCGGGGGACCTGGAGCCTATCCCAGGAGCCTTAATGCACAAGGCGGGGCAGGGACAGGGTGCCAATCTATCATAGGGTGCACACATACACACACTCATTTACACACTATGGTCAGGTTAGGAACGCCAATTAGGCTAATCTGCATGTCTTTGGACTGTGGGAGAAAGACGACAGTGCTAGCCGCTAAGCCACCATGCCGCCTAAGTGCATTCAGTAAAGCTTTATATGAAAGAGGCGGAGCGGAATTGTGGGCTTAAGGCTTAAAAAGTCTGAAAGTCTTAATATCAGAAACATTTAATTACCGAATTAAAAGGTCATAAGGGGCAATGAGGTCAAAGACAATTAACAGGATGAGGAAAAGGATGGGAAAAAGAGAGAAGAACAAATTTCCGCTTCAAAGCAGTCCAAGATTAGAGACAGGAACTCGGAAAAAACACAGCAGAGAGAGGATACGTTCTTATAAACAATTCTGCAAAACAGATCGACGATCAGGAAACTATATACCGTGTTTATGCACAGGTTGGTCATAGTGCAGAACTGGTCACTACAGTAGGTTTGATGAATATCTCAGAACTCTATAGGCTAGTGTGACTGAGTGGTTAAAGATAACAGCCCATCACACTGGAGGCACAGTTTTACCAGGGTGTAACCGGAAGAACACTATCAAAACACTGATGCTGTAGCAGAAGCCTTTCAGAGCAAGAAATACTTCTAACACAAGAAATAAGAGTCACATGATTGAATTCGCGTGAACAGTGGTCAATATAGAAAGCGGGCTTTTTGTACTGAATAAGAATCAAGAAATGTATTGTATAATACATGATGTTTTATGGTCTTTGAAGGTAGTTTGAGTGACTTTTACTATATTGTTTCATCTATAGGGTTGCATCAGGTCAAAAAACATGGGCTGACATGGGAGTCTGTGGTCCTGGACAGATTTCCAGACAATGGCCAACTCAGTCTGTGGGCTTACTCCTAACAAGTGACAGATGACTAGATTTAAAACAGGTCTGGAAATCATACTAAGAGATACTACCAAGACTTGTCTTCTAACAAAGTGCTGAATGCAGATGAGCTCAAAGACATCTGATGCACATTTAGAAATCTTTAAATCCTTTGACTGGGATGCAAAATGCGCTCATATTTCCACGGAGCAGTGCCAAACACTTCTGATCCTTTTCCCCTTAACCGAATGTTTGCAGCAAACGGTGCGGAAAAAGCACTGCTCTTCCCACACCCCGAGAGGCCGGATTCATTAGCACACAAGGCTCCTGCGTAGGCTTTTCAGGATGCATTAGTCTCGATTGAGGACATGGACTCGAGCCAAATATGGCTCTGTCTGTCTCTCACTTCATCTTTTCTGGGACAAGTTTCAAAAAGCTTAAGCTCTTTGAATATAATAACAACTCGGGACCATTCTCTGTTCGATTTAGAAACCTGGTCTTGCAAAAGGTTGGTAGAATTGTAGAAACAGAAGGATATAGTCACATATGATTTATGTTATATTGCCGTCTCCTACCTCAGATGTTGCGGTTTTGTCTTCTAGAGGTGTGGGTGGTTTCTTTATTGCTGGCTCGATATGACCCGAACTGCCTGGTCTCTTCAAACAGGGAGGATTAGCTGTAAAAAATAAAATAAAATAAAATAAAAACAGGGTATTTTATTTTTCGCCTTAATTTGAACACCATAAAAAATGCAACCCCAAGCTCATTTCACTACATGTGCCAGAAAAGGAATTAAAACGTCTCTGTGTAAAAACAGTCCAATCAGTTCTCAAATCCAAACATTTTGGCAGGGGGATGGGGATGGGGGGGGGGTTGTTGTTGATGACCTGTATCTGACACGAAAAAGAAAAGTTTTTTTTTATTTTCTCTACTCCTTCATCTACATACAAAGGATTTCACTGACTTACCGTTTGTGTAACTACATTTAAAAGTTTGGCAAGAAATATTCTTATCCCCAAAATGAACAAAGTCAATTCTTATCTTGATACTCTGGAACAAACCAATCAAGAAATCCTATGCTACAGTAGCTAAAAATGTTACCCCATGAAAGCTTAACCCATTATAACTACCAGGTTAATATATGTATTAACACATTGTTGAGCAATGTAAAATACCAATGACCATTATTTTTACCCTCCCCAGTAAATTCGTATTTATAACCTAGATTTCCTCTAAAGGTGTTTGGAAGTTTCAAAGAAATGTCTGTAAAATGTCCCCTACATACATACTTTCAGTTACGATCATGCTCAATCGCAGTGGTTGGATCACATGTCTGGCGTACGGACATTGTCACATGCGTGGAGTGTACAGTACATACCAGAACTAAAGGAGCGGCGATGAAGCTGGTACTGCTAACAAACGGCAAGCAATAACGGTGGAGACAAAAGTGAAAATAATTAAGAGAATGGAGCTAGGTGTAAAGATGTCAGACATTGCTCATTCTTTTAATATGAATCGTTCAACCATCAGGCCTGATTCTAAAGAAAAAGGACAAGATCACGGAACATGTTGGTTTGATACTCTGTATAGCCAATTGTGTTAGTATCCCAGTACCATGATGATGTTTGTTGGACTTACGAACAAACTGGACTTACGAACGAGCTCTCGGAACGGAACTTGTTCGTATGTTGGGGACTTGCTGTAATCTGAACTGAAAGAGTAAACTTTTAAACTGGAGCCGTGTGTGTGTGTGTGACCTTTTACACTGGCGTCCACTCACCGTGAGATTTGTTGGTGAAGAAGTTATGGTACTGCGAGACGTAGGTGATGATGCTGAGACGGTCAGGCACTTTCATAGACACCATGTCTTCTGCGTCCAGCAGTGCTGGAATACCCAGCTCGTTCTCTGCCACCTCAAAGGCCTGCGATAACGAGGTGAGTGACAAGACAGAAAAGAGTGTTCAGTGTAATAACTTTTCAAAGTATGTTGTGTATGCTTAGCACCAATATACTGTTAATCTTTTGGCTGCTACAGGCAAGGGGTCGCCTCAGCGGACCATCTAATCCACATACAACTTGGCACACTGGACAACCTTCCTGACACAACCCTCCCATTTTATCCTAGCTTGGGACCGTCACTGCATCCAGTGGCTGGGGTTTGGGCACTGGGTGGGAATTAAACCCAGGCTTTCAGCATGGCAGCATTGCATGCTCCTTACACTCATGTATGGATCGTAGTGCCATACACTATGATCTTAAATTTCAGCAGCATATTTCAGACGTGGTGACAAAGTCATTGAGCAATGTTAGTTCAGGGTTTAGTTTATTTTTAGGTTTAACTCCACAGCATTGTTTGACTTCATTTGGACTTTAGCATGCTCTGTGCTTTTCTCTCTGGTATGAAAGGTTGTTAATCTGCAAAGGTGAACATGTTTCTAGCGCCGATAAGACAGGTGAGCTCTTTAGCTCTGATAATGGCAGGTTCCTATTGCTGTGTCAGCTGGTCAACAGGTTTAGTGGTAACTTGAGGCTAAATGTTACACACACCGCAGAACCAACAAACAACTCTGAGCCTGTTTTTCTGTCAGTTGGGCGATACCTGGTGTTACTATTGGATATCCAGAGAAGGTACCATATTGCGATAGGGTGCTTGATCTTTACAAAACATGTATAGACAAATTACAAGTACTGTATGGGTAACTGGGACATTGATTGTCTCCTGGCAACTCAGTAAACTGAGTGGACTCACTGATGACTTCCATGAAATCATGACATTATTTAATTTGTAATCTGGACATGTGGCATCAGCCAAATTGCCCATAATGTAACTAAGTGTGTGTGTGCTTATGTCCTGCATTGATTTGGTTGGCACCTCATCCAATATATAACTCCACCCTGTGCCATGAGATCTCTGGGACAGACTCCTAACCCCATGCCCCTACCCAGGATAAGCTGTATAGATAATGGATGTTGATTTAAACCAAACATTGTCACCCTGATGTTGTAAATAGCGAATAACCACACACATTGGTCAAAGCAATAAGGCTGTTGATAAAACGTTTACTGGTTAGATTAATTACATCAGAATGAAATTAAAAGGGAAGGTGTCGGCTCAAACCAAGCTACCAGTGTAGGGCCATTGAGCAAGGATCTTAACCCTCAGCTGCTCAGATGTATAATTAGATCATACTCTGGTTGCTCTGGATAAGGGCATCTGACAAATGCCATAAATGTCAATGTAAATGTAAAAAAAAAAAGGCAAAGCAACACCATCATATATCTCTCCGTCTAGCACAACAAGCAATCAGTTTACAGTTAAACATATTAAGACAAAATACAGAAAACCACATGATAGCTGAAACACTGGATAAGATCTTGCTAACTTTTTGTCAATACTTGTACAATGTGTATCTACAGTCAACTAGCTACTAAGATACATAATAGCTACTACTTTTAATACAGGTCAGTAGGGACGGGAATCACCAGTCACCTCCCAATAAAATATTATCACAATATCTAGACGCCAATTCAATTAATATTGTGATTCTGTAAGTATCACAATTAAAAAAAAATATCCTGATTCATTTTTTTTGTTACAATTTTAAACCTGTAAAAAAAGTTTCATGATATATTAAATGTAGCTCGTTCATTATAACATTAGTTTTCTCACTTAAAAACCAAGTGTGGCATTTAAACAAGACAAACTAACTTCATACACAAGAGTTTAACATTTAACTTCAAATTAAATTAAGCAAAAAAAAGTTACTGAGCAGCACGTATCTTTGCCATGCGCCATTATTATTATTTCTAAACAAACTTAGAAAATCATTCACTCCTACCACATGAAATGAAAATGTGTAAATAGTTCAGGGTGTACCACCTGTAGGATTATAAAGAAACGGCGACGCTTTAGTGCCTCAAATGCCTCCAAAGTCTCAAAACTCAACTTGGCGATTTTCTTATCATTTGAGCTTGCGGTGTTTTGAGACTGGTATAAGCAAGTGACTATAATAGGTTTGGAATGTTTTGGATGGATGAATGGATGGGTACAAAAATGGATTGTAGTATCCAATTAATTACTTTTATAGTGAATTTATAATAGATTATACCTGATGATATTCAGAACTAATACCGATACTGTAAACATTCCATCACGATATGAAAACCACACAATTTTAATATTATATTGTCATATTGCCCAGTTTTACTACCCATAAACCCATGGAATAAAATTGCTGATTTCACTCTGCCAGCACAATATTTACCAGTATATACACCACCATCGGTGTCCTTTAACGTCCCTTTCATGGAAATTTCCAAATTGGATTAAACTCGCATTTTTTCCCAGAAATATTACTGACCATTTTAAAGCCTAAGCCAAGCTGAGAGCAGTGGAACATCAGAAAGTGTGAGCCATCAACAGCAGCAACATAAATCCCTAAGGCTCAGCCAAAATGTCAGTGTGTGGTACCCTCTAATTATCAGATCATTTACAACCAAAGCTATGAAATGACTAGCTTAAGGCGATACTCACCAGCCGGTTGTTTTCGTAGACATTTTCTTTGGAGAGGGAATCAAAGTCTCTAGAGAATAACAAAACAGAAAAGAAAAAATGAGCGGTGTTAGAAATATGACACGGGATCTTTCACTAATGTGCTGCTGAAGTACTAAAGCGTAGGGTAAGGATAAATCACTCCGCTATGTGTATGTGTGTGAGTGTGTGAATGTGTATGTGTGTGTGTGTGTGTGTGTGTGTGTGTGTGTGTGTGTGTGTGTGTGTGTGTGTGTGTGTGTGTGAAATAATGTGCTCAGCATATAAGAGACATGTTGGTAAATTTATGAGATTTAATTGATTCAGAAATTCACCAGTACTGGAGGAACAATGAAATAATTTCTCTGTGGTGTGGGAGAGAATTCAGCTTGTTTGCACTTGCCTTCATAGTCTGAACTGTGCTAGAAGAATACGTAAAATATACTAGTCTAAAGAAATAGTATGAAAACATTTCCAGTTTACTCAGAATTATAAGCCAGTGCTGATTTGATGTCTGGCATTTGCTTATTACATTTTGGTAAATTAGTTACACCCAGAGGTGCCAGTGTTTCTTCCAAGATAAAACTGAATTTTACCACAAAACTCCTAGTGTACAGTATATTGATGAACAAAACAGAGTCTTTCAGCTGCTCACATCAAGTGGTCGCCACAGCGGACTATCGATCTGCACACAACTTGGCACAGGTTTTATGTCGGATGCCCTTCCTGACCCTATTTTCTAACCAGGCTTTTGACCGGCACTGCATCCAGGGGCTGGGGTTTGGGCATTGGGTGGGAATTGAACTCAGGTCTTCACATGGCAGGGAAGAAACCTACCACTGAGCCTCCAATGTCATAATGAATGTTCATTCAACTGTAATCCCAAAAAATAGTTTAGACAATTACGGCAAAATAATAAATAATAAAATATACTTATGCAAGGCTCCAGATGGTGACATGTTTTTATTTTGTGACTAGTTTTTATCCAGACAGTACCTCACCAAAAAAAAGTCTTGCAGTAATCGTTAACCCCTCTCTTGTGTCTGCCTGTCTGGCACGAGAGTACACAAGCAAATCTGATGTACAGCAGGGCTGTATTGAATAATCATGAATAATCATTGTGTAATGACATCTTATCAGACCGTTAAACTTTAGTACGTTCACAAATGTTTCATACGTGCTCTTGTTGTTGAGGGCAGTCCTACTGTACTGTCACATGCGCTCCTGTACCCTGCTGAATGTACAGTGAATTGCAGAACAACAAAAGAGACTGATTTAACACTTAATTTGGTAGTATTTTCTGATGACTCATAAGTATATTAATAACGTTATGCATTTACCTTTTTTAAAACACGCACAGTGCTTTGCTAACCAACATGAGTGACACAGCTTAGCTTAGCACAAGTTTCTTTTCACAGCTCCAGTTTAAATCAGAATGAGTTCACATGGTTAAGTTACAAATTAAAAATTAGTTTTAGCTCTGAAACATGATAGATCACATGTCTGGCGTGCATGGTCACGTGCGTGCAGCGTGCATCCCAGGATGTCTGGAAGCAAGTGTAAAAGCTGCGGCGATAAAGCGCAAAGCAATAATGAAGGAGACAAAAGTGAAAATAATTGAGAGAATGGATCGAGGGGAAAAGATGGCAGACATTGCTTGTTCTTTTAACATGAATCATTTAACCAGATTAATCGGATAACTGTACTGTAATATACTGTGTTTAGCCAGTTGTGTCCTAGACTATGTTTGTTGGACTTACGAACAAATTGGACTTATGAACGAGCTCGTGGAATGGAACTCGTTCTTAAACGGTAAAGGACTTACTGTAAATGC
>JAQQZS010000036.1:31049140-31062697 GCA_030068045.1 Platyallabes tihoni
GATCAATATCCGCGAACCTGATTTTTTTTCCCCCGCAGCCACAGTACGCCGGAAATCCGGCGTGGTGCCGGAACGCTATCACCCCTGCTAAATGTATAATAAATGTGGCCTTAAAAGTGTGTTTGAAGCAACTTTAAAAAACGAAAATAAAATTACGAAATCAGACTGGACATGAGGAATACACTTCAGGTGTCACTGTCCCCCATCACTTCTAGATAGGAACGTCTTGTCACAGGGAAACACGCTCAGAGCTCACACGGATTCTGTGTTATTGTCTGTTGCATATATTATGTACTTTAGAATGCTTTGCTACGAGTGTGTGATGGCCAGCCCGTGGAAAACTGTCTTGCATAAAACTTGTGCGTGGTGCAACTAAAGGTTGGAGACGACTGCTCTAAAAGACTTCATATCACGGTATGGAAATTCTGGAACAAATACTAGAGAGGTGCTTTAAAAAATTAAAAATAAATTAAACCCTAACTCTTCATATGCCCAAACTATTTCCCTGCAAAATTAGAATTTTATGGGCTGCACGATTAACTCATTTTATGATGGAATAATTATTGTATGTCTGTACAATCTAATTCTTACAAATAAATGTAACCACACAAGCATGACTACAAGGCTTAGGACAAAAATCATACCACACATACAAAACGTAAAAGACTGGAGATTTTACTGTTCTATCTAATGATTTGAAATTCCAGCTAATTCTAGCATATACATTATTAAAACGCCAGTTACACTTGTGTAACTTTACATTTGTGTTATAACTGCATGATATAAGGAGTTCCCAGTAATATCTGTAACAGTAAGTTTACTCACGGGGAAATTGCGCCTGGTGGAAGCTGGTCACCGGCTTCGGGCATCCAGAGCCCCTGACGGTGATCTCTTTCTTTCTGCGAAACTCCTCCATCTCATACTGTGAAACATAAAACAGCATAAAAAGAATATTTAGACACATTAGTAATAAGTCTAAGACCAACTTTTGTTGTCTTGTCCATCACAAAGCAAAACACTGGTTTTATTGTGATTGATGCAAAGTAACCTCTAATCGTGTCTAAAAACAATTTAGATTTGCTGGCAATGACATAACCATGAATGAATTTTGTGTGTGATGAGGAAATATACAAAATAAAAATTAATATTGTCCACCACGATGTCCCTCCCCCAATCTTCATAAATTAAATTTGCAGTTAAAACATTGTTGTGAGTTTCACTTAAATGATTTGTCATCTTAACAAAATAAATCTATTAAATTGTGAAAATTGTTTTGTCTCAATATCGTCTGGTGAGATCTGTATTAGTGTGTGTATGACGTTTTGAGGTTTGGTTTATCGTTTCCTGTGTAACTAGGAAATATTTCATGTGTACCATTAAAGTTAAGACATAAAGGACTATTTTGATGATTAACTAGCAAATAATCACACTGTTTTTGATTTGATGCAAGTTTAATGATTCAGGCATAATGATGTAATAATTTGCTTATATGGATATTACTCAACATACACAATTTCCGTTTGTCTTTTGGACTCGACCAATGGCATATTTAAAAATCCAATGAATAAATTTATGTATTATAACTAAGTAGTTATAGATAGTTTGTACACTGCCTGACAAAAAAATTAAAATAATAAAAATAACACACTACAGTTTCGATCGACTGCCTTTAGCTTTGATTATGACATATAATGCGGTTATAAATATATGTGTGACAAAGATTCCTCATGAGTCCTAGAATATGCCGGTACCATAGATACCTTGATGGAATAACCTGGTCATTGCCACATTGCCAAACTTCAATTCCACAAGACCTGATAAACTGAAGCAAACCATGATCATAACCCTGCCTCCAGAGCCTTGTACGGTGGGCACTTTGAATGACAGCTACATGCCTTTATGCGCTTCCCTTCTTACCCTGACCCACCTATTACTCTGAAACAGGGGCAATCTGAACTTAAATAACATGACCTTTATTTACTGCTCCAAAGTCCAATCTTTACGATCCCATGCAAAACCAATACCTTTTCCCTGAAATGTTTATAGTTACATTATTATGCATCAGTGTGTTTCCCCATTGTTGATAAATTTATTATGCAACTTTAACAAATATTTAAGTGATCTCAGATCACGATCCTTCATGAGTTTTTTCCAACCAAATTTCTTTCACAATTCTTAACCCAATTCCAGTCATTTTCAGATTTCCTTTGCTTGATGCAGCCCAATAATTTGCCCCAACTTTTTTTTGCCCAGGCAGTGTATAAAAAAGGCCGCTGTGGAATAAAACAATAAAATTTGATAATCAAGAAAGTATTTGAGAATGAATGCTGTATTTATTATGTACATTTAATGACATGTTTAACTATAAGATCCTGTACACTACAGACGAGTATACAGTATAACTCCCTTCACTCTTTCTCACCTGACTCATGCGTTGGACCTCTAGGTGCTCACTATAGAAGTTTTTCTCAAACTTTGGAAGCTCACTAAGGTCCCATTTCTTCTTCCTCAGACGGTCTCCGGGGTTCCCAAATTTCTTAGGAGGAGGAGGACCTCCACGACTGGATCCAAAGCGGGGCCTGGAGGGTAAATGAATGAGGCATATCATTTGTTACTTTCCTACAACAGCTTTCCTTCACTGTGCATTCAGGTTATCAGGAATGGATAATTCATGAAAAGCATCAGAATTAATCCAGAATAGTTTGATTTAGGTGACTGCTTACAGTAAAAAGAGATGTAGTGAAGGCAGGAGCTTTTAACGTGTAAAACAACTTAATATGGAATTCAATCAAGAGCGTTATCCCTATGTTTAATTAAATCAACAAAACACAGTAGAAGTTGAAGCCAATTGTTTAGATTTCCATGAGGACAAAAATAGCAACTACTGATAAAATATGAGAGGCTGAAATTTTGCCTTTTTACTGCAAAATAGTAATAACTCGCAATACACAAAAGAAATCCTTTCATGGACCATATTCAAACATTTCTTAGAAAGTTCCTATACTTCATAAACCTGGACCATTTTATTATTGTGCTTCTATTTATGCAAATGTACTGGTTCTAAACTATCTGAGTGTGATCTAAAGGCTATATACCTATTTCTTATTTAACAGGACACCACTTTTTGAACCATTTTAGATGATAATTATCTTTGTTTTGACCTGCCTAAAGAAAAAAAATCTTTCCTCACTAACAAAGAAGTTTATTAAATAATGAAATGCCATGTGTAACCTAGTATGCACAAATACAAGGCCTGAATTTACATATTAGTTCCTGATTGCCTCTTTTATTTTATGATGTAGTAATATTTGATCATCACATGTTTAATATATGTTCATGACAAAAAAAAACTTATCCCTTATTCAAATGTCATCAAACTCATCAGACAGAAGCAAAATGTAAGAAATTATGTTTTTAAAAACCTAACTAAGTCTTAGAAGTTATTTCCACAAAAAAATAAAATCTTGGAAATCTATGGCACAGCAAACGATCTGTGATCCAACCAAAGCCGGATGTCAACAGATATTAATGAATCATTAAATTGTCATAACTATTTGTTATGACAATTTGTTCCCAAACACTGTGTTTTCGTCAGTGAGCTGGAGCTAACGCTAAGTTTTAGCTAAAGCAACAACAAACAGCACAAATTATTTTCTTTATATTTCTTTTACGTTATTTAGATACAATTTCTCCCCTTAATCGAGTAAAACTTAAAATTGACCTCTTATAACTTTTCTTAGAATGTGTTAAAGCTGAAAACTCCTCTTTCCTTATCTCCAGTGTGTTTGTTTTTCTAGCAAAAAATCTAGCTTAGCCGTTTCTGTTTTTCTTAAACCTCCACGTACTTAATATTATATGATATTAATGAATCATTAAATTGTCATAACTAAAATATTTCTTTATTTTTAAGAAATTGTCATAAATATGGTATTATTTGAAAGGTAATTTTCAAGCTGTCCAATGATACCAAAAAAAAAAAAAGCCCTGGCAACTATTTAATAGAAATGCGATAAAAAAATAAAAAAAAAAGATTCAGTTGTGTTTTGTGATTCTTTTGTTATGCAATTCATGAATTCATGTATCGTCACACTACTTCCAGAACTGATTTTACAAAAAAAATTTTTTTAATTATATACTATGTAAAATGTTGTAGTTCCTCTATAATTCTGCAGACGGTGCACTCTAAACTATTCACACATAAATAGCAGGACAGCATGGTGTGTGGAATGATCAGATTATACAGTATATGGTTCAGAATTGTAAGAAGTATTTATAGATCAGGCGAACCCTTTAAAAAATCTGTCAGGAAGAACTATGCCACCCGCGATCATTTATCTAGTTGTGGACAGCTCCTTCTCATGTTACCGCTCCTGCACCTGTTTATTCTGATACTGCAAGAGCGGTGTACCGAGAGCCAGTAAATACAGCAGATGCCGTCGTTAAAAAAAATTTAAATAATAAAATGCACAGACACACATGCACTGCAAAATAACAGTTTTGCACAGTGAATGGGCTCTTTAAAAAAAAAAAAAAAAAAAACAGGAGGACTATGTGCTTTGACAAACAGTGCCAACTTTGTACAACAAAGAGTATTTAGTTCTTAATGGTTTTTATTATTTGTCTTACTCTGCACATAACTGGTAGATGAAGGTCTCTAAAACGTGAAAAGATAAAAATATGAAAGAAATCAAAATAGTGTGTTTAAGGTCATATGTATTTCCTGTTTGTTGTATATAGTAGACGACTTTTCTGCCAGCCCGTTTCGCTGGCTATCATCACAGGTATATT
This sequence comes from Platyallabes tihoni, assembly GCA_030068045.1. Lineage (NCBI taxonomy): Eukaryota > Metazoa > Chordata > Actinopteri > Siluriformes > Clariidae > Platyallabes > Platyallabes tihoni. The sequence goes on from JAQQZS010000036.1 coordinate 31,053,929, forward strand.
TCAGACCTGTGAAAAACTCTGTATGTAGTGGTTAGAACTGTCGCCTTGCACCTCCAGGGTCTGGGTTCGATTCCCAACTCTCAGTTCAGTGTGCGTCAAAGCTTGCATGTTCTCCCTGTGCTCAGTGGGTTTCCTCCCACAGTCCAAAGACACGCAGATTAGAGCAATTCTCCAAACTGCCTGTAGTGTGCAAATGTTGACCGGAGGTTCTAATGTGATTGTATTTTTTTTTTTAATGGAATAAACACAATGATCACCATCACGTTCCTAGATGGATGCATCTCGAATTGGGATAGTGATAAAATCATTATACTAACAGAATGGTAATACAAATACAGTAGAATCGATACCTACTGTAGATATTGTGATAATATCGTATCGGGTGATTCCTGGTGATTCCCATCCCTAATACTTAGCACCAACCCAGGAGTGAAAAAAAACAAAATGGCTCCTGTTTCTTAAAACTACAACAAACTCGAGACACAGGGCTGGATAAAGGTTTAATGATCCACCGATTACCAGTCCATGATTATTTAGAAGCATAATACTCAGGAGCAAATCTCACTAATAATAATAATAATAATAATAATATTAAATTAAGGGAATAGTGAAGTAAAGTCTAAGTCCTCACCCTCTGTCCCGTCCGCGGTCTCTGTCCCTGTCTCCGTATGAAGAGCTCCCTCTCATCCTGGTGCTGGGGTTTAACTTACTTAAATGTAATAAATAATGATCTTTAAATGTTAAAGTGTGGTGTTTTTAAGGGTCCGGTTGCGATTTATAACAAATTATGTTTAAGGGATTAAGCTGTAAATTAAGGTTATTTGTTCCCAAACACTGTGTTTTCGTCAGTGAGCTGGAGCTAACGCTAAGTTTTAGCTAAAACAACAACAAACAGCACAACTTATTTTCTTTATATTTCTTTTCCGTTATTTAGATACAATTTCTCTCCTTAATCGAAAACAACTTAAAATTGACCTCTTATTAACTTTTCTTAGAAAGTGTTAAAGCTGAAAACTCCTCTTTCCTCCTTATCTCCAGTGTTTGTTTTGCTAGCAAAGAATCTAGCTTAGCCGTTTCTGTTTTTCTTAAACCCCCGCGCACTTTGTAAAAGAAAAACCTCAAAGATTTGGATTAAAGTGCAGCGCTTCTAATGCCACACCTGCAAATAAGTATTTAACTAGTTGAAAAAAAATCTCATATGTTGTTTTTGTGTAGGAATAATCATCCAAATTGTTGAATAACCCGAAGCGCGAGCGGTATGAATGCAGGCCTTAGACTCCTTCTTCCTACACGCACAACTGGGGGTTGCCAGGTCCCGCACAAATACGCTTCTGGTTGCAGCTGAAAAATCGTCCGCAGATTTTGTTACAAGCAGGAAATGTATGAATATATGGTCAAATATATATGGATTAGAAATCCTGAACACTATAAAGAGGAATCATAATGAGATCAAATTTTTGTTTCTCATCTAGCTTTCATATGTTTACCTGTTTTTTTTTTTATCCTTTCCCATCTCAGTGATTAAACACAAAATAAAACAAAAGAGAGCATGATTATTGGTTTTTAAACTTTGAACAGGTATCACTTTCTTCAGCAGTACTTTAATAACAGCATTGTTAATAACTAAGGTTTTTCTTCTTGCTCTTTGACACTCCAGCATGGTGACAGTGGTTATAACTCATCGCACCTTCAGAGTTTAATAGTTCGATTCCTGCCTCTGGTTTGTGTGCATGTTCTCCCTGTGCTTCGTGGGTTTCCTATGGTACTCCGATTTATCTCCGGTACTAGCACAGTCCTAAAACATGCAGATTAGGCTAACTGGCGTTCCTGAAGTGTGTGTGTGTGTGTGTTTGTATGCCCATTAATGGATTGGCCCCATGTTCAGGGTGTATCCCAGTTTGTGCCCAATGTTTCCTGGGATATGATTCAGGCCCCTGTTACCCCAAACATGAAAAGCAATATACAAGATGAATAAATAAATATTTTTTTCTGATGGACAAAATTTGGTACGCTCAGTAAGCACTGAGGCGTAATGGTTAGCACTGTCGCCTTACACCTCCAGGTTCAAAGATTCGATTCCTGCCTTGGGTTTGTATGCATGGAGTTTTCATGTTCTCCCCGTGCTTGGTGGGTTTTCTGTGTACTCCGGTTTCCTCCCACAGTCTTTTAGAATTGGCGTTCCCAAATTGCCCGACAAATCTATCCATCCAAAACAGCCATCTATCTAAAATATTCTAGTTAAACTATAATAAAAGAAACCAAGAACAAATGATTTGTTCATTTTCCCACATAATACACCCTTAATCTAACCGAAATGTGAATAAACTGCGTCTCAGTAGCAAGCAAATCCTGTTTAATTTTAAAAAATCAATCATTTCGCCTTATTAATATTGTAGCAGCAGTAACTTTGTTGCAGAAGAAAGCCAATTAAATGTGTGTATTTTGTACATGGTGAAGCGTTCGAGGTGACGTCTTTGCGTCTTCGGAGTACGGGCTGTGTTCGAATCCGCGAGCTTGAGCACGCGAGCACACTGGCAGAAGGCTATTGTATAGCGCGAGCTGAGAGCACTAATCAGCACCCACGTGTAAGGATTGGAGCGCGGCCGCTGTGACGCTAGACGGGGGGTGAAATAAATACGGGAAGTAACTGCTGTACGGACATCACAATAGGGACATTTCCTCATATTTGTATATTAGGTTTAGAGAATAATAATAATAAATAATGCCAATTTTGACTCAAAATAAACGAGTGGACCTTGAAATATCAACAACTGAACTGTTTTCGAAATATCCTCATTTAAAGGTGAGTGCTATAAGACCAGGCCTGCGTTCAGTTTCTAACCTGAATTAGTCTCAAGTTATATGAGATTGTTGTTTTTTTGTGCTTCCTGAAGGAAAATGCCAAACTATTCCGCTCCAGAGCCCCAGTGACAGTGGATCAGACGTGCCTGCTTTATGTACAGCAGCGGGAGTTTGCAGCAACAACACCAGCAGACAGTGAGTTTAACTTCATGTACCTTTACTTCTCAGTTATACATTTGTCACAGATAGTCTGTGCATAAAAGACTGAACACGTGACATAGTCACGTGGTTTTGGACACACCCCACGTGCACACCCCATTCCACATTTGAATCCTTTTCCATTATAATCACTTCCACTCCTCTGTAGATCAATAGATTTATTTATTTTAGTAATTTTAGTAATAGGTGGGAGGCATCCAGTGTAAAAACACCCTGTGATAACCGGATTGGTAGCTCCCTCAATGGGAGCAGCTGAAAGACTAACATAATTTGGTTATATCTCGTAAAACAGGTTCAGGTAGTTGCTGGTTCAGTCGTGGCTTTGTTCTTCTAGACAGATTTTTAAAAAGGGTGCGCAAATATACTTGGGCGGCCGTCAAAATACTTGGTAATTCCACACAAGTATACTCTGTGTGGGAGACCCTGATATTACTCAAGTGAAGGGCATGTCAACTATGACAAAACCTTAATTTCTATTTGTGTGTTGTACATCATACATCACTGCTTTAAGTGCCAATTAAATGAATACAGATGTACTTTTTTTTTTTTTTTTTTTTTTTACATTTTACACGAAAACTATTATTCATATGCATCCTGACTATTATTCAACCGCACGTATACGCACACCCCAGCCGAGACTCGTGCTGATGTTTAACTGTATGACATTATAAAAATCCGAGTCTTTCTCCAGGCTCCGTTTCAGTTATTGGCTCTGACGATGCAACAACATGCCACTTAGTAGTTCTGCGCCATACAGGTAATAACGAGCACCTGAACACTTCTTCGACTGAGCGTCTGTGTGATTTAGAATTGTCTTCATGGCAGGATCATTTTTGTTTATTCCTTATTTTAAAGGAAGCGGAGCGACTTGTCTGGCGCACCTGGACGGCTCGAGCACGGGGACTGAAGTTCCTCTCTTAGTTAATGCAGTCACTGCGTTGAGCAACCCAACTAAAGCAGGCAGGTGAGAATTTTTTTATTCGCCTTATTTTATTTAATGTGAAGCCAGAACATAACCACAACATATTGCTATGGTAGACATGGTGATTTTTTTCTCTCTTTTTTTTTCCTCATTAAGGTTAGAGCTTCATCTCGTTGGTGGGTTTGATGATGAAAACAAGACATCACATAACCTCAGCCATGAAATTTTGGGTATGGAAAGTTGTACCAAATCAGAGTTTACCCACATCATTCAAAATGTAAAAAATGTATTTAGTATTTATGTTTATATGTTTTTTTTTCTTCTTTTCTTTTGTAGAAGCGTTCCAGAAACAAAAGGAAGAAATTCACCTTGAAACATGTTGCATTACTGGTAATTTTGGTGCACATCCACATATGGTTGCTTAACTTTCACCAGTCTCCTCATCACACTAGTGACCGACTGTTGCTGTATGTTTTGCAGATATGAACGATGTTGTGACAGATGGGATCCATAAGCCAATGATTTATGGAATAGGTAACGTAGAAAATTCTCTGGGCTAGCCAAACACTGTTTATATAGACGTTAATGTGAGAGTTATTTTGGAATGAGCAGCACTGTAATGTCATGCATCAAAATGTACATTTACTGTACATGGACTCTTAATATTTCTCTAATAATGGAAATAATTACCCAATCGGAATAAAACCGCATCATAGACACACCTCAGTCTGACTTGAACTATGATGACTTTTCTATGGGAATAAGAGGAATATTGTAAATCTTCGATAATCCATTTAATAAGTAAATATTAGTCATGAAAACCCTCAATCTGATAATTTCTCTACTATTGGGGTAAATATATTCTATCTGTGCACATTTGCTGCATGTGAGGTTGCATTGGGTTACTTGACGAGTTAAAGTACCCTTGACGAGGTAAAGTTTGCTTCCTGGATTTCTGATTGGTAAACTTTATGAGAACAACTATTTCCCACCTGTGTTTAATTTCATTCACTGGAATTTCCTATGTAGTAAAGAGTCTAATCAAACATGGACGAGACTAGATTTGTGTAAACAGTCATAATGCAGAAGGTGGGAAAAGATGGGAAGCCTAAAAACTAGCCCCAAAGCTGGAGGAAAAATTCTTCTTCTTCTTCTGTTATATTTCTGGCAGATTACACATTTGACAGTGGGCAGGAAAAAGTCATATTCTGATTAAATGCTTTGAGGATGTAAACACACATCTTATCGGATCCGTGTTCATGTAAACAGTTAAGCTGGAATCTCTAATTGGAATGATTTCTGTCAGATTGGAGAAATATTATCCATGTAACTGTATCTAATATGGCCAAAGGGTATTGTATCATTGTTCTGATAAGCCTTATAGTCTGGTAATGCACTGAATAACAATGTATAACATATGTTTGTATGCGCATTTGTTAGGTGTGAACGTTAAAACGGGTGAGATTTTCCCAGGCGTGTTTCCATACAAAGGACCCGCCGAGGACTTGAGGCTTGCACGTTGCTTCACAGGTGGACAGGTATCGACACAATCACACTTAATGCTGAAGTAACTTCTGTCTCTTACATACAGTACATATTAACATCATATTTAATGTATATATATATATATATATATATATATTCAAAATATATATTTTTCCCTTTTAACAAAAGAAGAAGCGTGCACACATGCTGCAATTGTTATACTTGTCTAAGTTGTGATCTGTTTACAGATCACAATGATACGTTAATGATACTTTTTTTGCATATTGTTTTTCATGAGCAATTATGCTATACAAATGTTAAGAAATACAGTAAACTGTGATTCTTTTCCAATATAAAATAATACTTTTATATAATTAGTGGGTATTGATACATTATCATTCACAGGATTTTTTATTATTAACATAAATTTACATAGTGAATCTCGTTTTTAAATTTTTTACATGTACATGAATTTCACTGTTACATTTATTCTGGTTAAATTTATTTAAGTTGAATTTATTTAAGGGATTTTTTTTAACTTATTCATACATTGAATGAAACATTTGTTATAAATGAATTCTAGTTAATGAACTTAAAAGAAAACAAATGAAAAAGCCTTAAATTAAGACAAATAAGATAAGATACTCAGTTAGGACAAAAGTAATGGTGCCCTTTTCTGTACGTTTAGCTTTTCATAGTGTTTTTCCAGTCAGTAAATTTATAAATCGGCTGTGACTTGAACATCATTGTTTATTGTACAGTTGAAATAATTACTAGTACAATATATTACTTCTAAGTACACAAAAACTTACAAATGTCTTACTGGCATTTTGGTAAATATAGCGAGATTTGTTAAGTGATGATTGTATAATTAAAAACAAGCCCCAAGATATCATGCGCCCCAAAAATTCAGACTTCTTTGGTCTGTAGTGTACTGAAATCTAACCCTTATTGAAATCAATGTTATTTATAAACTATCTAGTGTTACTTATAGAAATTACTGTTGTAAGCAATTTTCTATTTCATTTTATCAGATAGCGGATGTGTACGACTCTAGTAAAGAGCAGATGATGATTGGCCCATGCAGGTGGACACCTAACAAAGACTTCGCCTTCTGGCTGGATGAAAATGACGAAACAATCTTACAGGTAATTACAAAATTAAATCGTTTTATTATTAAATTAAATCTGACTTTTTGCATCATTTTGCATGATGATCTCTCCATCAAACAGTTCATGTCCACATCTCCTTATGCTGAGCCACCTCATTTCGTCCAACACATCAAGTCCACAATCCGCTTCCTACTGGAACACACGAACCCCTACGCTCTGTTTCCCGGGTGGCAGCCACAGCTCTTCCAGCGATCAGAACAGGGAGAGTGGGAGAGAGTCTGCCCCTAGCACTGATCTCTGCCCTTAACAATCAACAACACTGTGACCCAACCAAAGGCCTTTACAAGCTCTTTTGTGCTAATCCAGTTCTTCGAGGGGGATCAGTTAATGGGGTACTTGTCAGAGACTCGGATCAGCACAAAAGAGAAACTTCTATTCGGTGTCGGAAGATGGGATTGTCTTTAGTTATGCATCAGTTTTATTTTTAGTGACTGTACAGAAATAAAATGCTCCTTCATGGACTTCTAATGCTGGAGCTGGACTTGTTTTATACAGTGTACAGTGATGAAAAATGTATTATGGCTTTATTTGATTTGATTATGTATCATAAATATGACACTATATGTGACTGGAGTGCTGTGTGTATCCTTCCTGAATTATAAAAAAAAAAAAATGCTGCAAATCTTTCAGAAATCCTTAAATAAAATATTTAATCCTTAAATAAAAACATTGCTATCACAGTTTTCTGGTTACAACCTGACTTTCAGATGTACAGCCATTTACTGCATTTCTGTATAATATATTGGAATGGTTAGAAAGTTCACATACTTTCTTATACAGTACTTACCTAAATTAAGACCAACTCTATTGATCTATTGTGATATCACAGGTCATAAAGAGTCCTGCAAAAAGGAGTGTTTTAAAGGAGACAGAAAAAGTCTGTTCAATGTAAAATTAATATTCTGCAAAAACAAAATCTTTTTGTTCACCTTTAATTTAAAAGTAATGAAATTAAAGTATGGCGGCAGTAAAATGTAATCTACCTTGATAAAAAAAAATTAGGCTAGCTAGAATTGTCTCAGGAGACTATACGGCCAAAGTTGGCCTCTTGTTACTACAAGTAAACTACAAGTAAAAAGTAAAGTTTCAAATTACAGTCACAAAGTCACTTCACATTGGCCTGCTTGCATGCAGCAGTTATTTACCCTGCGCTTTAACCTGTAACTTTATCTTAGATTAACAGTTAGCAGCTATGGGCACCAGCAGGATTATATTTCATAGTATATGCACACGGTCTAAGTACAATGCATGCACATATGACGACTAAACAAGTGAGTGAGCACGTAAGATTGACTCAAGTGGGTTTTAAAGTTTGTGTTTTTTTGTTGCATGTTTCCAATACAACACCATAAAACTCCAGACTCTAAAGGGCCAGACTCGAGGCAACTGTTTCTCTCCGTAGTATCTTCACCATGTACATCTACAGTATTTTCAAAATCTTGGGGAAAAAACGTTGAGTTGTTTTCTTCCGCTTATTTCTAGGCTACTTATTTGTCCGCGAACACACAAGATAATCTAAATGTGACAGACTAACTTCTAGTTAGTAACTTCTTGCATTGCCAATGACTAACCAAAATCCTTTACAAAAAAATTTATGCACACTGCATACAGGGTTACAGTTGCTGGCAATCAATCCTGTGTTTGATATTCATCACTCTTTAATTTTAAACCATACACATATTGGATTTTTATTTATTTATTTATTTATTTGATTTTCTAGAAAAATATGGGGAAAAAAGTACTATTACGCTAGGCAAAAATCATAAAAGCCCAGCAGGGATGTCATTATCGACTATCTAAAAAATCCCATTCCCGGTCAACATCGTAGCCCAACTTCTTTAAGTGAAAAGAACTCATACTGGGTTGGATCATACAGGACCTGATTTCCAAATTAAGACGAGTGTAATCCTGTAGGCCATCTACATTAGAATATACACTGCCGTTCAAAAGTTTGGGGTCACTTGCAAATTTCTTTGTTTTTGTTTAGTGATTTCTTTTTTACATTCTACAACAATACTGGGGATTTCAAAACTATAATATAACACATATGGCATTAAGTAATTACATAACAACAACAAAAACAACAGTTTTTGGTCAGCCTTTCTGTAATAGTTCTTGCAAGAACAGTATTGTCAAGTGCATTTGCAAAATCCGTCAAGCACCATAATG